>CM035095.1:28416119-28833619 GCA_020205505.1 Panax japonicus
TAAATAATTGAGACGACGAAGTTATTAACATTATATTTTCAATATTAACGATGTCTAAAGTTCTGCCAAGGAGAGGTTTGGTCACTAACTTTACGCCAATTAGAACAAAATCCTTATTGAAAAGCCTTCCTCTTTCTTGGAAACGACCTGTCGATTAATAGTGGTGCATCTAAAATGATGATGAAGTTTGTTTTATTAGTATTATTAATGTAATAAAACAGAAAAACTTTTTATATAAAACGAAACTTTTATAAGTTATTATTTTATTAGACAATAATTAGAATATTATTATATTTTATTATACATAGTATTTTGTATAGTAAAATCTTTTATATAAAACAGAATGGCTTTATAAAGTTATGTTTTGTTTTTATTAGACAATAATTAGAATATATTATATTTTATTATGCATAGTATTTGCATAGTGTTTGCATAGTAACACTCTTTTTATATAAAACAGAATACTTTTCTAAAGTTATTCGTTTTATTAGATTATAAATATAATATATTATATTTTATTTAAAAAGATTTCGTTTTATTAGAATATTTTATTAAATCAATCTGGACCGTCTGTTTAAAAGTGAATCAATCTAGACTGTTCATGAAATAGTTACTATTCAATCCATTATTCTATAAATAGAAGCTAATTCCTTCATTATTTCTTACGAATTCACTAAAACTCTAGAGAGAGAAACTGTAGAGAGAATTCTTCTTCTATAATCTTGAGTGTATTTCTTTAGAGTTTAAGAAAGCTTTGAACGTAGTGCAAGTTTTCTTCAAGTATATCCTCGCCCTACCCGTCGGAGTACTCTTCTTTATAAGGTAAGAGATATTATTTGTTGTATCGTAAGGGGTATTATTTCTTTCGTATTCATGAAGAGAACTTCTGTTATTCCATTCTTTATTATTCTGTTGGAATAACCTGTATACGGGGACTACCCTGTACTTGGTGAAATTCTTCTGTTATTCCATTCCTTATTATTCTGTTGGAATAACCTGTATATGCGAAGTACCACATACATGGTGAAATTCTTCTATTATTTCGTTCTTTATTATTCTGTCGAAATATCCTGTCGGTGCGTTTACGCATGACCTGGTTCCATTATTTATCATTCTATTGGAATAACCTGTCTGTGCGGTCTATCGCATGCATGGTGAATCTGTTGTTATTCCATTATTTATTATTCTGTCATAATATCCTGTCTGTGCGTTTACACATGACCTGGTTCCATTATTTATTATTTTGTCGGAATATCCTGCCTGTACCTTTACGCATGACCTGGTTCCATTCTTTATTATTCTGTTGGGAATAACTTGTCTGTGCAGTCCATCGCACGCATGGTGAATCCTTCTGTTAAATATTCTGTTAAATCCCAGAAAAGAAATATTTTTGGGATTGATTTGATATTTTTTCATGAAAATAATCTAGTTATGAGTAAATGAGTTAAATATGTTATGTGAAGTAACAAAATTGGAAAATAGGATTTTATGGCTTGAGAATCCTATATGGGTGTATGCAAATTTTTTGATAAGGGATTTGATCATTGGTGATGAAATCTTATGACTATGACATTTTGAATGATTAAATTGTATATTTGGTAGTAGAATGTAAATAATTGAAATAAATTGTTTATAAGTTTAGAAGTGATTAAAATATTGTTATAATATTAATAATATTAGATTATGAGTTTATTAAGTGATTGATAATATTTGGATAAATTTAAAGTCTTTAATATTTATCCTTATTTTGTTTGATTAATGTTTATATCATTGTCATCATTCTCATGTTTATATTATGATAAAAGTCATCTTTGATTTACGTGCATAGATGGACTTGGTGTAATTATGACCAGGGATTATTCGGTATAGTTATGACTGTAATGTGACGAATGATGTGGTTAAAATTCTCAGTGGCCTGTAGTGCATTGATGGAAAGTTTTTTGTATTAGTATGACCAGTGATTATTCGGTATAGTCATGACCATTGATGATTTAATGAATATCCTTGGCCCGTAGTACAGGGATGATTCGATGATGTGGTTTAATTATTAAGCTGAGTCTCAGCGATAAAAATTGATGAAAACATTTTAAATCATAGAAGATAGTAGATCTTATTCTCTACTTGACTTTTCTAATGGATTGCTTGTTCTGCTGTAGTTAAACTTGATGTCTATTGTATTTTATCAGTTTAACATTGTTGAAGGCTAATGATAACTTATTCTGCATTATCGTAGTCATAATATTTCTTACTAGGCTAGTTGAGCTCACCCTTTCCTTCACTGTTCTCTTCAGAAAATGAGAATATAGCTGGGACGAGTCGAGGAACGGATTGACAGTCCAGATAATATCATTACTAGTCCTCACTATGGCATGACATGCAATATATAATTGTATTGAGGACCTAAGATGTGTGTGTCGTATTTTATACGTCACTTAATAATTGATTTTGGTGAACAATAGGGTGATGAGAACCCGACCCTGAAAGCGTCAAAAGTGCACCGCAGTAAAATGAAGAGAACAAAAATCTCCTCGTGTCCCTTTGGAAACTTAAAATATTTGCTGCTGTACTTTATATGGCATGTATTAATTTGAGTATGAATATTGTCGTTTTATGTACGTTACAATATTTGTATTGAAACTCACAGTATATATGCCGTCTTATTTTGCACGACTGTTGTATAATTAAGTTTGTATTTGATTTATGTTCCATGTATCTGGCGACTCAAGATGCGTGATGTATACCTATTTTTGGGGGCGTCACATACAAAATAATATTTCACACTCTCATTTAAGTGGACAACTCATCAATCATACACATCTTGACATTATTATCACATGATTTTTTTACTCCGTCATTTTCAAATTATAAAATTAATATTGACTTATTTTTTTAAAATTAATTTCAAACGTATTTAAAATTAAAATCGATATAAATTTATTTAATTTATGTCATTCATATAATTATAAATATTATAAAATTACTATTAATTATAAAATTTATTATTTTTAAAATTTAAATGAATCATATTTAAATTTAAAAATATCACAAATTAATTTTTTAAAAATTAATATTGATCTTATGTACATTTGCAAGTACAATCCATTCAATACTCACTCCATAAATTACTTAAAATTTAAAATAAATAAAAGTTATCTTATATTAGAATACAATTAATAAATTATACTCTCTTTAATTTATTATAAAATTATTATTAATTTTTATAAGTCAATTTGATTCATTCTCAAATTTAATAATTTTGTTAAGAATTGTAAAAACAATAAATTTTATAAGTAATAATATTTTTTTTCTAAATAAGTTACAATATATATGTATTGATTAAATTTATATTAAATTTAAATTTAAAAATATCACATACTTCAAAAAAGATTAATAAATTAATAGCGATTTTATAATTAAAAACAAGAGGTTGTATTTTACATCTATCATAAGCTCTACCGCATGAAGCCGATACAAATGTCAAATAGTTACAACGGTAATAACATGCTTTGACTGTTGTAACTTTTAAATTTCATTATTTAAGGAATCAATATAAGGATAACCTAATGACACTGCAAAGTAAGAATAAAAATAAGACTAAAAGATAATTTGCACCCTAAATTTTATACTATTGTTGACTTTTGCGCCCCAAATCGAAAAATGTGTCTAAGTACACCCCAAACTTCATTATACGTAACAAAACACACACTTTCTTCACTTAACCGGTCAAAAATGACAGGCTAAGACTGTAAAACAAGTTTGGGGTGCAAATTGTCTTTTATTCTTAAAAATTGGCAAAAATAATTAATCTTAAATAAAATAAAATAATTTTAAAATAATTAATTTTAAATAAAATAATTAGTTTTAAAAATAAAAATAAAATAATTAATTTAAAATAATAAAATTAAAATAAATATTTGGAATTAATGACTAATAATTAATCATTAACTTGTAAAATGATTATTTTATTTTTATTTTTAAAATTAATTATTAATCATCCCGGTTAAAAAAATCATTAACTTGTAAAAAAATTATTTTTGCCACATAAAAAAATTATGTTTTTGTTTTTAAAAACAGAAGTTTGCAAAAACAAAAATTTTAAAAATAGATTTTTTTTTAAAACAGAATTTTTAAAAAATAGAATTTTATTTAACTTGTAAAAAAAATTCTGTTTTTAAAATTTTTTTAAAAACTAAATTTTTTTAAAAACAAAATAAAATTCTGTTTTTAAAAAAATTTGCTTTAAAAAAAAATCTGTTTTTAAAAAATTCTATTTTTAAAAATTTTGTTACTCGTAATAATTTGTAATTTTATTTCTCATATTATAGTCATCAACTTAATTAATATAGTTTAGCTTTACTTTATTTTTATCTTTATTTCTCGTTTAGCGGTTTTTTGAGTTGATAGACTTTACACATAATTGTTTTTATTTTAAAATAATTAATTATTTGTTTTAGTCTTGATATTTAATTTTAAGAAAAAAATGTCATTATCATTCACAAATAATAACATGAAAAAAAATAAAGAGTCTTAATACATATGTCTGACAAATATATGTGAATAGTAAATACATTATGCATATATGAAATATTTGAGAATTAAAATGATTCACTCTACTGATTTTATCTTATCATTTTCCACGTTAATCGTAATTTAAATTTCTCATTATATTAATTTGTGGACAAATAAACAAAATTTTGTTTTTGTTTTTTAAAACAGAATCTTTCAAAAACAAAATTTTGTTTTTAACTTGTAAAAAAAATTCTGTTTTTTACAAAATTCAGTTTTTAAAAATTCAGTTTTTGTTTTTAAAAACATAATTTTTTTAAAAATAAAATAAAATTCTGTTTTTAAAAAAATTTGTTTTAAAAAAAATTTGTTTTAACAAAATTCTGTTTTTGAAAAATTCTATTTTTAAAAATTTTATTTTTACAAAATTTTGTTTTTAAAAACAAAAAAGATTTTTTTTATGTGGCAAAAATGATTTTTTTACAAGTTAATGATTTTTTTAACCGGAATGATTAATAATTAATTTTAAAAATAAAAATAAAAATAATCATGTTACAAGTTAATGATAAATTATTAATCATTAATTTCAAATATTTATTTTAATTTTATTATTTTAAAATAATTATTTTTTAAAATAATTATTTTATTTAAAATTAATTATTTTAAAATTATTTTATTTTATTTAAAATTAATTATTTTTGCCAATTTTTAAGACTAAAAGACAATTTATACCTCAAACTTGTGTTACAGTCTTAGTCGGTCACTTTTGACCGATTAAGTCAAGAAAATATGCGTTTTGTTACGTATAATGAAGTTTAGGGTGTATTTAGACATCTTTTTCAATTTGAGACGCAAAAGTCAATAATAGTATAAAATTTAGGGTGCAAATTATTTTTTAGTCTAAAAATAAAGAAATTACTTTAAATGCTCTAAGACCTAAGTACTACAGAACTAATCGGACTAGTTCTTAAAATATTCATTTTAGACCCCTAAAAATTAGAATTTACATTTCCCGTGTTTAACAGGAGACAGTTGGAATGCATGGATGTCAAAACTAGGGGTGGGCAAAATTTTCGGTTTTTTCGGTTTTTGGACGAACCGGACCGGTCCGAACCGACCGGTTCGGTATAAATATAAACCGGTCCGGTTCGGTATAAAAAAACCGGTATATACCGGTTTTTCGGTACCGGTTTCGGTCCGCCACTTTTATGGTTCGGTATATACCGAACCGAACCGGTATATACCGGTTTTCTATTTTTTATTATTATTAATAATTTATTAATAATAATAATAATAAAATATTGATTATAATAATAATAATATTAATAAAAATAATAATAATAATAATAAAAATAATAAAATATTAATAAAAATAATAAAATAATAGTAAAAATAATAAAATAATAATAAAAATAATAATTATATTAATTTTCGGTAAAAACCGGTACCGAACCGGTACCGAACCGGTACCGCCGGTTCGGTAAACCGGTCCAACCGGTACCGGTATCGGTATCTAATTTAGACTGAATTCGGTAACCGGTTCGGTCCGATTCGGACCGGTTCGGTCCGGTTAATTACCGGTGCCCACCCCTAGTCAAAACTGTGTCAGCCAAGGTTGAAAGTTTCCCTTTTCCTGTTTTTTTTTTTAACCTACATGCTGTCATGGAAATGGTTGGTTGTAACTACAATTGAAGTCAACATTCTGCAAACACCATATATATATATATATATATATATATATATATATATATATATATATATATATATATATATATATATATAGATAGGGTCAGGATCAGGCAAGGACTCCCTTACTTTGTTAAAATGCGGACTTTTTTTTTTGATTTTTTTTTGTTTTTTTTAATAACTAAAAAAAAAAGTTTAATATTTTATGGAACTGAAATTTTTTCATAATACAGTGTTTTGGATGTGATTTGGGTACGTATAACAAAAATATGTATGTAAAGTCTCGGCAGACTGTACCACCACTTTTTGGTATAGGTATTCAAAACACGCCCAAAACATTATATTATGGAAAAATTTCAGTTCCATAAAATATTAAATATTTTTTTTAGTTGTTTAAAAAAAAAACCAAAAAAAAAAAAGTCCGCATTTTAACAAAGTAAGGGAGCCCTTACCTGATCGGTTCTGTATATATACTAGCTATAACCCGTGCCTGAATGCACGGTGTAACGAAAAATTAAATTAAAATTTAAAAAATATTACATTATCTAAAGACACATGATATCACCACAACAATTAATACATACTCAATCATCAATACATACCCAACCACCAAAACATCGAGCTAGTTAATATCAAGAAATTTCGGCAAAAATTCTTTTAAAAATAAATATCCAGAAAATTCTAAACCTGTCTACAAAACTTACAATCATCATTACATATCCAAACCACAAAAAAAATTATCATTTCATACCCAAAATCATCATAACCATGTATAATTAGTTAACTTTACAAAATACGGAACACACAATCATCAACACATATCTAACCACCAAAACATCAAGCTAGTCGCTACTAATTTCAAAAAATTCGACAGAATTTCCTTTAAAAATAGATATTCAGACAAATATAAACATGTATATAAAACTTACAATCATCCACACATATCCAAACCACCAAAAAAATCATCATTCCATACCCAAAATAATCATAACCATGCATAATTAGTTAAATTTACAAAATACGGAACACAAAAAAATACATATATGAAGAAATTAATACACACTCAATCATCAACACATCCAACCACCAAAATATCAAGCTAGTCGCTACTAATTTCAAGAAATTTCGGCAGAGTTTCCTTTAAAAATAGATATCCAAAAAAATCTAAACATGTTTACAAAACTACAATCATCCATACAAATCCAAACCACCATAAAAACCATCATTCCATACCCAAAATCATCATAACCATGTATAATTAACTAACTTTTCAAAAGACGAAACACAATGAATACATACATGCAGAAAATAGAGAAACAACATGTTGAGTATAAGACCCTTTACTTTACAGCTTACACCATGTATCCTTCAATATATACCTGAAAATATTTGAAATTTAAAAATTATCGAAATATGTGAGTCAAAATTAAACAATTGTAAATCTGAAACATAATGAGAACACATATTTGTATGTAGGGGGAATGAGAGAGAGAGCTCTGTGTGTGTGGTAGAATAGATAGAGGATTTGAAACGTACACTTGATGTGACATTTGTCTATTTTCTCTCTCCGCTCTGTTTTATATTATATGCTAGCTATAACCCGTGCCTGAAGGCACGGTGTAACGAAAAATTAAATTAAAATTTGAAAAATATTACATTATCTAAAGACACATGATATCACCACAACAATTAATACATACTCAATCATCAATACATACCCAACCACCAAAACATCGAGCTAGTTAACATCAAGAAATTTCGGCAAAATTTCTTTTAAAAATAAATATCCAGAAAATTCTAAACCTGTCTACAAAACTTACAATCATCATTACATATCCAAATCACAAAAAAAATTATCATTTCATACCCAAAATCATCATAACCATGTATAATTAGTTAACTTTATAAAATACGGAACACACAATCATCAACACATATCTAACCATCAAAACATCAAGCTAATCGCTACTAATTTCAAAAAATTCGACAGAATTTCCTTTAAAAATAGATATCCAGACAAATATAAACATGTCTATAAAACTTACAATCATCCACACATATCCAAACCACCAAAAAAATCATCATTTCATACCCAAAATAATCATAACCATGCATAATTAGTTAAATTTACAAAATACGGAACACAAAAAAATACATATATGAAGAAATTAATACATACTCAATCATCAACACATCCAACCACCAAAATATCAAGCTAGTCGCTACTAATTTCAAGAAATTTTGGCAGAGTTTCCTTTAAAAATAGATATCCAAAAAAATCTAAACATGTTTAAAAAACTACAATCATCCATACATATCCAAACCACCATAAAAACCATCATTCCATACTCAAAATCATCATAACCATGTATAATTAGCTAACTTTACAAAAGACGAAACACAATGAATACATACATGCAGAAAATAGAGAAACAACATGTTGAGTATAAGACCCTTTACTTTACAGCATACACCATGTATCCTTCAATATATACCTGAAAATATTTGAAATTTAAAAATTATCGAAATATGTGAGTCAAAATTAAACAATTGTAAATCTGAAACATAATGAGAACACATATTTGTATGTAGGGGGAATGAGAGAGAGAGCTCTGTGTGTGTGGTAGAATAGATAGAGGATTTGAAACGCACACTTGATGTGACATTTGTCTATTTTCTCTCTCCGCTCTGTTTTATATTATAGATATATATATTAGTCAGCTTCTCAAGTGAACTGGAGGGAACGAATTAAGAACGAACGGGTTATAGCAACGATTTTTTTCGAAAGCCGATTTTCTATGTTATAGCGACGAAAAAAACGTTTGTTATAGCCGGTTCGTTCTTAATTCACTCTTTCCAGTTTGTTAGGGAGAGCCAAGCTATATATATATATATATATATATATATATATATATATATATATATATATATAGAAGATGATTCAGGTCCAAAGTTAGACTAGAAATGATCTATCCATCTAACCCAATTTGGTCCGTCTATTGGGAGATGAAATGACTAAGATAAAAGGTTACCGCATAACAGTAATTAGGAGCTTAACAAACTGTTATGCGGTGCTTGACCCATATAACAAATGAACATGTTGCCCTCGGATGAGTAAAAAGGGTTGCCGCACAATTGTGTTGCGGTAGGAACAAAACTGAACCAACGACCGAGTATTAATGTCGGGCTTGTCGGCACGATCAAATAAATAGTTGCAGATTATTAGATTGCTCAATTGGTTCTCACGATTATGAAGCATTTCAATTCTTATTGGGTAAATTCTAATTTTGAATCAATTATATAAACAATCTCTTAATAAAAGACTAAATCATTTATTTTTCTCCCATCTTCATTCAGAGTACTGTTCGTCCTCTTCCCAAATTTATCTTCATGCATTTCTTTTTTGCGATTTTGTTGGTACAATCTGTACCTTTTTGGGATTTAGATATTGTAAAGGGAGGAGTGATTTTGGAAAAAAATTCTCATGAAGGTAGAGAAATGAAGGTCGGAGTTTGTCAGGAAGAGGAAGGCGATTTTGGGTCGTAGATCGGTGGTGACAAGGTAGCTTTTTGGAAGAGAGATGTTCAGGAGGGAAATTAGGGGGAGGTGGAGAGGAGGGAGGATTCGTGGGGCGAGGAGGAAGATGATGGGGGAGGGAAATGGAGAGGGCTATGATTGGAATTAATGAGGAAGAAGTGGAAACCATTTTCTATTGTTTTGGGAAATTTTTTGAGGAAAAAATTATTAGGGTTTTTGCCTTTGGGGTTAACAGAGAGGGAGAGTGATATGGGTTTTTATTGTTGGGAGATTTGAGGATTTGAATTTTCATTTTCTTGGGGATTTGGAGGTTTGGAATTTCATTTGATGGGGATTAGGTTAGGCTTTGATAAGATTTTGAATTTTATCAGAGGGAGTGGGAGGGAAGAAGAGGATGAATTGTGAGACAGAACCGTTGTGATGTTTGGTGAAAAGAGTATAACCTCAGCACAATTGTGTGTTGCTTCTTTTTTACTCATTCAAGAACAATAAGATCATTTGTTATGTGCGTCAGGCACCTCATAGCAGTTTGTTAGATAGTCTTTTTTTCTCAGTCTTTTGATCTCAAAACGAAAGGTTCAGATTGAGTTAGATGGATAGGTGATCCCATCTAACTTTGGACCTGGATCACCTTCCTATATATATATATATATATATATATATATACACACACACACACACAACTGTGCACCTGAGTGTATATCTATCATGCAAGAACATTTCGAAATTATAATTTCTAACAACCAAAAGGAAAGCTTCAGCAAGCTCACCCAAGCCAATCTCACAGTGTCACCAAGAATTGGATTAAATTCTTTATCTCAAGAACAAGAAGAAGATAACTAAAAGGGCTTACTTCTGCATATTCTATTTATTGAAGATCACTGTTGATCAAACTTGATGAACATAGTGTTTCACGAATAATTTGAAGTTCAACCAAGTAGTAATCTTAAAATTTAGATTGAAATTTGCGCAAAAAATCTTGATGATTCAATAACTCAGGTGAGCCGGGTAAGATCACACCACATTTCTGCGGAAATTTTACAACTAAATTATTTTACATAGAAACAAATGATGACTGCAAATCACGATCTGGATTCACACTACATGACCACAAGTATATGGAAGGGAACAGGTCTATTTCGTAGCCAAATATAATCAATGTAAAAATCTATTCATATACTTCACAAGAAAATAAGGTGGTGACAGACATTCACTGTGTAGAAACTACAATGTTAATAAGTATCTCCATCGAAGGAACTCAATGATTTGATGATGGATTCATATACCTTAATTCCTTCCAAATAAACAGTATCCTTCAAGAACTGCAAGAATTAAAGGAAAAGAAAACAAAATAGTCAACAACAGAAGCATGTGAGTAGTACTTTCGATGTATGAATATGGATTTAAAAGTTTGTCAGACCTCATTATGGTCGTGAAGTAAGATGGGGGTGTTCTTCATCGGGGAGAAACCGAGAGTAGGGATTCCAGTCTGCCGCATGAATCGAGCATCGGTAGTAGAAACTAAGATTTCTGGCTTTGCGAGTTTTCCACCAGCTGCTATGACGGCTTGTTCAAAAACAGACCACCATGGATTGGAAGCATTAGTGGCTGTCATTAAAGGGTTCCCCATATAGTCTCTCAGCGGTCCTTTCTGGGTTATCTGCCATATTGTACTAATAATTAGCAGGCATAAGTAGTGAACAATTTAGTTGCCAGCATTTTTAAAGGAAGAAAGAATAATCATCTTGAATCTGCAAGTAATTAACTCTGGACTTTATAACAACATTTCTTTTCATATTTACTTTTTCTTCTGAGGGGAGAGGGGGGGGGGGGGGGGGGAGGGGGGGGGAAGAGAGAAAAAAGGGACAAAAGGAAGAAACATGAAAAGAACTTTTAAAAATTGACCTCCAGCCAGAGTCATATCAATCAAAATTTAAGGACAGTTTACCAACGAGAAGGTTGATTTTATATGAATTCTATCATTCAATTTGCATAGCATTTTTGTTGAAAGATGCTCAACTGTATATCCATTATCCACCACTCAAATTAATATTAGAAAGTGAATGACAATGTTGAGCAGTCATTGGCTCATCTAAACCTTATAGATGTTGGATCTGTATATCATTCTTAGCAAAGATGGCAGGGATTTATCTGCCACTAGATAAACTCAATGACAAGGAGCCAGAGCTAAAAATTAATCAAAATATCCTACGTCAGTGTTTTTTATGCCAACAAACTATATACTCAGCTCCCTCCTGGGGGTATCATTATTTCATAATTCACTACAATTCAAAAACAATATGTACAATGTACAAAACTTTTAACTATTTTTGTATTGGGGGTTCACTAAGAAAACTGGTTACTGCCTAAGGCATGTGGTAGAGAGAGTAGATTGCTTGAGAACCTATCATTTGTTCAACCAAGAGAATATTTCTTAAATAGCACCAAATATATGAAATGAAAATGTGAAATTTTTTACAATAGACAACCACAAACACTTCGAAATCACTTCCTAGTTACAACCCACTTGTATCATGTTCCGTTTTACTTTTTGCTTTTTTCTCTTGGGATAAGTAACATATACTCCCTCCGTCCCAAATAAATCCTGGTCGACCTTTTACACATTAAGAAAGAGGATAAAATGACAAATTGTACATATTTAAATTCTCATTTAATTGCATAGTTTTCTGTACATGACTAGTGATGTTGCATAAATATACATAGTGAATAGAAATATGACAATTAATACTAATGGTATTATAGGCAAATTATTGTAAAAAATAATTTATTTAACGTAAGTAGACATTTAACATGGGACTACCTAAAATAGTAATAAGGACTATTATTTGGGACGGAGGGAATAATAAAGAGAGACAAAATTCAAGCGCAGCCAAGGAACATGGGAAGTTAACAAGATAAGACACACTACTCAAAATAGTTGAATAGATTAGTAACCACTGATCCTTTGGATGAACTAAAGACATCATAAACTGGTCACTAAACCACAGGAACATATAGTTTAACAACACGCTTTATCTTCTCAGTCACAGAGCACCTGCACCTTAAAGAACCTTAAACCTTTTACTCTTTTCCTTCCAAAAGATCCTATCTCAGGTAAAAACAACTCACGTTTAAACTAGCCATCATGTCCCCAACAACCCAAGTCAAACAAAATAGCAGATGTAAGGAAAGGGGTGATTTGTATTTTCCCTTCACTCTTGCATAACAAGGAACATCCTCAAGGAACTTGATCTCAAATGATAATTTTACTGCAAAACACTTTATATTCGCCTTCAGATGAACTAGCTTAATTGAAATCCCTTCCTGTCAGGGAATGTTCAACCTCGACAAGAAGTAATTAAATTGGAAATGAACTCCCAAAAGAATTCTACCTCCCTAATTTTCCATTCTGAAAATTTCTCCTTTAAAAGGTTTCATAAATCATAATGCCCCTTTCTTAGATAAAGGTTACATTACCTTAACAGAGAAGGAAATATCCCCTTTCAAAGCGATCCTCACACCAAATATCATGCCACAATCAACATTTCCCTCAACATGGCCAATGCACTAAAAAATTCTCCCCATCTCTTGTAATTTCACAATCCACGTCTCCAACTCCATAGAACAACTTCCTTACCTTGAGAAACTACCCACCTGAAGGTCATTTTGCCAAACGCATGCTTACCATCATTTTTCAAGGGTTTCCTCAGGTCCACAAATGAGCTAACTTTTTCACAAGTGCTATTGTACTAGAGGAAAAGCACCAGAGGAGGCAATCCCATATGCAAGCTGTACACACACAAAACAAACCCCAAAAGGCCTTACTAAAAAGCTAATAGAAAGGGATCCAACTCTAATATAACCACTACACATACCAAAGATTGCTAAGACTCCAAAAACTTAACCAAACACAAATTCCTTGTTAAACTCAGGAAAAGGTAACTTCTTTTATGACCCTGCCATGCCTAATAAACCCAAAATATCACATACAAAGCATCAAGAAGCTAATTCTACAAACTGAATCTTCTATGCCATCAATATACCTCCTATTCCGTTTCACCAAATAGACCGCAAGGCACAATACAACACTATTTACCACCTCCTCTTCAACTATTTCTGACCCACGAAACAGAGCACATGATAAAATACGTCACCATTTACTACCTCCTCTTCAATTATCTCCGTACTCTTACGCCTCTCCCGCAACTTAACAGATCAACAACAGTCTACAACATGACCCAAGAAACTTCAAAAGACTGACAACAAGACTCCCCATAACCGACAAGAAAAAGAATAATGAATAAGAATATGTTAAACATTTTCCCGTCTCCTTGAAAGCGCAACAACGTTTAACTGCGAACACTCCTGGCTTTCATAAATTATCAAAATGTGTCTCTTTTAAAATATTCAATTCAAAACTCCAATGTCATTGAAGAGCATACCATAGTACATACAATTGAATGACGTTTGAACCAATGTTAACTAGATCGTGGTTCGATGTGGTACGTGTACGAAATCGAGAATGAAAAAAAAACATCTCTTTTCCTGGTACAGAGTATGGTAGCAGTAGGTTTCTTCGAATTGCTTAGTTAATACGAAATACGTTTATTCAGAGCGTGGTATGTTGGGAATAGCTTTCTAAAAGATATAATTTAAACTAATTGAGATATAGTTAAAAATAGTCAAGTTATTTTTAAGCGCAATGTCACAACAAGAGCTTTTTCAACGAGATTACGTCATCTTATTGCTTACTTAACACCCACAAGACGCTTATTGTGTTGCATTAGTTGACATTCACAAGAATCTTTTTTCATATATTAGGGTTTCTAATAGAGTATTTTAGATTTACTTATGTGATTATTTTATGTTGTAATTTGATATTTTAGCGGATGATTCTAGATAGTCGATCCTAGCCTTCCATTAGATTTAAACTTAGTTATTGGTCGTTAGGCCCTAAGGCTATATAAGAGAACACTCCTCGTTAATAAATCATCAAGCAAATTTGCAATCATGCTCTTATAATGTATAATAGAAGTTTAAGTAAATAGAAGAAAAAAGTTTTGGATCGACTTTAATGTTCTGAAACGAAAGTGTATCATGTTTTAGAACGTCTGTACCAAAAAACTCAATTCATTACTGGACTTAAAAATATAAATATTTAGTATTGTAGTATCTTTTACAATAGCATGTGTTGCTGATACAAGAGAAGTGTGAAGGCTTCTCTACCGACCAAGACTACTGAATGTTATTATGGATATATTGGTATTTATGTGTTGGTAAGAAACCTAGGCTCCAGAAAAGTCATTAAGCTAGAATAAACAAAATAAAATTGTTCAAATTCTACAACTGATATATAGCTTCACATATGCATCTAACAGAACAATCTAAATATCTTAATGATAGCAGAAATTATAAAGGTAATCTATTTCAAAACTTGAGAACCAAGACTGACAATAATAGGAGCGTATTGTCAAAAGTAGAAATAGGTAATTTGAATTTACATGCATTTTAAAGCAAAAGCACTAACTAACAGTTGTAAACACAATTAGGATGTAATCACAAAGATATTTAGGCAAAGGGTTTACTAAATAGATAGTAATTGGGTGAGAATGAAATAATCAAAGGCCCAAATTATTAACTTAACACAATAAACAGAACTCCTTACTATACTTCTAGCTAAATAGTGCAAAATCAATCCCCTAAAACAACACTTTTAAAAATAAAAAATAAACAGCTAAATAATCATTTAGAGGGTCAAGCCTTTTTAAAGAAAAACTAAAGCCACTTACGGATAATTTTTTTATAGTTGTAATTTTTTGAACTTGTACCAACTTCAAATTAATTATAAATGATTATATATTTGTAATATTTAGTTTAATTCAATATAATTCTTAAATTTATGTTTAGTTTCTTAAGTTTTAATATTGAATTGAATTTTTGAGGAGTATGAGTGTGAGTCCGATGGAGACATTATTTTGTTGGAGGGATATGGAGAAGAAGAGTTGAGAGATATGGAGGGATATGGAGATGTGGACTATTAGTTTGTATTTTTGATTATTTGTTTGTGTTTGAACTTTGAACAATTACATGGTCGTGTTTGAACTTTGACATTGACAATATGTATGTGTTTGAACTTTAAGCAAATGTCTTTATTATCTTTATTATAGATTGTTTTGCTTTATATTTGTTTGGATAAATATAAGATAAAATATTAAAATTGACTTAAAATAAAAAATCTCACCTAAGCCCCCTCGGCCGCCCGCCTTTTAAAACATTGTTATTATTATTATTATAAATTATTTAGTTTTTAAATAGTTTAGTAATTGACTTAAAACAAGTCCTAAAAGGTTTAGAAGGAAGAAAGGTCTATATAAGGAGAACCCTTATCATAAATTAAAGACTAATGCATCTCTCTGCAAAAACCGAAGGAGTTAAGAGGGGTAAAATGCATATGTTGCCCCTGAACTTTAGGGTTTTTGGTCAACTTAAGTGTTTTTGGGTATTGAGTCCATTTCCTACGTGACACCACTGATGTATACTTTTCCAAATTAATTCCCAAGAATATGTTACTCCAAAGAATTGAACCCAAGACCTCCCATTTGAAAATTTTGGTCAAAAGACCACCCAAGCAACACATGTCTAACTGTTTGATTATCCCAAGAAATAAGTTTTATAATAAATCAATTTATTATTATTATTATTATTATAATAATAACCATAATAATAATAATAATAAAAATAATAATAATAATAATAACCATAATAATGATAATTATTATTTGTTCTTTATTATTATTATTATTTTCCTAAGTGTATAAGAAAATAATGACATTTAAACAAATTACAAAGTTACAATTAGAAAAACTAAAAAAAATTATTTACACAAATTAAAAAATTACACTTAGGTGAGCCACATTAATAATTGAAAACTCATTTATAATTGACAAACAAATAATAACTAATGTTTGAAAATAAATATTATTTTTTTAAAAATTAAAATTAAAATTTAGAAAATAATTAATATTTTTGCAAAATAAGTAAAATTTCATCTAAGACAAATATTTATAATAAATAAATACCTAAAAAATAAAAATAAAATAACATATACTATCATTAAAAATACAAAACATCAATTAAATTAAAAGAAAAAAAGACAAACTCAAAAAATACAAAACACCTTTAAAAAATATAAACATCTCCTCGTTTTCTTAAACAAAACATCAATTCAAAATAAAACCCAATCAGTAAGTGGGGCCCAATTAGCAAGTGGGGAACAGAGCCCACGAAGGCAAGCCATGGACAATCAAGTGCAGTCAGTAGGCAAGACTCCAACAACCCCACCAGACCCCATAACCTCCGGCCAAACACCAGCAGACCCCCAAAAATCATGACCCCAAGCACAGGACAGCAGAACACCAATAATCAAACCCAAACAAGCATCCACCCCTGCCATCCGAGATCAATCACCATGGTTGTCGGCGAATGGAGAGTAGAGCAACAGACCAAAACAAAATCTGATTATTAGAAATCAACCCAAGATTTCAAAGCCAATACAAAGATTCGAACAATTTAAACCAAATCAAGGGAAAACATCAATCCAAATCGGTAAAATGAAATAAAAACCAATTGAGAGGAGACTGCATCTACCGGACCAAAGCACGAGACTTCAAACCACCGGATTTGAAATCAAATCCAGAATCTGACAACCAATCAGAAAACTGAAAAGACAATCTAACAAATGGATTTACAAGGAACACAAGTAGATTAGATTGCAAAAAACAAACTGCGAAGGAAATTCCAGCCATCAAAGGCCCAGCCAAACCTTAACACGCAGCGTACGAGAACAGACCAGATCAAGAATGAGGCCAACCACATGGGTCAGATCTACAGACAAAACAAACCCCAAGATCCGGTCAGACAAAGAAATCACAGGGCCAAGCAGATCTTAAGATCGACGAACATATATGCTTTCCGATGATAAACGCCGGCAAAATCACCGGGACTCAAAAAAATCCATTTGGATAAACAAATTTATAAGAGGGAGACCAAAGATCCAACATCAAACCGAAAACACTTCCAGATTAGGTAGTGGGTTAATTAGCTAGCTGGGGTGTGCTTAATAAATGTGTAGTTTAAACATAAGAATTAATTTTCAAATTTTCAAATAATTAGAATTATTATTCTGGTTATTATTATTATTGTTGTTATTATTGCAATTATTATTGTTGTTATTATTATGGTTATTATTATTATAATAATGAATTGATTTAGTACAAAACTTATCTCTTAGGATAATCTAACAGCTAGACATGTAATGCTTGGGTGGTCTTTTGACCAAAATTTCAAATTGGAGGTCTTGGGTTCAATTCTTTGGAGTAGCATATTTTTGGGAATTAATTTTGAAAAAGTACATGTCAACATTGTCACGTGGACAGGTCAACGCACATGTGGCACCTGGGGCTCGATATCCAAATTTTTGAACAAAAAGATTTGTGTTGTATGCATTTTACCCGAGAGAATTAGGACGAAGAACCTAAATATACTTCTTCAATCAATATACTTGGCGGATCACCTTTTGAGCGCTGCACACACTGAGTAGTTTGTGTTTGATCCTAGGAATTAGAGAAGCACGGGGGAACTTGAAAATTTGATCAAAAGGTTGTATCATCTTTTAAGATATATCTTTTATACGTACTCAATTAATAATATTGCATAAGGTGATTCTTGGGATTACAGTTTAAATTCTATTAATATCATGCTTCCGCTTTATTACAATATGATTGTGTATGTTCTCGTTTCTACAAACTTACATGAAACCCAACATTACTCTCAATAACACGAAATTAATAAAGCCAAAGATAAACATTATCACCTCGTATGACATATTCCTAGTAGCTGGTGCCCATTCCTCAACAATTCTTCTTTTCAATAGATCTGGATCAGCAGTTGGCGGTAAGCGAACATCAAATCCTGCTTCTGCCTCAGATGGTTGCATATTCATTACAAAACCCTGCACAATCAGTCCATTAGTTCCCAATTTTACAACTAACTAATAATAGAGGAAACTATTTTCTAACCAAGTGTAAAATGCAATACAATCACCCAAAACATGCTGGTGATATATGCATTTTACAACTCACAATAGAAGGAGTTTTGTACTTTCAAACACATAGGAACTAACTGAAATAAATTCCATATTCATAGCAAATCCAGACATAACCAAATAAATAAAACTAACAGTTGGGGAAGGAGTTCCAGCTTTCAAATACACAGGATTAACCGAAATAACTTCTGAATTCGCCTTTAATCCAGCCTTAACCAAATCAAACTGGTATTCCCTAAACCTGGTCATAACCTCAACACTCTTCATCAAATTCTCCATAGCACTATTATCGAACAATTTTGACCCATGACCCGGCTTCCCATTTGCCTTAATCACCAAATTCCAAGGCGCCCTATCTGCATAAAACACTCTATACTCATCATTAACGGACGCCTGACCCTAATCCAGCACAAACCCAACATTCAATTCCTTAAACTCTTTTGACTCCACAAACTTCACCATCCCATCAAACCCACCAATTTCCTCATCAGGAACATAAGATATATGAATAGTCCTAACGGGTTTAAAGCCATATTTCTCCTGAAGGTTCCTAATGCTTTCCAAATACTGGACACCAATACATTTATCATCTTGAGCTCCACGGGCAAAAATCTTACCGTCCGGCGAGAGGGTAGCGGAGAATGGGTGGTGGATCCACTTTTCTGGATCGGCGGGGACGGAATCGAGGTGGGAATTGAAGAGAACGGAGGGGAGAGAAGGATTGGAGCCTGGCAGAGTGAGGAGGAGAAGGGGTTTGTAATCTGGGGAAGAAAGAGAGAGGGTTTGGATTTTGATATTAGGGATTGATTGGGCTAGTTTGGTGAGGAACGTAACAGCGGAAGTGTAATCTGGGGTTGGGTGGGCTGTGTTGATTCTGAGGTATTGTTGGAATCGAGTTATGGGTGTGTCTTCATCTTGCTGAATTTGTTGATTTTGATGGGATGGGGCAGTTGAGAACAGAATTAAAGTGAGAAATGAGAGAAGAGAGAAGCCGGAATGGAGTAATTTGGGTATGATGACTGGTGAGGGGAGAGGGGAGAGGGGAGAGGGGAGAGGGGAGTGGAGAGTGAAGTAACTTGTTTGATCAAAGATTACAGATTTGCTGTTGCAAGCAATATAAGCTGCTCCAACAAGTCGACAACTATGGTGTCCTTAGTCCATCCGTTGGAGATATATTTTTGTTTTAGTTCATTTTTTAAAAAAAATTATTTTTATTTTAAAACTATAAAATTACATATAGTTATAGTTTTCAAATAATATTATATAACAAGTCGATACAAATCTAAAATTCAAATTAAATTATATTTTAAGTTTTTCTCGATTTTAAATTGTGATTAATCATTAATTATATGATAGATACCTGGAATTTTTGACCCGTCAAGATGAAATCTGGTTTTAAAACATTAGTCGAGTTTAAACTCCACTTGTTTTAACTAATAATATGTTAAACAAATTGGGTTGGGTTCCATACATGCATCACATCACATTGTTCGAGCTAGGCATATTAAACTAAACAAACAAAAGAATTTGTTTAATAAATTTGAGTTAGACTTAATCGGGTCGGGTCGGACTCACTTAATCGTTACCAAACAAAATGAAAAATTCAATCTCCGAGCGCGTCCTCTACAGTCTCCACTCGGTCACTACTTTCCCTTGCTGACTTTCTCACTTCAAAGAAATTGGTCTATTGCAAGAAGTGGAGATCTAGCTTCTCATCTTTCTCTCAGCTCCAGCTCCAGCTCCAAATTAACCAGTAAACCTGCCTTTCACCTACACTCTTCACACTTCATATTATATTCGTATAGAGAAATTTCGTCGGACTCCATTAATGGCTAGACGAGTCAAAGCTAAAGCTCGCTCCGAGTTCATTCTGAGTCTTGTATCCATTTATCTTCTCATAAATATTAATATTGGCGAAGCAATCTGGTTAGAGGTTCCAAGTTCAGGGACAAAGTGTGTTTCGGAGGATATAAAGCAGAATATTGTAGTAATTGCTGATTTCTCCGTCATAAATGATGACAATCATCCTGATACCGTCCCAAACATCTCTGCCAGAGTAAGTAAAAACTCAAAACTATTTCATTTTGTATTCCCTACATTAGGGGATTTGTTCATTTCTGCTAATAATGATGTATTTGTGAGTTTGTATATCGACTTTATTTTCGTTCACTATTTAAAGGTATTGTGAATCAACTCCAGATTTAGCCCTAATCTTGAATAGATCTTAGAGGGGGAATAGTTTGCACAGATTAGGTCACTCAGGCAATGTTTGTTTGTACTATATATATATATATATATTTATTATCACTAGGGACAATATTATCCCATCATTTGTCCGTTATTTAAGGGACTATTTGTGATCTTTTTTAATGTCATTTGATACCTTAAAAGGGTTTATATAATACCATCTTTTAATCTGAGATTATAATCCATAATAAACTTACCTTAGAAATGACAAAACATGGGGATTAAATAACAGACTAATCATGGGTAAAATAATCCAAAGTGCTTAAAATTATTATAAATAGTTATGTCCCGTGTCATGACGCCGGACAAGGATCTTCTCCATTTCAAATAAATGGAGACTCTTTATTTCAGGATCCAAATTTAAAATGTGTTAGAATGTGACATCCAATGTTCTAAAAGGCGCTAGGCGGGAGGCGGTCGGGGCCTAGCATCTTGGGCGGGGCGTAGGCGGGATTTTTTATTTTAAACTAATTTTAATATTTTATTTTAAATTTATCCAAACAAAACAATAATATAAAGCAAAACAATCTATAATAAAGATAATAAAATCATTTGCTTAAAATTCAAACACATATCCATATTGCTAATGTCAAAGTTCAAACACAAACACGCAATCGTTCAAAGTTCAAACATATTTTTAACGTATTAGTTTTATTCATAAACAAGATTGCTATTAAATAATAAAATTTAAAATTTCAAGAATTTAATTCAATATTAAAACTTAAGAAACTAAACATAAATTTAAGAATTATATTGAATTAAACTAAATATTACAAATGTATCATCATTTATATAATTTGAAGAAGTTGGTACAGGTTCAGGAAATTACAACTATAATAAAATTATTCATTTTGACTTAATATTATTCACTTTTTGTTGTGATTTGATATGCTACAACCTATATTATAAATATGGTAAATCATTAGAAAAATAAATATATCAAGATCTGGTTTGGATAGTTATTAAAATAAAAAAAAACATCTCCGCCTAGACCCCGCCTAATTTTCTAGAGGGATTTTTTTTGCCGTCTTGGGTCTAGGTGAGGCGCCAGGGGGGCCTAGCGCTTAGGCGAGGCGCCAAGGGGAGCCTAGTGCCTAGGCAAGGTGCCAAGGGGGGCTTAGTGCCTAGGCGGGGCCTAGGCGGAGATTTTTAAAACACTGGGGACATTATGCTGACAGGAGAGAGAGATGATTTTAAATCTAGACCATGAAATGGAGAGTCTCCATTTATTTGATATCAATAGTCAATATTCAATATGTTCTTTGAGACCATCATCTAAGCCTGTACTTGTTAAATGTATATTAGATTATAACGAACAGCAGTTTGTGTATACATCTTTGAGGCAATCTACATTAAATTAGTGCTTAGACAGCATGATTACATATGATAATCGTTTGATCTCAGGATAAGAAATGAGTTTAAATTCATTGTGGGTTACCTGTAAAAGTGTTGTTTTATAGAATCGATTCATATACTGCCATGTCACTATATTACTATAAGAGAATAGTACAATGAAGTAATCACGGATGTACAAGATTATTCTAACCTTTACTTCACTTTCTAGCCACCGCCATGTACTCTGGTTCAAATTGCAATGAAGGTTTTACTTATTCAACAAGACACGAAAAAGGAAAAATTATAATTTTTGTTTTTAATTAAAGGAATTTAATGAGAAATATAGTAATTAGATGCAATAAAAGAGAAAACGATTTAAATCTGGTTTGACTTCACCATTAATCTGACATACAAATGTATTTTTGGGTCATATTGAGTTTGTTTATGATGTACAAACTAGAGGACTTGATGAACTGTGAGATGTTCTAAATAATGACCGGATAAAGTTATATGAGTTTTGATCAAGTTTTTAAGTTCAAGTTCTTTCGGACAATGATAGGAACTGGAAGGTTTTCATTGGTTCCGTGTTAGTTTGGATTAAAAGAAATGAACAGACTTGGTTATGGTTTAATGTTTTTACTGATGTGGCACAATTATATATGATGCTGTAAATGTAACACCATAGTCCAACATCGAAACATGTGTGAAAAATTTGTCTGTATACAATGAGTTATGTTACTAACAATAGTATTTTCAGTCATGACCTTTTGGATGAATTTATTGAGTATTTATAGATAGTCCGTAAATACTTGGTAGTTGCACTCGCTAACATTTGTATGATCACTCACATTACAAATTGTAATCTATTACAACAGTTAATTCATATCAAAGTGCAGTGTGGAGGCAGGGTTGCATGAATTTCACAAATATCATGAAATGAAATTCAACTTGGCAACAGAATGTGTTCTTTCTTGTTTATCTTACTTATGGAAAACACGACCCATGATCAATGCTATGTACTTTGTTTTTCCTTGAAAGTGAAACATTTCTTTCATTCATTAGATGACGGTGTATGAAAAATATCCCTAGCTGAGATATATAACGGCATACTATTAACAAGAAGTTTGATAGCCCCTGCGAGGCACAGGCTAGTTTATATAACTTTTTTCACAAATATTTGATAATTTTTTATTGATATATTTTATATTTTTTATTGACATAATACATATATAATATTAAAGATAATTGTATATATTTTACGGTATACGAAAAGTTTATACATTGACCATAACTCATGCATGCATGTATATATATCCAAGTATATATTTTACGGTATACAAAAAGTTTATACATTGTATCAAAAGAATGAAGAGAACGGGATGATTGACTCGACTAACCAAAATGATTTGGTAAAATTATAAAATTATTGGATAAGATCTCTTAATGCCTTGTTATATATAGTTATTGATAACAATTCTACCTCTCCAACTCTATATAGTTATTCATTTAGGAGAAATCTGCGCCATGAAAAAAACAACAACGCTTTCTAGCTGAATAAATGGTAGACTGCAAATGGAATTCATTACTACTGCTTAGTTTTGTTCAGCATAATAGTTTCTTTGGTAAGCTGTGCGAAATACTTCATGTTAAAGGTGTTTTTTGTAGGTAACATCCCCTTATGGAAACAATCTCCACCACCAAGAGAACGTGACCCATGGTCAATTTGCATTTACAACAACTGAAGCTGGAAATTACTTGGCATGTTTTTGGGTGGATGAAAATTACAAAGGAAGTAAAGGTGTAACGGTTAGTCTTGATTGGAGAACTGGAATTGCTGCAAAGGATTGGGAATCAGTAGCGAGGAAAGAAAAAATTGAGGTCTCTCTACCCCTCTGCACTTTCAAAAGGAACTTATCTTTCCTTGACCTCTCTTTTTGGCTTCTTATCGACTGAACAGGCATATGTTAACGTGTGCTTATAGGGTATTGAACTTGAGTTGAGGAAACTTGAAGGAGCAGTTGATGCCATCCATCAGAATTTGATCTATCTCAAGACCAGGTAATTGTATCTTTAATAAGAAGATTACTTGAGATGCCTCTTGATTTAATCTGATTCCGGTGTTCTCCTAATTTTTTTTCCCTTATTGATTTTTCTTCATTTTTCCTCCATATTATTTCTTTCGCCTCCAAAATAGCTGTCAAAAAACACTGATGCATGTTTAATTAAGGAAACTGATAAATCCACAACAGAAAATGATATTTCCACAATAAAATCGACTGTTTTCACCGTCGTTATATATCTATAGCGGCAATTTTGTTGTTAAAATATCAAAAAATGTTGTGAAAATATCAGTTTCCAATTAACTATTTCTAGTTCTAGCTAATGAAGGGCATTCATTTTTGGGCTTAAAAGCTGAAACAAACTAAAAGCAGGAATGTGGACCAAATATATTCCATTTTTTTCATTGAACAGCATGAAAAAAAATCAGTTTTCTTTTCTCATAAAATGAAAACAGGAATCACATTACAAATCCAAGTAATCTTGGTGTTTCCTCTCTTTGTTTTTATGGTTTAAGGAGGTGGGACTTGGAAGGTCTGATTTACAAGAAAACGTATCAAACTGTTTTAACTATGAAGAACTTGTCATATACCAAAAGCCACCACAGATAAAGAATGTATCGTATATTTTGCTGTTCTTTTAGACGATTAGATTATTCCGTTATTCCCAGATTGAAGAAAGATTGTCAGTTTTGTTTCCTTTAAATTGACAAGTGTCATGTAGATTATTTTGTTATAGTGCCCATTGAAGAGTCTAGAAATGAAATTACATTTAAATTTAAGTTTTTAAGGTATTTCTTTTCACGACTGTACACACAGGGAAGCAGAGATGAGGGAAGTGAGCGAAACAACCAATGGGAGAGTAGCATGGTTCAGTATCATGTCGATCGGAGTCTGCATCACAGTTTCTGTTATGCAGGTGTTACACCTGAAGCGCTACTTTCGGAAAAAGAAGCTTATCTAGGTTTTTACGATGTTTTCTGATACAGAACTATGCAATATCACAAGATTGAAGAGGACACCTAACCGATCCCTGTTGTACCATTGCTGTATTTCAGCTCCCCTTCTTTTCTTTGTGATTACAGTTTCAGATATGTAGACCTTATTAGTTATATAAAAAAAACGAAATCTAGTGATTGTTTTATGAAACATAAGGCTCGTAATGTTCAAAATTGAAAAACTATTTCCCTGTATGTAAACCAGGCAGTGCTCCTGTATGTACTATGATACTTACATTTTGAGATGTCAAAGCATTTGAGAATAGAGCAACATTGAACAATGATTTATCCTGGAAAATTAAAATTAAATTTGAAGTTAAGAGTCTGGGTAGTGAAAATAAGAGGGCTAAAGGCGTCTCGTCTGATCTACCACATGAAGCTTTTCATTACCAATATCACCTCTACTAGTACTCTCTTCCTTTAGATAGTGAGTTGATACTAGGTTACCTAATAATAGTCATGCTACACAAGACAAATTTTCAGAATGTTCGAGTCCATTTGACACAAGCAAGTTCATAACTTATCAAAACGCTTTTGACATTATTGGCACACTACAAAGCAATGTTTTCAGACCCGAACCGTTTATTGAACCGGAAAAGGCGCTGAATCACTAGTTCAATTTATATAATAAATAATAAATATATTAATTATTATTATATATTATATATAATATTTACTTATTTAGTAAATATGTAAAGTTAATCAATTTATCTACAAAAAAAAACTAAAACTAAACTTATTTGTACATAGTTTACTTTATACGATTCAAATAAATATGAAATCTATATGAAAAGAAAGATACTAAATCATGCTTACAAGTCATAACTCAAAAGTGATAAAATCAAACACAAATGAACACAAACATCTCTAGGATTACGTTCAAATTCGGATATTCAACGGAAATTGAACCTGTGTTCAAGTGTTTGATTAAATATGAATGCAAACATCTTTAGAATACCAAACAAAATCTCAACTAAATTACTAAAATAATACAAATCAGGTAACCTTGAAACTTATAGCAACATGTGAAGGATGTCAAAAGGGATGGCTGGGAGACGTCTGCTTCCAACTTCTCCGGTGCAACAGAAAATCTGGAGAAGAAAGAAAATGTTTGCAGGGGGTCATTGTAGGATTAGGTGTGGGCTTTAATAAAACAACAACAAAAAGGAAAATATTTAAAATGATTGGCATCCCTAGTTTTATTTGAAAGCCCATTCTTATTTAAGAGGCTTCTTCCCTACTCCTTGACCCATGTAAGAAGCCATGGCTTCCCAATCATCCAGACTCAGTCATGGCAACCCAAACAAGTTCATACAATATTATTTTTTGTTGTGTATGCAGCAATCAGTATTATATATATACTAGTATACTCCAAGTGGAGCCTCACCAAGGGAAGGAGAAAACAAGAATTATCACAAACATGGTATTAATTAAGGGACTGTAAGACAACATAATAAAAACAAGGGTTAAGTTCAGATGACCACCTGGGGTTTGGGCGGTTTTTCACTTAACTACCTGTAGTCAGTAAAGCTACATTTAAACACCCGACTTTTTGAGGTGAAGTGAAAACGGTACTTTTTCCGTCTAAATTAACTGTGAGTTGGCTAATGACTTATTTACCCTTCAATTTCACAAACAGAGCCCCTGCTCCGGTGCTCCCTTTCATTCGACCCAAAGAAAAGAAAGAAAAATAGGCTCTCTCATCTCCTCTATTCCAAATTCAATTCAAGCATACCATAAGAAAAATACAGTTAACTTGGAAAACAATTACAGCAATTTCCATGGAGATTTGAACTTCTATATAATATATAATAGAAACATGATATATTTGTAATCGAAGAATATAACCATTGACTAAAACAGAGAAATTGAAATCATTCAACAAGTTGAAATCCAAAACTGAAGAAATTGAAATCAGAGTCTAAAAAAGAGACGAAATCTCGAGGTTAACTCAATTTCAGGGAATATATTAAAATCAAAATTATCAGGAGCATAGCAATAACAATTGATTAAGCTTGGAATGTAAAATCTAATAACAATTGAATAGCCCAAAACAGAGTATTTGTGCCCATTTCCTTGTTAATTCTCTTCATGGGTTTTCCATTCCCTTCAATTCCCACCAAGAAAAAACATACTACTACTACTACTACTACTTTCCAATCGTAGAAGCTATATAGAAAATTAAATTAAGATGGATAGGCTGATAAGCTTGGAGCCATCAAACCTTGTGGCCAAAAATGCTACGGTGAGCTCACTTTACGGAGACGGAGATGGGGAAGTAAGACTCACGCTTCGGTTTCTCTCTGCAAATTTCAATATCTTCCCCTATCTATCTTCCTTCTCTGCTCCGCGCTATCTTCTACAGAGACTAAACACAGAGTTTTTTAGAGAGAGAAATTTTTACAGGGCAAACATGGCGGCAACTGTGACGAGTGGGGTATGGGCTAAAGCAGGCGCTTGGGCTTTAGATTCCGAACAGCACAAAGAAGAACTCCTTCACCAGCACAACAAGGATGAAATGGTCCTCAATCGATCGCTCGACTCGATCGGTCTAAATTCCCCCAATTTCCAACGAGACTAGTTTTCAGATCGAGGAATTGAAGGAGAATTTGCTCCCTTCGAGGGATCGAGACTGAAGTTAGGGTTAAGGTCAGTGATGAAGTTAAACATGGGGATGATGACATTAGTGAGCTGATTAGTGTAAGAAGTTCTAGGGTTGGGGAAGGAATTAAGGGTTTGTTGGTGGAGGTGGGTTTGAAGGGAGAATAAGCGGAGGGGAATGTGAAAGAGGGGAGGGGTATTTTAGACATTCAAGAGTATTTTTTTACTGTTACAGTCTCTTCCACGCGTTTTTTAGCATCTGACATACACGCGCGGTTAAATTGGATGGAAAATGTGACGTTTTCACTTTAACTCAAAAGGTCGGGTGTTTAAATGTAGCTTTACTGACTACAGGTGGTTAAGTGGGAAACCGCTTAAACCCCAGGTGGTCATCTGAACTTTACCCTAAAAACAAAGTATCTGTTGAAAAACAAACAAGAACACAATTAAAATAACTAATTCTAGACCCATAAGTTCATAGTGGATTAAATAAAATAGCAAAACTATCATCATATCCAATGTAAGAAGCAGCGGTGGGCATTTCGTCGAACAGATAGAAACCATATATAATTGCAACATGCCAAACCCTTGATATGTAACTGTAAGGTATGCTTATGGATGAACATAAATTGCTTTAACTTAGTAGCTTGATACATTGTATTCTGGGACTTTTTTTATACTTACCTACTTGAACAAACTGGTGTTGATATCTTTGTATTCTCGGGCGCAGCAAGGGCACAGCCGCATAGCAAGAGCGCAGACGTGCAACAGGGGCGCAAGTCGTGCGACTAGGCAGGGGACAACAGGGTTAGGGCACGGTTGGGGCCACGAGCGACTGGATGCGTGAGAGAGATGATGGCGATTAGTCGTGACTAGTGAGCCATGAGAGAAATTTGGGCGCAGCGTAGAAGAAACAGAACGAACTAAATGCCAAGTCCTAATTTTTTTTAAATCTATTTAAATGGGGAATCGGTCTAACTCACGAACCAATCACCAATTCGTTGGGTCAGACGGCAGGTTTAGGCCTAAAATGGGTCACTGATCCAAACATAACCAAGCAGAAGAAAAGTAATGGTGTCCCTGTGAAATATGTAAAGAATGTCAATGACCAATCCTATAAGAAACCTATTGCAAATGAGTGAACTCCAATTGAATTTCAAAAATAAATTTACAGTGAAAAAGTAAAATCTAATTCTTAACTAGTCCACTTTAAGCTCTATCTCCATGTACAACTTTAATTTTAAGGTGAAAAAAGACATACCCCTAGCATTTATCTCACATTACCACAGCCCAAAAAAACAAATGTAACAGAATAAACTCAAAATTTACAACAATAATGCCTTAAAATACAAATTCAAGAGGACCCATAATACCAAACTAGATAACAAAAAAAGAAAAAAAAAGAAAGAAAAGAAAACTAACCTCAGTTCCATCAGCGCGGATTACGGTCAGACCTGGAACTTCATACATATAAGCCCTCTCCCACTCCGGATTCGTAGTAATATCCCTTACCTAAAAGACCCAAAAAAAAACTACAAATTACACTCAACAATTCATAAAAAAGAGAAAATACTGGGGTTTGCAACTAAATTCCCTTCAATTACTGGTAAATATATCCAACCTAAGAAAAACTGATATATATATATATATATATATATATATATATATATATATATATATATATATATATATATATAGACAGGATCCAGTCAGGACTCCCAGATTTTGTTAAAATGTGGACTTTTTTTTTACTTTTTTTAAAAAAAATCAACTAAAAAAAGTTTAATATTTTATGGAAGTGGAATTTTTCCATAATACAGTGTTTTGGGTGTTATTTGGATACATATAACAAAATATGTATGTACAGTCTGTACATACATATTTTGTTATATGTATCCAAATCACACTTAAAACACTGTATTATGAAAAAATTTCAGGTCCATAAAATATTAAAAAAAAAATTAGTTGTTTAAAAAATAAAAGCCAAAAAAAAAAGAAAGGTCCGGACGGTACTAAAATGCGGGAGTCTGGACGGGAACCAGACCCATATATATATATATATATATATATATATATATAGAGAGAGAGAGAGAGCAAAGATCAAGTGTATACCCTTTATCTTATTCACCCGTGCTTACCCCCCTTTAGGCGACGGTTTCAGTCATACAACCGTCGTCTATACTTTTAGCGACGCTATATGTTTGTCCGTCGCTAAAAGTATAGACGACGGTTGTATGACTGAAACCGTCGCCTAAAGGGGGGTAAGCACGGGTGAGTAAGATAAGGGGTATGCACTTGATCCGGACCGTATATATATATATACGGTCCGGATCAAGTGCATACCCCTTATCTTACTCACCCGTGCTCACCCCCTTTAGCGACGGACCCGGCGACGGGTTGATCATACAACCGTCGTCTATACTTTTAGCGACGCTATATGTTGTCCGTCTTTAAAAGTATAGACGACGGTTGTATGACCAAACCGTCGTCGGATCCGTCGCTAAAGGGGGTGAGCACGGGTGAGTAAGATAAGTGGTATGCACTTGATCCTTGCTCTCTCTCTCTATATATATATATATATATATATATTAAAAAAGGGGTAGTTGGACCTCTAATTTTAATTCAAATGTGGTGTAGGTAGAACAGTTTAGATATTATCTGAATAATGTAGAGCACCTTAATAGAATAGTGTCTAATTAAAAAAATATTATTTGATAATTAAATTTTTTCAAAATATCTTAATAATATTATTTTACTATTTTAAGATTTCTTTCCCTCTTTCTATCCAACAACACGGCTTCTTATCTTCCTTCATAACCACTGTAAACACTAACTTATCACTTTCAAATCTATCTTAACTTATCACTTTCAAAACCTACCTTTACAAGTTGGATCGAAGCTTCAAGACAAACTCAAAATACAATATATGAACTCAAATTTCTCCAACACAATATAGACCAGTGGTGCCTCCTTCTTACCTAATCATCTATAATGCGGATGGTATACACAAACCCACACCGCAAGAAGCTTCTTCACTCACATTCAAGTACATCAAGATCTACTAAGTCGAGGAATATGTTCAAACATCATCATAGCAGACATGTGCTTCCAAAAGATTAAACCTTTACGAGTACTTTTAGAGAGAGAAAGAAAGAGTATAACAAAGGCGACTAAGACTGAGCAAAATACGGATAAAACCGAATAACCGAATTATTTTAACCGAATTATTTCAGTTATTCAGTTAATTTTAGTAATTTGGTTATATCCGATTTTATTTTCGGTTTTCGGTTTTCGGGTTTAATTTTTATTTTTTTGTTATTCGGTTAACCGAAAAACCAAAATAAAAAAGGGATTTAAAAATTATAATTGTAGTCTCAGTAAACTCAGTACTTCTCATTCATAGTCCATAGATCTCAGAACTCTCATCTCTCGAAGACTCATCTCATCTCTCACCTCTCGCTCCAAAATCGATTTCTCTGCTCTCATCTCTCACCCCTGCCCTGACCCTCGTATCTCTCACTGCCAAAGGCCCAAAACTCCAGTCCGGCAGTCCGCTCCGCCTCCGGACGGACCTCCTCCGATCTCCTCCGACGGGCCAAAACTGCATGATGGGAAGAACTTCTCTAATCCATTCAGAGATAGGGATAAGCCTAAAAGAGCTCACAAAGAGGGAAAATATATCTAATCAGATCCCTATCACATGAACAGAGCACAAGAAGAAGATGATGATAATAGTGATGGTGTCATTTCTAGCTTTTAAAGAAAGAGATGATGCTAGCTGGGTACATGATTGTGAGGAATACTTTGACATTTACCAAGTGAAGGAGCAAAGAATGGTGCCTATTGTTGCCATGCATCTACACGGGGTGCCTAAGAGCTGGTACAAGGCTTGTTGCAGTGGTAAATAAGTTATCTCCTGGGAAGAATTCTCAGGGGACTTCACTGTTAAGTTCATTGAAGTGGGTCAGGACAATGTGTTTGAGCAATTTAAATGGCTAAATAAACTGCTACTGGCTTCTGTTGTTCCGTTGTTAAATTCGGTTATTATCCAAATAACCGAATAACTAATTCGGTTATTCGGTTATTCGGTAATTCGGTTTCGGTTAGTAGTTCGGATACCTAAAATATTTGAATTTCGGTTTTCGGTTATAATCGAAAAGCTAATTCGGTTCGGGTAAAACCGAATGCTCACCCCTAAAGGCGACGAAGAACATACAATGAAGGAATAGCCTATTTGCACTAATCATCTCATCATCTCGATCAATTCATTCCCATTCAAAAAATTTCTCTGCCATGCATCAAAAATCAAGCCACAACTCACAGATCTGGTGTTGAGCCGCGCACAAATCTATTGAGTTTGATCAGGGACACAAAAAAAATTTATAATTGTGAAAATTTTGTAATTTTGAAGAGGCATTAAAAGGTAAAAATAAAATTATCAAACAAGTTTAGCATTTGACCGAATAAAAGACCCCATCAGTTAAGAGGTATTCAAATATAATCAAACACTACTTAACCTACAGTTTTTAATGAGCAGGCTAAAGGGTTGAACACCCATTTATTCCTTTGACTAACGAGGTTCCTCATTGGGCATGATGATTTTGCTAAACCACCAAATGCAACTGTCTTGCCATCTCTCTTCTAACTTCTCTCTCTTTCCAAATAGGGGTTTGTTTACAAGGATTTGTTTGTGAAGGTGATAAAGAAAGAAATGGATTAATTACATATTTTAGTACATTTTTAGAAATAATTATAATAATGGTGCATCCATAAAATAATTACAAAATTAATACACTTTTTTATATTTTTTTTTATAATATTAGTGTATCTAGAATTCCTTTAATCGTGGCCCACCCCTTATCTCTTCCCGTTAATGAGACCTTCATTTTTGGAAAGAAGAGATCTTTTAAGTTGTTGTTGTTCTTCCTCTTCACAATTTATTAGCATATATAAATTTGAATATCACTCACGTTCACCACCAATGCATTGGCATTCTGCAGTATCACATCCACAGTAGTATTAAACTTCAGCATATAAACTCCACTCTCGCACGTCGAGTTCCAATTCGCCGGCGGATTCATGACGTCGTTGCGGGTAGTCAATGAAATGTTGTTGATCGCCCATTTGGTGAATCCGTCGATGGAGTTTTGTGTGTTGAGGAGCATAATCTGATGGTCGTGTTTATTTGGGGGTTTTGGGATCCCATTAGGGCTAGAATCTTGTATGAGAATGATTTGCTGTGATTGTAATCATTCCAGAGAGGGGTGGCCGGAGGCGGCGAAGTTGGGAGCTTTAAGGCTGATGATGGTGGTGATGTGGTGGCGTAATTTAGTATGGTTAGGGCTTGGGGAGTATTGGCTTTCCTGTCACTTTCACCTAATTTGCTGGGCTGTTGTCATTATTAAAGCTTGACAATTTCAGAAGTTAATAAAATCATTGTTTTCATTTTTCAATTATTACAGTGTAAGGGGGAGAAGGGTTTAAGTATTACTATGAAATATTCCCATAAGCCATTGATTGCATACCTTCGGACTTCACACCAAGGTTATCAAATTTTATACCAAGGTAATTAATCCACCTCCACACCTGCAATTTTTTTATAGTGCAGTTGGTAACCAAACCTTCATACCAAGGTAACTAAACTGTCATACTAATGTAACCAATCCACCTCCACACCTTCAGTTTTTTCATAGTGCAGTAGGTAACCAAAGCTTCATACCAAGGTAACTAAACTGTCATACTAATGTAACCAATCCACCTCCACACCTTCAGTTTTTTCATAGTGCAGTTGGTAACCAAACCTTTACACCAAGGTAACCAAACCTTCATACTAAGGTAACAAAATCTTCATACCAAGGTAACCAATCCACAACCACACCTGCAATTTTTTTTATAGAGCAGTTAGTAGCCAACATTTATACTTAGGTAACCTGTTGGAAGAATGCATATTTTGATTTGATGTTTAAGTAAATGCTCATAATTATATGTAAAGTGTTTCAAAGAATATATGTACAAGGACTTAGTGATAGATCAAAACTGTTAGGTTGATCTTAGCTTTTAATATATGTTCATCATTATATAAACAATTGTATAGATAAAGAGATCAAAGATGTTAGGTTGATCTATGACTAGAAAGAAATAGATAGGCCTTGAAAAGAATCACAGTCTATCAAGCTGATCAACAGAATGCAGAAGTTAAGGCAGGATCGTAGAGCTCAGAAGATCGTAGTGTATCTGCCTTGAAGGGCCTCTCCAGAAATCGTAGAGTGGTCCAGACATTTACCGAAGCTAACTCAGGGATCGTAGTGTGCTTTCAAAAACGTAGAGTCTACAAAACGAGCAAGTGAAGAACGTAGTGTTTTCCACAGGCCAAGCACCAATATGGCAAGACACCACGATATGGATCGTAGAGTATAATCTGTCTTGTATCAGAAGCATCAAGCCCTACTCTTATGTAAAGACAAATTCCAACAAAAGTGGAATGGGTTTGAAACGTTAAAGTTTCCTCCAGTCCCAACGGTACAAAAGATATCCTTAGTATTCAACAAATGAAACGTATTCAAGAAGCTAAGGAAAGGACCATATGACAGAAGAAAAATACCTTTTCATGTGTTAGGTGAGAAAGCAGGCTACTGTGCCAGTGGGCCAGAATGCAATTCAGAAGGTGTGAAGAAAAGTCTCCATCAAAGTTCAGAAATGTCAAACGCATTTAATGCTTCAACAAAAGGCTTCAACGGATAGATTTCAAGAAACACATATATGCAGAACATATGCAGATGATACAAGCAAGCAAGCAATTGAACAAAAATGCATAAGAACACTCAACGCTCAGTTCTACGATCTGAGAGAAAGAGGAAGTTTGCTCAGCTACTCAGTTCTTTCGAACAAGTGCTTATCAGCAACTGAGTAGCATCAATCACAAACTCGACAACAACCAACCAACTAAAGTAAAAGTTCCAAGTCAGAAGGACTTAAAGAGTTCTAAGTGAACTTTGAAGAACCAAGTCTGCTGGACTTAAAGAGTTCAAGAGTGAACTAAGAAGTGCCTAGACTGCTGGTCTAGAAGGAATATGTGAGATTCAAAAAGTGTAACAGATATCCTTAGTGGATTTCCTACTCGAGGAGTAGAAGAGTGGAATAGGAGCTTTAAGTGCTCTGAACCACTTAAAACTGCTGTGTCTATTATATTCGTGTTATAACTGCTGTAATTTCTATAATTGCCATAACTACCTCACTCTCATTAATTCAAGATATCTAAAAGAGGGTTAAACAAATACTCATTCCACTGTGCATTAATCACTATCAAAACTAACTAGTTGAAAAGAAAAGTTTTTAAATATCTATTCAACCCCCCTTCTAGATAACTATTGTGCCTCCGGGAACTAACATAACCAATTCAGTGTGATGCAATTGGTAGCTAAATCTTCATAACAAGGTAACAACCCCTTCTAGGTTACCAATTAATTTTGAATGTGATGCAGTTGGTAGCTAAACCTTCATGCAGTGGGTAGCCAAACCTTCATAACAAGGTAACCAATTCAGTTTTATTAAGTTACCAATTTATTTTGAATGTGATGCAGTTGGTAGCCAAACCTTCATGCAGTTGGTTGCCAAATTTTCAGACTAAGGTAACCAATTCATATTGCAGGTGTGGAGGTAGAGTGGTTACCTTGGTATAAAGGTTTGGTTACCTTGGTATAAAAGTTTGGTTACCTTGGTACGAAAGTTTGGTTATCAACATTACATTACACATCACTCTTTTATTTTTAAAGGTGTTATGAAGATTTTTAGTAATGTAGAGTGTGAGCTTGAGCTTGACTCATTTCCTTGGGATTTAAATTGTTTAAGGTTGCTTCTTTTTTTTTTATCATTAAATAGATTAGGGACTGATTATGTTACCCATCTTCGTTATCTGATTCCTCTCAATGGTTCATTTCCTAATCTTCAATTGATAGACAGAAAGTTTATTAATCAAATGACCTTTTTCTTGTATGTTGAAGGGATAGCGTTTTTCTCTAGAAAGAATAAAAAAACATTTAAGATTTAGTCATAAAAAAATTTCAGAACAGTAAGAGTTGCATCTATTTATTTTTAAAACTTTTTGTAGGGCGAATATTCTTCTTCTTTTCATTGGCGTTTTGGACAACGGAGATTCGTGGCGGAGTAGCAGCGGAGTAGCGAAGGACAAGGCTACTATGAGGGAGATCAAGATTTGAATTTGAATATTTGAGTTTGAATTTTGAATTTGAATTTATTTTTGTTGTTAGATCCCAAATATTTGAATTTGAATTATTAGTTATGGCAGTTATTTCTCCTTGATTTTAGGTTTCCTTATTAATGTGAATTGCGTTATTTTTGTAATTATTTTGTGTATGTATTGTTTTTATAAATACTTTCTAATTATTGTATATTAGTGTTAAGGACCCTAGAGAAATTCTAACTTGGATTAAAGTAAAACGAACATTTAGCCCATACACTCATCCCATATGAAGCCAAGCCCAGTATATATAATATATATATATATATATATAGGAAATGATCCATAGCAAGTATTTGTTATGAATGAAAAATGGGCAAATAACATCTCCACCATACATTACATAAATTAAGGGTTGAGATTTAAAAATCAATTTCGTCATTCACTACTTGAAGTAACGGACAGAGAATAGTACCAACCCATTTTTCTTCTGATTAAGTCTGAGCAATTTATGATTTCACTTTCTGACTTTCATTGAGAAATCTGATTTATTCAATGATTTTCTGCATCTGCATCATCCCATTATGGATTAATATTTCTCAAAATCAATTCACTCCATAAAGCCATACGCTGATTTTATTTCGGGTCCTTTACATAAGTATACAACAAATAGAAAGTAATTACAAGAAAAGTGCATCAACCAAATAATTATAAAAAAGAATGTAATTATTACAAAAATAGTACAATTCACATTAATAAGGAAACCTAAAATCAAGGACAAATAACTGCCATAATTAATAATTCAAATTTAAATTCAAATATTTGGATCTAACAACAAAAATAAATTCAAATTTAAAATAATAATTCAAATTCAAATCTTCATCTCCTTCACATACACTTGAAATAATAGTCCGTCGCTACACCGCCGCGAATCTCCATTGTCCAAAACGCCAATGAGAATAAGAAGATTCGCCCTACAAAAAATTTATAAATAAATAAATGTAACTTTTACTGTTCTAAATTTTTTTTATAACTATTTTTTTACTCATAAATAATAAAATGTTTATCTTTATACGAATGGTTGGCTACTAATTGCATCACATTCAAACGAAATTGGTAACTTAATAAAATTGAATTGGTTACCTTGGTCTGAAGGTTTGGCTACCAACTGTACTATGAAAAAACTACAGGTGTGGATGTGAATTAGTTACTTTGGTATGAAGGTTTTGTTACCTTGGTACGAAGGTTTGATTACCTCGATCTGAAGATTTGGTAACCAACTGTACTAAAAAAATTTAAAGTGTGGAGGTTGATTGGTTACTTTGATATGGTAGTTTGGTTACCTTGGTATAAAGGTTTGGTTACCATCATCCATCAATCCTCTGCTTGAGCTTCCATGGTAAATTATTGCCTCACCGGTGAAGTTACAAGCTTTGATCTCTTTGAAACCCCTTCCCACATATCTCACACAAGAATCTATTTGTGGTCATCAGTGTCTTTGGAGACAAAGCGGCAACTGAATCCGTCTCTTTAACCATCGCAAAATTTGAAATTGAACTATCAGTGGAAAACCTCCCAAAATGTCTATACCTCCTAGGTGAATGGCCAACTATCACCTTTCCAAGCACGTTCTTGGTACCAAAAAAATCCACATCAGACTGACTTTGTCTAGGACTTTGCTCCAATTGGTTGATCCGGTTTTCCAAATCCTTCAAATGATCCAGAGATTGCGGCGTCTCACCAAATGCGTACTTCTCCACATCAACTACATCATTGTCGACTTCATAGGGAGCTTGATTCTCGTTTAAATTGCACTTGAGAAGAAGAAGAAGCATGTACGACTAACTAATATATATATATATATATATATATATATATATATATATATATATATATATATATAAAGAATACGTTGAATGAAGAAGAAGGGTAATGACTAACTGCAATTGTTATAGATGAGGAGAGAGAGAGAAGAAGTCATGGGTATAACTAATCCCTAAATTAAGGAATTCTAGTTGAATACTAATTCTATAAATTAAGGAATCCTTATTGCACTAGAATTGTAAATAAATATGGAAGTGTATTAGCTGTGTAAAAATTTTATGAGGGCACTATTGTTGTAATTATTTTTAAAAATCTAATAGAATATATAATTCATCCTTTTATTTCTTTCATTTTCACTTATTTATTCAATGATCTTCTGCATCTGCATCATCCCATTATGGATTAATATTTCTCAAAATCAATTCACTCCATAAAGCCATACGATGATTTTTTTTTGTTTCATTTTCATCTCAAGATTATATAATTTTATTCATTCTCAAAAGTTTTTTTTATGTGTCCGCTACTTCAAGTAGCATATGACGAAATTGATTTTTAAATCTCAGCCCTTAATTTATGTAATGTATGATGAAGATGTTATTTGCTCATTTTTCATTCATAGCAAATACATATTATGAATTATTTATATATATATATATATATATATATATATATATATATATATATATTTGCTTTTGTGTAATAGTAAAATAAAATATTTGCTTGATTACTTCGTCTAATTTTTCAATTAATAATGATGCATCTCACCATAATTTTAAGATTGATATCCTACTATATATTGTCTTGGAATTTCATTAAAAAGTCAAGCAAATGAATATATAAATATATAATTTTGTTGGGCTTAGATAGATATTATTTCCAAAAGAATAAGTCTAGACAGGGACAGGAATATTGGACCGGTGCAATTTTTTTTTTTTTTGCAAGTGACTTTTAAAAAATGTATAGTATTCATTCCAACAAGAATTTTTATAAAAAATAGTGTTTTAGGTGTAATTTAGATACATATACAAATACAGGGTTATACAGACGGTATAACCCTGTATTTGTATATGTATCCAAATTACACCTAAAACACTATTTTTTATAAAAATTCCTGTTGGAATAAATACTATACATTTTTTAAAAGTCACTTGCAAAAAATAAAATAAAAATTGCACCGGTCCAATATTCCTGTCCAATAAACCTGTCTGCGTAGCATTGCTCTTTCCAAAAATATGTAATTGTCATCACCAAAGCGGTCTAGTTGTGGTCTAAATATTATAATATGAGTAATTGTGTCATTTAACCAATTTTGTTAATAACATTACTATTATTTAATTATTTTATTAATCAAAACTATATCATTTTACCAATTGACACTGGCTCTGTTGATTGCTTGAGGTCTAAGTTCAACCCCAAATATCGGACAACTGTACAATAATTAAAGAGAATTGTTAAATTCACAACACTTTTTATTATTTTCACAATAAAAGTGTCAATATAGATGTATAGCGATGGTGAAAATCATCGCAATAGGATCTATAACGACACTTTTATTGAGAAAATAATATTTTTTGTTGTGAATTTATCAATTTCCTAATTAAAATATCAATTAATCTAAATACACACCCAGCAACATACTCTAATTATATCACAATGCTCTTCAAACATATTATACGTGTAAGACCCTATTTTTTATGAATAAAGATTTAATTTTCTCTAAATATTATGTTGGATAATAAGATGTTGATTTGATATAATGCTATAGTTATTGGTGATATGTGCAAATTTTGCAAAGTAAGCAAGTTGTCATAAAATATTTGTTTGGTCGATGAATATTCTTTTTGTCGGGGAATATTCGTACGACGACATAATCATTGGTAGACCCCACAACAGAATGACTGTCGGATATAGAAAGCGACAAAAATAATATTTTCATAAAATAACATCAAGACTTTTACCGTTAACTGTTGAAATATTCGGTGATAAAAGTACAGTAATACGCATTGTTGCACAGTAGCACACTGTCTTGCACTATATCTCTGATTATTGATGCTTACGTAAGAAGTCACTCAGTTTTATTCAATTATTGCAACAGTAGTTACTTCATAGTATCTCATATTATTGATTCAATTATTGTCATAGTATCATTTGCACAATATTTTATATTATTAAATCAATAATTGAGACGACACAGTTATTCATATTATTATTTGTATTATTGCCAATGTCTAAAAAGTTATGTCGAGGAAAGAGGTTAGGTTATTTAATTGTGCGCCAATAAGAAGAAATTATTATCGGAAAGCCCCCTCTTTCTTGAGAATGATCTGGTTGTCAATATTGTGAGTTATAATATTAATGATTAATATGTGTTGAAAGATTAAAAATGGGTTGATTGAAGATAAGTTACTTCTGATAAATATTTATTCAATTTTTGATATAAATAGAGGGGTTTGCCATGAAGTATTTGTTGCAAGTTTGACTTATTACATGGACCTTCACTTACTCATTTTTTAAAATCGTTGGTAGAAAGTTATCTCAGTTTTTTATAATAGATATAAAGTTATTTATTTTATTAGATTATAATTAGAATATATTATATTATATAAAGTTTTTATTTTATTAGAATATTTTATTGAACAGTGATGAATAGTAAAAATCAGAAAATTCGCCGAATTCACCCATGAATATTTTTTCTGTTCATCCGTGATTATTTTTTTAAATAGTGCCCTGCCATTCTTGTGACGTCCCCAAAATAGGTATACATCACCCATCTTGAGTCGCCAAATACATGGTACAAAATTCAAATACAAACTAATAATACAGCAGTCGTGTAAAATACGACAAAACATATGCTGTGAGTTTAAATACAAATATTATCTTCTAGACAATATCCATTCTCAAATAGAGTCCTCGTTATATTTATTATCACACTATTTTACAGAATAGTGAGGACTACTAAGACACCATCTCGGACCATCACTCCGTTCCCCGACTAGTCCCAGCTACGTTCTCAGTTCCTGAAGAGAACAGTGAAAGAAAGGGTGAGCTCAACTTGCCCAGCAAAAAATATTATGACTAAGATAATGCAAAATAAATTATCATTAGCCTTCAACAATGTTAAACTGATAAAATACAATAGACATCAAGTTTAACTGCAGCGGATCAAGCAATCCATTAAAAGAGTCAAGTAGAGAATAAAATCTACTATCTTTTATGTTTTAAAAGGTTTTTCATCACTTTTATTGTTGGGACTCAGCTTAATAAATAATCCACATCATCCCTGTACTACGACCAAGGATAGTCATTAGGGTCACGACCACAAATTCCATGCACTACGGCTAAGGATATTTGTGTATTCATCAATGGTCATGATCATGCCAACAACTGTCCATCAAAGCACTACGGGCCAATGATGACTTTTACCACATCATTTGTAACATTGCGGTCATGATTACACCGAATAATTCCTGGTCATAATCATACCAAGTCCATCTATGCTCTACAGGTCATAGATGACTTTAAAAAATATAAACATGAGGATGATGACAATGATATAAGAATTCAATAAAACAAGTTCAAGAATTAAGTTATTCAGGAACTAATAACGGCCAAATTGTTAACATGATACTGCTTTGTAGAGTAAAATTCAAGAATGTCCAGTAGAATATTTCCATGAAAAATACTGGATGAAGTGCAAATATCAAGGATAGTCCACTAAATTCATGGAGTATAGAAGTCAAAATTGTAACCAACTGAGTATAATAACGAATGGAATAATAAAAGAAATCACCATGCATACGGTACTTCGCATAGACAGGTATTCCAACAGAATAATAATAACGGAACTAGATCAGGTGAAATTCACACCGATAGGATGTTTCCACAGAATAATAAGTGCGGAATAATAAATAATGGAACAAGTCCGGTGTAAAACACACAGACGGGATATTCCAACAGAATAATAATAAAGACGGAACCATGTCCGGTGTAAAACACACAAACAGGATGTTCCAACAGAATAATAATAAAGACGGAACCAGGTCCGGTGTAAAACACACAGACAGGATGTTCCAACAGAATATTAATAAAGACGGAACTAGGTCCAGTGTAAAACACACAGACAAGATGTTCCAACAGAATAATAAAGACAGAATAATAGAAGAATGTCACCAAGTATAGGGTAGCCCGCGTGTACATGTTATTCCAACAGAGCAGTAAAGAAATGGAATAACAGAAGTTCTCTTCTTGAATACAAAAGAAATAACACCTCTTACCGTAAAAAAAACTGAATATAAGAGTAGGGAAGTACCAAAATATTTTTCTATAGTTTCTCTATAATTTCTCTCTTTAGAGTTTCAGTGAATTTGTAAGAAATAATGAAGGAATGAGCTTCTATTTATAGGAGAATGGAAGTGTACTGTTTATGAACGAATTATTTCTGTAGAATTATTTCTTCAACCAAATACAATAAAGTCAATCAACTAACCAATAAAATCACAACAAAAATTAAAATATAATACATATATATAAACACATGTTTTCAACTTATATATATCAATATTATATATACACCACTTAATTTTTCTCCCCCATAACCAACATCTATCCCCCACCAACCCAATAATCAAATTCACTACACTCTTACACATCACTATCACACTACCACTTTTCTACCATTTTCCACTCACACACCCATCACACACCCATCACTTTCACATCTCATTTTCTCCCACCATATACTCAATGCACACATATACTTCCATACGTATACTCTTCCATTTTCAAAATTATTTTCCCAACACATATGGGCCCCACATGTGGACCCCGCCTTTAAAAATTTTCTACCGATTATTTTTAAAAATGGGTAAATAGGAATCCATTAAATAAACAGACTTCATAAAAAAATCACCTTAATAATTTTAACAACATTTATCATCTTTATTACAATTCATAATATTAATCGATCAGGTCGTTCCCAGGAAAGAGGGAGCTTTCTAATAAGGATTTCTCTCTATAGGCGCGCAATTAGGTGACCAAACCTCTGCTTGGCAGAACTTCTAGACATCGTTAATATTGCAATTTATAATATTAATAACTCTGTCATTTCAATTATTGATTTTATAATATATAAAATATCGACAATAATTGAATCAAATAACGTGAGATACTATGCAACAATTACTATAGCAATAATTGAACAAAACTGAGTGACTTCTTATGTAAGCATTTATAATCAATACCGTGTACTACTATACAACCACGCGTATTACTATACTTTTACTACCGAGTTGTTCAAAAGTATTAACGGTAAAACTTCCGCCGTTATTTTCAATAAAATATTTTTGTCGTTTTCTCAATCCGACAATAATTCTGTTGTGGGGTCCACCAATGATTGTGTCATCGTACAAATATTCCCCGACATAAAGAATATTCCCTGACCAATCGAATATAATACAACAACTTGTATACTTTACAAAATTTATAAATACTACCCACAACTATAACATTATATCAAATCCACTCCATAATATTTAAAATAATATTTCGAGAAATTTAAATCTTTATTCATAAAATCTGGGGTCTCACAATTCTCCTATAAATAGGATATTTAGTTAAGAAATAAAAATTACACCAAAATCAGAGAATTCTTCTTCTATAATATTGTTCGTATTTCTTTCTAGTATAAGAATACTTTGAGTGTTAATAATAGTGCAAGATTTCCTCAAGAATATCTCCATTATACCAGTTAGATTTAGTCTTTTACTAAGGTAAGGGATATTATTTTCGTTTAATATTCTTAAGGAATATTTTTTTCTTTCATACTCTATAGTATGTAAGTGATATTATTTTGTTTCATATTTTCTAAATCTACACTTATTTTGATAAGTATTGCTTCTATAATCCCTGAAATTAGTAGAATATCCTTGAATTTTACGCTTCACCTACTATCGTTTCATTATAATATTGGTATGAACTTTCTTATTAAATTTCAATATTTTTATTCAGGGTACTATTCAAGGGATACTATTCACTCGGGTACTATTCATGTAAGACCACAAATTATTATAAATAAAATTAAATTTCCACTATTTATTATTTTGAAATAGTAAGGGTTGATTTGATTAATGTGGTTAGTTATGGGTAAAATGCGTAAATATTTCAAGTATGCAAGTGGTTATAAAATATTCATTTTTTAATCGGAGAATATTCGTTTGGTCGTGGAGTATTCTTACTGTCGGGGAATATTCGTACGACGGCGCAGCCTTGTGTGGACCCCATAACGAAAAGTAATTGGATGAAGAAAACGACAAGTATAAGTTGTTTATAAATAACGACGTAGTTTTTACCGTTAATACTGTTGGAATACCCGGTGGTTAAAACACAGTAGCACACGGTATTGCACCAATTATTGATTCTTACGTAGGAAGGCATTACTCAATAATTATTACATTAGTTACTGTTCAATATTTTATTTTATTGATTCAATAATTGCTACGTTGATATTTTATTTTATTGTTGTTTCAATAATTATCACTACACAGTATTTTCATTATCAGATCAATAATTCATATTATTTGAATAATATTATTAGATAACATTATTGGCAATGTCTAGAAAGTTCTGTCTAAGGAGAGGTTTGGTCACCTAATTGCGCGTCAGTAAAGAGAAATCCTTATTGGAAAGCTCCCTTTTTCCTGGAAACTGCCTGGTTGTCAGTATTGTGATTCTGTAATATTATTTGTTAATAATTAATTATTGAGTTATATGATAAGGAAAATATTCATTTTATGTGGATATAGATGGAGAAAATTTTTAATGTGACAATTGTTGAAAAATTGTTATTTTATCTTTTCTGATAAATAATTCATTTAAATATATTATAATATTTTAATAATATAATAATGGTGATATCTTTACAATGAATGTGAGATATATGAATATATGAGGAGGAAGAGTATTTTTATTGCAAAAGTTGTTTAAACATGTTAAATATGTATGTGGGCCCATTACTTGACTGAAATTTGATTATAGTCCGTAAAATTGCCCGTCTGTGGGCCCGTATGAAAAAGACATAAGGTTTGAATTTTTCTGACAAAAGGGCTATTTATTATGAATTATTGAAGTTCTGAAGTTCCAAAATAATTAATTTTTGGAAGTTTTAAATATTTATTTTAACAAAAACATTTTTTACACTTTGGTGGGACCCACTTGCACATGTTAATGGCTGAATTCAGATCTTCAAAGGTTGGCATAGGAAATTTAATTTATATATTAATATTTTATTAAATTGGTTGCTTTGGTGTTCTAAGGAATTTCCTATAAATAGGGTACTTAGGTTAGAATTGAAAATCACACCAGAAACTGAAGTTTTCTCTCTCTATATTATCGAGCATATTCTTGTGAGTATTTTGATATTTTGAGTGTTGCTATACGGTGCAAGTTCCTTCAGCATTATATCTGATATTACAGCCAAAAGTACTATTCTTTTCAAGGTAAGGGATATTATTTTTTAAAAAATTATATTATTTCTTCTAATATCATTATGCCGGATTATTGGTAAGATTTTTCTTGTGAAATTCTTGTCTTTTAGTGTCGAGGTTACTATTCACGTATACGGTACTATTCACATATACGGCACTATTCACGAATACGACACTATTCACAGAAAAATTAAATTTTTATTTTTTGTCCAAAATATCTATTATGGATACTAGCTTTGATTGTATCCATATTTTGATCATTCTTGAATTTTACTTCACTATGATTATTTATGAAGTATTTTTGAACTCGGATTTTTTAAAGTACGAATCCTTAATATTTGTTATTTTGTTTCACTAGATTCGTTTTTTTTAAAATATTTTTTCATCATCCTCAGTCCTAAATGATGGTAATACTGAATATCTTTGGCCTGTAGTAGAAAGATGGTTGATTTTCTTATGAATATCTTTGGCCCGTAGTGCAAAGATGTACATGTGTTGAGATGAACATGACCGACTGATGAATATCTTTGGCCTGTAGTGCAAAGATGAATATTTGATTCAAGAGGAATATTGATTGATGTTACAGGGATAAAATATTGATGATGGACTTTTAAATTCATAGATTATAGTAGATTTTATTCTCAACGTAACTCATCTATGAATTATTATTTCCGCTGCGAATATTGATCGGAAACTTGTTGTCTATTGTATTTTATCAGATTTTTCCCTGTTGAAGACTAATGATAATTTGTTCTATATTATCTTAGTCATAATATTCTTTACTGGGCTAGTTTAGCTCACCCTTTTCCTTTTTGTTCCATTTTTTTTCTCAGGAGGCGAGAATGTAGCGAGTACTAGTCGGGGTATGGAATGACGGTTCTAGAAAGTTGTTTTAGTAGTCCTCACTATTTTTGTAAAATAATGTACCAATAATTGTAATGAGGACTTATTTGGGTGTGAATATTGTCTAGATGACAATATTTGTATTTAAACTCACAATTTTTATATTGTATTAATAAATTTGTAGTTGTTTCTGTACCATATTATTGACGACTCAAAATGGGTGATGTATACCTATTTTGGGGGCGTCACAATTCATTCGGGTACTATTTACAGAGTACTATTCACAACAAAATTGGTTTCTCTTTTATCCAAATTATTTTTGATATATGAATATCATTCTTGAATTTTATTTCATAATTAGTTATCATATTGACAATTTGGACATTCTTGAACTCTGGATAAATTGAATTATAAATCTCTAATATTTATCTTTGATCTCACTTGATTGATTCTTTATATCATTGTCATCATCCTCATGCTTATATTGTGGTGAAAGACATATTTGGCCCGTACTGCATAGATGGACTGTTGATTGGTATGATTATGACCAAGAATTGTGTATTGGTATAATCATGATTTGTAATGTTACAGATAAATGTTGTGGTGAAAATTCTCTTTGGCCCGTAGTATATAGATGAACATGTGTTTGGCATGATCATGACCACTGATGATACAAACGAATATTGTGACGCCCCCAAAATAGGTATATATCACCCATTTTGAGTCGCCAAATACATGGTACAGAAATCAAATACAAACTTCTTTAATACAACTGTTGTGTAAAAATACGACAAAACATAGCTTAGTTTTTAAAACGAATATTGTCTTCTAGACAATATCCACACTCAATGAAGTCCTCATTACAATTATTATCACACTATTTCACAGAATAGTGACGACTACTACAACCACTTATCCTGGACCATCACTCCATTCCCCGATTTGTCCCAGCTATATTCTCATTTTCTGAAGAGAACAATGAAAGAAAAGGGTGAGCTCAACTAGCCCAGTAAGAAATATTATGACTTAGATAATGCAGAATAAATTATCCTTAGCCTTCAACAGTATAACAACTGATAGAATATAATAGACAATAAATTTTAGATCAACAACTGCAGCGGAACAAGCAATCCATTAGAAGAGTCAAGTAGAGCATGATATCTACTATCTTCTATGATTTAAAAAGTTTTTCATCAAATTTATCGATGAGACTCAGCTTAATAAATAAATCACATCATCGAATCATCCTTGCACTATGGGACAGGGATATTCATGTAATCACCAATGGTCATGATTATACCGAATAATTCCTGGTCATAATCATACCAACAACTGTCTATCAATGCACTACGGGCCAATGATGACTTTTACCATATCATTCATAACATTGCGAGTCATGATTATACCGAATGATTCCTGGTCATAATCATACCAATAAACAGTCTATCTATGCACGTAAGCCAAATATGACTTTCATCACAATATAAGCATGAGGATGATAACAATGATATAAGTATTAATCAAACGAAATCAAATCAAACGAAATCAAGGATAAATATTAAAGACTTTAAATTTATCCAGAGTTTAAAAATATCCAAATTGTCAACATGATACTGCTTTATGGAGTAAAATTCAAGAATAATATTCATGTACCAAAAATAATTTGGACAGAAAAGAAATATATTTTTTGGGTAAATAGTACCCCGTGAATAGTATCATGTGAATAGTACTTCGAGAATAGTACCTCGTGAATAGTACCCCGACATGAAAAGTACCCCAAATACCCGAGTGAATAATATTTGGGTGAATAGTAATTGGGTGAATAGTAACTAGTGAATAGTACTCCGGCATGAAAAGTGCCCCGAATACCCGAGTGAATAGTAATCGGGTGAATAGTAACATATGAATAGTAACTCGTGAATAGTACTCCGTCATGAAAAGATTAATAATTATCAAGAAAGTTCAGAATAATATTTTCATGAAAAGATACTAGATGAAACGCAAATATCAAGGATATTCTAATAAGTTTATGGAGTATAGAAGCCAAAACTTCAACAAAATGAGTATAGAATTCAAAATCTGAAACGAAATAATATTACTTACATACTATAGAGTATGGAAGAAAATCTTATTTCAAGCGAATATTGAACAAAAATAACATCCCTTACAACTGTTGAACGAAAATAATATTCCAACTAATATTTAACGAAGATAATATTCCTACGAATATTGAAGAAAGATAATATTCTTTATGAATATTGAACAAAAATAATATTCATACGAATATGAAAAATAATATCTCTTCAGAATATGAAATAAATAATACCCCTTACGACAATAATAATATCTCTTACCTTAGAAGAAGACTGGATACTGGAGTAGTGAAGTAGCAGACTACTCTCTTTCTTTCTCCCTATAGCTTCTCTCTCTATAATTGCTCTTGTGAGTCTTAGTGAATTGGTGAGAATGAAGGAAGAATGAGCTTCTATTTATAGGAAAATATAGTTCCGATAATTGCACGTTTTGGGGCTCAAAATATTACAGTATAATACCTTCATCTTTTCCTTTTTTTTTAATTTAGTTCTGCAAGTATTATCAAACTTGCACTACTTCCCCTAATAGTATATCATGTGAATCAATAGTATAATCGTGTGACTCAATAGTTCTATATATGTGAAAAAACTAATTACAGTATAGTACCTTCATCTATACCTCCATTTTTAATTTAGTCATGCAAGTATTATCAATCATGCATCACCTCCCGTAATAGTACATACATGTGAATCAATAGTACACACATATGAACACATAGTTATAAGCATGTGAATTAATAGCAATTAAATTCTCATTTATCCGATTAATTACTCGATTGGTCAATATAACTTCCAGACATCAATTATTATCGAAATAAATGACGATTTCCACTAACACTAATAATCCCAACACAATGGAACTATCGATTTTATCTTTAATCAACACGAACTTATTCATCATTAATATTATAACTCACAATATTTAACAACCAGGTCGTTCCCAGGAAAGAGGGGGCTTTTCGATAAGGATTTCTCCCAATTGGCGCGCAATTAGGTGACTAAACCTCTCCTTGACAGAACTTCTAGACATTGTCAATATTGCAAATAATAATATGAATAACTTTGTCATCTCAATTATTGATTTAATAATATAACATATTATGAAGATGATACTGTGACAACAGTTGAATAATTAATATGAGAGATATGATGCAACCATTACTGTAGCAATAGTTGAGTATAACTGAGTGACTTCTTACGTAAGCATCAATAATCAATACCGTGTGCTACTATGCAACCACGCGTGTTGGAAGAATGCCTATCTTGATTTGATGTTTTAAAGTAAATGCTCATGATTATATGTAAAGTCCTTCAAGGAATATATGTATAAGGACTTAGTGATAGATCAAAATTGTTAGGTTGATCTTAGCCTTTGATGTTCACTTGTATAGATAAAGAGATCAAAAATGTTAGGTTGATCTATGACTATAAAGAAATAGATAGGCCTTGAAGAGAATCGTAGTCCATCCAGCTGATCAACAGAATGCAGAAGCTAAGGCAGGATCGTAGAGCTGAGATGATCGTAGTGTATCTACCTTGAAGGGCCTCTCTAGAAATCGTAGAGTGGTCTAGACATTTGCTGAAGCAAACTCAGAGATCGTAGTATGCTCTCGAAAACGTAAAATCTGCAAGACGAGCAAGCAAAGATCGTAGTGTGAAAAGATCGTAACATGAAAACCCTTGAAAGAAATCTTAGTGTTCTATTCATACCAAGCACAAATATGACAAGACACCACGATATGCATCGTAGAGTATCATCTGTCTTGTGTCAGAAGCATCGAGCCCTATTTTTTGTTTGGAAACAAATTCCAACAAATGTGGAATGAGTTTTGAACATTGAAGCCCTCACCAGTCCCAACGGTACAAAAGATATCCTTAGTATTGATCAAAAGGAACGTATTCAAGAAGCTAAGAAAAGGACCATTGGGCAGAGAAAAACACCTTTTCAGGTGTTAGGTGAGAAAGCAGTTTGCTATGTCAGTGGGCCAGATTGCAATTCAGAAGATGTGCAGAAAAGTCTCCATCAAAGTTCAGAAATGTCAGATGCATTTAATGCCTCATCAGATAACTTCAACGGATAGATTTAAAAAGATCACATATATACAGAACATAGACAGATGAGAAAAATCAAGCAAGCATTGAACAAAAACGCACAAGAACACTCAACGCTCAATTCTACGGTCTGAGAAAAAGAGAAAGCTTGCTCAGCTACTCAGTTCTTTCGAACAAGTGCTTAATAGCAACTGAATACCACCAATCACGATCTCAACAACAACCAATCAACTGAAGTGAGAGTTCCAAGTCTGAAGAACTTGAAGAGTTCTAAGTGAACTATGAAGAACCAAGTCTGTTGGACTTGAAGAGTTCAAGAGTGAACTAAGAAGTGCCTAGACTGCTGGTTTAGAAGGAATGTGTGAGATTCAAGAAGTGTAACAGACATCCTTAGTGGATTTCCTACTCAAGGATTAGAAGAGTGGATTAGGAGCTTTAAGTGCTCTGAACCACTTAAAACTGTTGTGTCCATTATAACTGCTATAATTGTCATAACTGCCTCACTCTCATTAATTCAAGATATCTAAAAGAAGGTTTATCAGATAGTCATTCCGCTGTGCATTAATCTTCATCATACTAACTAGTTTGAAAGAAAATTTTTAATTATCTATTCAACCCCCCTCTAGATATCTATTATGCCTCCAGGAACTAACAATTGGTATCAGAGCAGGTTCTATAAGATAGCCTACAAAGCTTGAGTAGATCCAATGACACACTTACCTAGCGAATCAAAGACTGGAGGAGGCAGCAAACCACCTATGTGCAACAAAGATAAATTTGCTAACTAGAAGGTTAGGATGCAAGCTTATATGGATTTAATAGATGAAGATCTATTTGAAACTGTTCAGAATGGGCCCTATGTTCCCACAAAGTTTTCACCAACTACAGATGACCCAAACAGAATACAGATCAAGGTCAAAGAAGAATGGACAAAAAACGAGAAGAGAGCTGTCCAACTCGACAAAAAGGCCAACAACATCTTATTCCAATCCTTAGAAGATGATCTGTTTGAAAATGTGGTCAACAACAAAATAGCAAAGGAGGTTTGGGAAGCATTACTCATTATGCATGAAGGAATAGAAGAAGTCAGAGAAAACAAACAATCTCTCTTGACTCAGCAATATGAGATGTTTGCTCACATTCAAGGAGAGAACGTCACTGCTACCTATGAGAGATTTAATGTTCTGCTCAACTCTCTACGAGCCTATGAAAAGATCTATCCAAACAAAGATCTAATCATAAAGTTCATGAGAACCTTACCAAGAAAGTGGGATGCCAAAACCACTGTAATTAGAGAGTCAAAGAATCTACATGAAATGACTGTTCAACAGTTGTATGGCAACCTTCTCACATACGAACTGGAGTTAACTCAACGAGCAGAAACCTTGTCTGAAAGAAGAAAGAAGGATAAAGGTGTTGCTCTCAAAGCAACTGAAAACACCTCTAAAGTCAACACTGAAATTGATTCTGACTACGATGAAGGTGACGATAAGGACCTTGCAATGCTGGTGAAAAGACTAAGAAGGTTCATGCGACAAGGCAAAACCAGCAAGCCAAAGAAAGTCAGCAACTACAACTGCCAGGAGAAAATGAATGACCTATGCTACAACTGCAAGAAGCCTGGTCACTTCATTTCCAATTGCAACAAACCTCTCAAAGAAGAACTCAAGAAGAAATCGCAATCAAAGAAGGAATACAAAGGCAATAAGAGGCCTCAGAAGAAAAACAAAGGCCTTGTAGCTGGAAGATCATGGAGTGACTCAGACAATGACTCAACTCCAGAATCTAGGGATGATGAAGATTCTCAAATGACAAATCTTTGCCTGATGGCCAAAAATGCAAGGGACAAACAGAACTCCAACATACATGAAGTAAGTATCGATGAGGTATTTGACTTCAACTCTCCTGATGTAGATATTGATGACCTAAAAACTGCACTGCATGGTATAACATCTGATCTACATCAATACATGAAGTGGTTTAGAGTTCTGTCTAAGGATTATTTATTTCTTCAAAAGGAGAAAGAAAAGGTTCAAGAAGAACTGGAAACAGCCCTTCTAAGTACTAATTCTCTCTCCAAGTTTGAAGCTGAGAATAAGCTCATGAGACAAACAAATGAGCTCAGTGCAAAGAGAGAGTCAAGTTTAACTTCTAAGATTGAGGATCTAGAAAACAAAATCTATGCATGGAATAAATCCTCTTCATCCATGGACTCCTTAATCTCTAACCAGAGAAGTGTCTCTGATAGAACAGGGCTAGGCTTTGGGGAATCTACCTCAGAGTCATGTGTGGAAAAAGCAAAGAAAATTAACACTAGTAATGCCTCAGGTTTTAGTAGAGGCATTATATTTGTGAAATCCTCACAGAAGGTTGAGCCTGTCAAACCCTGCTCAGCTAATTCAATTCATATTCTCAGGAGCAAGGGATCTCATGTCGATCTGGGTTTCAGTAAAGAGAAGAGTAACCTAGCTGCTACTCACCAACCTCGAAGGATCATAGAGTTCAATGAGATCAACTCTACGAACCAACCTGGAAGGTACAGTAGAATTAAGACATACTCCTCACAAATCATGAAACACGAGAACACATAGAAGAAGGAATATCAGCTTAACAGGAGAATGACCAATAACCCACAAAAGTCTAAATGGAGGAAGACCTTTCACACACATACAAACATGCATCATATCAAATGTCTTGTGTGCTACATAACTGTTCACAAGGCTACAAAATGTAATTACAATTTCATGTATGTGTGACCCAAAATCAAGTAGATTTGGGTCCCCAAGGGCACTAACAATGTAGGAACCATGCAAGTATGGGTACCAAAATGAAGGTTTAATGTTATTATAGGAAAAAAGCTCCACGATCACAACCTGGTATCTGGATAGTGGATGCTCAAGGCACATGACAGGGAATAAAGCCCTTCTGTCTGACTACATAGAGAAGGAGGGTCCCTCGGTCATCTTTGGAGACAACGGCTCTGGCAAGACAAGAGGCTATAACTCAGCTGGAAATGGTGCAGTGTCCTTCAGCAAAGTGGCTTATGTGGAAGGACTATAACACAATCTTCTAAGCATTAGCCAACTCTGTGACAAGGGTAATCAAGTAACATTTCTCAGCAATCAATGTCAAGTCCGAGATCTGAAGACATCTGCTATAAAGTTAACCAGAACAAGAGAAGGAAATGTCTACACAGTAAACCTTGGAAAATTAAGCTCAGACGAGACTATATGTTTTTTGGCTAAAGCATCTGAAGAAATGAGCTGGCTTTGGCATCGAAGATTATCTCATCTCAACTTCAAAAGCATGTCCAAATTAGCTTTAAAAGATCTAGTTGCAGGCTTACCCAAGTTTAACTTCGTCAAAGAAAGGTCGTGCAATGTCTGTCAACTTGGAAAGCAGACCAGAAGCTCATTCAAGAGCAAAATCATCAACTCAATTGACAAGCCTCTGCAATTGCTACATATGGATCTTTTTGGGCCAATTCCAACGACGAGCCTTGGGGGAAAGAGATACTCGCTGGTCGTAGTCGACGACTACACCAGATTTACATGGGTGTTCTTTCTAATCTCAAAGGATGAAACAAGCTCCCAACTTATCAAGATGTTCAAATTAGTGATGAACGAGAAAAGAGAGAAAATCAAGGCCATAAGAAGTGATCATGGCAGAGAATTCGATTTCTCAGAAATGGATCAGTTCTGCACAGACAATGGCATTAGTCATAACTTCTCAGCTCCACGAACTCCCCAACAAAATGGAGTAGCTGAGAGAAAGAACAGAACATTGATAAAAGCTGGAAGAACTCTACTAGCAGCAGGCCATCTACCTGAATACTTCTGGGCAGAAGCTGTTAACACTGCATGCTACACTCAAAATAGATCACTCATACACTCTACGATTAAAAAGACTCCTTATGAACTGTGGAAAAGAAGAAAGCCAAGTGTCAGCTACTTTCATGTCTTCGGCTGTAAATGCTACATTCTCAACAATGGAAATCAGTACTTGAAAAAGTTTCAACCAAAGTCAGACGAATGAATCTTTCTTGGATATGCCATAGACAGTAAGGCCTACAGAGTGTTCAACAAGAAGACACTGAGTGTTGAAATCTCAATTCACATCATCTTTGATGAGACAGACTTAGACAAAACAGTGTCCCAAGACACTATGACCAACAGTTCATACACTACGAATGAGGTCATCGAGCTCAACACTATGATCGTAGTACCAGACATTGAAATCGTTGAGCAAGGAAATGAGATCGTAGAGAGACCTATGCCAGACGACGAACGTCCACACCAAGAAAAAGAAATAGATCTTGAAGATCTAAGACAAGAAGGCATAAGAACAGATGTCCCAATATGAAACAAATGGGCAAGAGATCACACTCAAGTTCTAATCATTGGAGATCCGAGTGCAAGAGTCAAAACAAAAGCTGCCACCCAAAATGAATGCTTTTATCTAAGCTTCCTATCATAAATGGAACCAAAGAAAATTGAGGATGCTATGGAAGACTCTAGCTGGATAGAGGCCATACAGGAAGAACTTAATCAGTTTGAAAGAAGCAAAGTTTGGAGATTAGTTCCAAGACCAAAGAACCATCCTGTCATTAGAACCAAGTGGATTTTCAGAAACAAGATGGATAAATATGGAGTGATAACCAGGAATAAGGCTAGACTAGTGGCCAAAGGTTACTCTCAGGAAGTAGGCATTGACTACGATGAGACATTTGCACCTGTTGCCAGACTAGAAGCCATCAGAATATTTCTTGCTTTTGCTGCTCACATGAAATTTAAGGTCTTTCAGATGGATGTTAAAAGTGCATTTTTGAATGGTGAACTTCAAGAAGAAGTCTATGTAGAGCAGCCTCCAGGTTTCATCAATCCATCTCTTTCTAATTATGTCTTTAGATTAGACAAAGCCTTATATGGTCTTAAACAAGCACCTAGAGCATGGTATGAAACACTAACTAACTTTCTTATTGAAAATAGATTCACTAGAGGTAGAGTAGATACCACACTATTTCTTAGAAAGCATAAAGACAAAGTCCTATTAGTTCAAATATATGTTGATAATATTATCTTTAGATCTACTGATGAAAAGCTATGCAAGAGATTCTCCAAGCTTATACAGAGCAAGTTTGAAATGAGCATGATGGGTGAGCTAAACTTCTTCCTTGGATTGCAAGTAAAGCAGACTGATGAAGGAATCTTCATCAACCAAGCCAAGTACATTAAAGACTTACTTAAGAAGTATGGCATAGAGTCAGCCTCTCCCATGAAAACCCCAATTGCTCCTGCAACCAAGCTCGACAAAGATAAAAAAGGTAAAAGTATTGATATAACTCAATATAGAGGTATGATAGGCTCTCTTTTATATCTAACTGCCAGTAGACCAGATATAATGTTTATAACATGTATTTGTGCTAGATTTCAGGCTAGTCCTAAAGAATCTCATTTAACTACTGTAAAGAGGATTTTCAGGTATCTCAAAGGTACACCCCACTTGGGGCTTTGGTATCCCAAGGAGAACTAGTTTGAGATAACAGGATACACAGATACTGATTTTGTAGGATGTAAAATTGATAGAAAAAGTACAAGTGGCACCTGTCAATTGCTAGGAAACAGACTTATGTCCTGGTTTAGCAAGAAGTAAAATTCAGTATCTACTTCAACTGCAGAAGCTGAATACATTGCTGCTGGCAGTTGCTGTGCTCAGATCTTATGGATGAAAAATTAACTAGCATATTATGGGTTTGAATTTAAATCCATACCTATTCACTGTGATAACACAAGTGCAATTGCTATAACTCATAATCCTGTCATGCATTCTAGGACTAAACATATAGAAATAAGGTATCACTTCATTAGGGATCATGTGTAAAATGGAACTATAACTTTACAATATATCCCTACTAAAAATCAACTTGCTGATGTCTTTACAAAACCTCTAGATGAATCCAGATTTAACAAGTTAATAAGTGAGTTGGGCATGCTTAACTTGTAACCATGAAATATGCTCTAGTTTGTGCTAACCATACAGATTTAAAGGCTATATTCAAAATCATAGACATGATAAAATGAAGTCCACGATCGTAGAGCTGAAATGTCATAAGAGAACGATCGCAGTACAGACTCAACGATAGCAGAGATTCATCAACAAAACCAAAGGAGCACTCTATGATGATCAAGTACAAAACAAAGCAATCTCTTTGATAAGAGTCTCAGGGACAAACCTAAACCTTGATTCATTCAATGAGGTTGGCCCTTCCTGAGCTATCTTAAACCAAGAAGAATGCTAAGTCAAAAGATTCATCACAAGGACTCGGTCAGACTCGACGATTGATATTCAAACTCGACGATCACAGGTCAAACTCAACAATTGCAGCTCTGACATGAAAACTGCTAAACAAACTCAACGATGGTAGAACAGACTCGACGACTCCAAGGACCATCTCAACGATCGTAGTCCTCCCGAAGAACATATTAGCCCAGAAGAAGTCAAGGGCAATTCAGTACAATCCTTCTTAGTCAAATTCGTAGAGCCAAGCAGAATTCGACACCTGTCCCACTAAGTAAAATGGAGAGAGGGAAGTTACGTGTACCATTTGAAAGCGTCTTTTTGAAAATTAGAAGTTCAAAAGCTTATCTATCTCCTTATCTCTACAAAAAGAAACCCTAATCTATTAAGCTCAATCAATCATACACTCTGCAAAGAAATCAATGACAACCTCCAACATTATCTCTGGCTACAGACTCTACTTTGACGAGTTCAAGACAGCTGAAACCCAATTTCATAAGACTTTGTCGTTACTGAAGAAGACGGGTCTCGAAGAAGCTTTGGGTACAGACACATTGATCTACCCGAAGCTGGTAAAAGAATTATACAATAATGGTGTATTTGAAAACAACACCATCACTGCGAAAATTTCCACTAACACTAATAATCCCAACACAATGGAACTATCAATTTTATCTTTAATCAACACGAACTTATTCATCATTAATATTATAACTCACAATATTTAACAACCAGATCGTTCCCAAGAAAGATGGGGCTTTCCAATAAGGATTTCTCCCTATTGGCGCGCAATTAGGTGACCAAACCTCTCCTTGACAGAACTTCTAGACATTATAAATATTGCAATTTAATAATATGAATAAATTTGTCGTCTCAATTATTGATTTAATAATATAACATATTATGCAGATGATACTGTGACAATAATTGAATCAATAATATGAGAGATATGATGCAACAATTACTGTAGCAATAATTGAGTATAATTGAGTGACTTCTCACGTAAGCATCAATAATCAATACCGTATGCTACTATGCAACCACACGTATTACTGTACTTTTACTACCGGGTAGTTCAACAGTTTAACGGTAAAACTTTTGCCGTTATTTTTATAAAAAGATAATTATGTCATTTTCTAATTACGACAATACTTCCGTTGTGGGGTCCACAAATGATTGTGTCGTCGTACGAATATTTCCTGTTAAAACGAATATTCTCCGACCAATCGAATATTATATAACCACTTGCTTACTTTACAAAATTTGTAAATATTACCCACAACTATAACATTATATCAAATCCACACCATAATATTCAAAAATATATTTTGAGAAAATTATTTTTTATTCATAAAAGTTGGGGTCTTACAATAAATGAATAAGATTGTTACAAAATATATACTTTATCATCAAACATGATTGGCTTATGTGCATACTACTTTCAGGCGGAAGTCGCGGTCTAGTGTTTGAGGGAAGAGAAGAGAATGTGAATTGAAGAGAATGTGAAGTCTGAAAGAGTACTGAAGAAGTCTTGAACCAATTTTTTTTTTATAAAGGAAACGACGTCGTTTCATGTAAAAATAAAAAAATAAAATAAAAAAACTGCAGAGTCTGAGAGTCGGACTGTCGGAGAAGAAGAAGAAGAAGACCGGAGCTCCTCGCGCTAGGCTGGCTGTTGCCCCCCTGCCCCCGCCCCCTCCTACTCCTAGTTTCGCCTGACTGCCTCCCCCTACCGGGGTCAACTGCACCCCCCCCCCGCCCCCCGCCCCCTAGTTCCGCCTCTGGTTTTGCAGTCATTTCTTATAATGTCGCATAATCTATCTTAATTAATTTCTCTCTTTGTATTTGTGACGTGAGAATAATGTGATTAATCATATGAGTTAATTATTTGTTAAAAGTACTAATTTCATATTATGTACTCGTGCGTGCTCAAAAAGATGATAATCTTTTCATTTTTAAATTAGAGATACAATTCAAACGACGGCATATTGAATTTTAAATTGATATGAATTTATTTAATTTTAATTGATATAATTATTATAATTGTATAGTATATAACAAAATTTATTAATCACAAAATTTATTTCATTCTAAATTTTTATGAGACATACTAATTTTAAAATTTAATATATTATTTTTTGACCTTAAAAATCAAATTGTATCTTTAATTTTGAAAGGAAAATATATATATATATATATAAATATCACTGCAGAAAGTATGAACTTTGACCATAACAGTGATATATTTAAGAATACGTTGTCCTTTCTTAGAGATGAAAATGTCAAAGCAAGGTAGTATAGAAGCTAGTAAAAGCTATATAGGATTATATTCAAACTCTTTTTTAAGGGTCTATGTCATAATCCACTTGCTAATCGTACTCATTTTAAAATAAACCAACTCCTTCCTTCAAATCATTTTAAAATAAATTGTATTTGAAATAAATTATTTTTAGACGATAAAATTATTAAGTACATTTGAATTTTCAAATGTAGTGTAATTAAATATATGTATATATATATATATATATATATATATAGGTTTAAAATTTGGAAAACAAAAAAGAAAATAAAGGAAAATGAAAAGAAGATAGAGTTCTTAATTAATCATTCAATATATGTTACATTAAAATCTTTCTTGGAATTATTTATATTTTTAGAATTGAAGTCATGTAGATAATTAGATTTATACTATAATTAATTAATTCATTTAATATTTTCCTTCATGTTTTTCAAATTTCAAAAATAGCTAAGAGTCTTCCCCTTCTAGATTCAACTTATTTCTCAATCTTCCAAATGTCTTTCCAAATACATTAATTTGCATGAGATAGAATTTATCTAGGAATATATATATATATATATATATATATATATATATATATATAGGAAAAAGAATTTATCTAGGTACAAGACCCGCAAAGTTGAGATACACATAATGCATTTGCATTGAGGAATGAATAATTCATCTTAGCAATAAAGTATTTTATATATATATATATATGTATGTATATATATATGTTAATTGATTTGGAACTAGACCTTAATTATTTCATGGGGAACTTTGTAAATGAGGAAATTAAGACCACTCTTTTGTAAGGTTTCCCCCATGATCTCTAGCTATCTACTTTTTGATCAAAATGATAAAGTTAATGCCACTTAAATTGGCTTTTTCGTAAGAAGACAGAAATTAATATCTTTCCTAGTTTTCTTCTTCAACTGCATGCAGTTTCATAATTTTCTTACCCTGTAAGCCTTTAGTGACAGTATATATCGACGACCCTTCAAAGAATAAATAATATATATATATATATGGGGGCGGATCCTAACATGAGTTGATTTTTTTGGACTGAAAACTGGAGTGAAGAGTTGAAGCTTAGCTAGAGTTTGAATACATTATAATGATGTGTTTAGTTGTTTTATAGTAGTATTAATAGTTTGTTTATTTTTTTGGCCCCTCTAAGTTAACTTTTTTATAAATCTGACCTCTTAAATTTATTATATTTTATTTTTGTCTCTGTCCTGTACCTAAGAAAAATCAATATAGGCGTTGTCTATTCTGCCCTTCACTATATATAATTATATATAATAGTTCGAGTAGATATTCATGAGAAAGTGGAACAAATGATCAGTCCAACATTGATCAATAATTGGAGAATTATTAGCTCTTTGTATGATTAATTAGTTCCTTCGAATATATAAATCCGATTTTAATTTAGATTATTTGAAGACCTACGTACAATTATATTCTAATTAATATATATATATATATATATATATATATATATATTAGAATATATATATATATAAAAAGAAACATTTTATGTATTACATTCAGAAATACTTTAATTAATGCTCGGATCAATCAATCAATAATGTTAAAAAATTACTAATTTAATATATAAAGTGCATTAATTTCAATAATGTTAAACAATTACTAATTTAATATATAAAGTGCATTAATTTAGTATTGATTTTCATTAATTAGGAAGTGCTTAATTAATTTGGAACAATATAAATCCTTCTTTAAACAAGATATATATAAAGTGTCATTCTCACTTTGTTAGGGACATAATTTTAACTAGAAAAATACACCCCTGGTTGATTTATATTTTTAATTTTTATTTTTGTAATCTTAATAAATGGCATGTTAAAACTATAATAAAGGTGTTATTAGATCGATTCCTTTTCTAAACTCGGAAGTGATGATTCTAAATTTCTAATAAGTTCAAGACATGACATCTAATTAAATTTCCAAATTAAATAATGTTCTATTGTGCTTAAAGAAGATATACTTAATTGAAACTAACTAATTATAATAGCTTCAATTTTATTTTTCTTTAATTTTTTCATCAACATTAATTTTACTTATGGAAATCCTATATCACACGATTCCTCTCCAAACCAATTTGTCAAAACAGTTTTTCTATGCGAACATAATAATTGGACACGAGTGTTTTATAATTTTATTTATTTATATTTTTAAATATAAATATAAATATCTATTTATATTTATAAAAATACAAATATATGAAATTATAAAATACTCGTATTCAATTTTCATATTTAATTTTCATGTTCGCGAAGAGTTTTTCTTATCAAAATCAATTGCTTTTCAAGTGAAATCCGCACACTTAATTGTGTCATGATCTAACCAAAAAAGGAAGATATATTTCAAATACACAAGCAAAGTGTTACTATATATTTGTTTATCATATATATATATATATATATATATATATATATATATATATATATATGGGTCGGGAAAAATGTATGTACACGGCTCTGTATTACACAATCAGCTATGATGACAGATTTTTGAGCTATAGCGACGGTTTCACCAGTCGCCATAACTATTCTGGGCTATAGCGACGGCCCGTTGCTATAGCCTAAAAAACTCGTCGCCATAGCTCTATTGTGTAATACACAACTTTGTATATATATACTATGGCTGAGCAAGTAACCAAATTAGAACCGAAACTGCACCAAAAACCGCACGAACCGCACCAATTAAAACCGCACCAATGGTTCCGGCGTATGTGGCGGTTTTAGGTGAGTTGAATAACCAAAATTACGGTTTCGATTTGGTTACTAGCCAAAATTGCACGCATAAAACCGAAACCGCATCATGTGTGTGTGTATGTATTATCTCTAGTAAATTCTAAAGTTACTTTTCACTTGAACACGCTCAGAGAAAATCTCAGTCTTGCATTATCATTTTTTCACCAATTGAAAGAAGTTGATTAGAGGTTATAGAGTCAAAAATTGAGCATTTGGATTTTGGAAATTCGGATTTGTTTGATGTGTTACTAGAGGGGCTTATAGGTGATGGGCCAAATTCGTTGGTTCAAGCACTTGATGCATTGGTTAAGGTCTATAGTAGTAATAGTCTAATAGAATATCGTTCAAGTTAGATATAGTTAGGATTATATTCTATAAGTCCTCCCTACAATATATAAGATAAAATTTCATTCTATCTCTAGTATATATTTTTAATTTTTGGAGAATTAAATAAACCTTGCTTGTTATCGAATATATGGTATCCGTTGGTTATATAACGTATGTTTTAGTTTTTACAGCATCATTCCTTTATTATAAGCTAAAATTATTTTATGTCTCACTGTTCTTTGATTTGATGGTGAATTTGACATGTTTGACATAAGAAACTTTGGTTCTATACTTGATATAATTCTCATTGTCGACTATGTTATTAAGTTAATTGCTCGATGTAAGCTCTGCGTTAAATTCTATTGAAGGTTTGAATATTTTTGTTGTTTCAATTGGTTTTGGAACCGACCGCACCAATTGAAACTGTACCGCATAGTTTAAAACCGCACTACACCAATTACAAGTGGTTTCGTGTGCGGTTTCTGCTTCAAACCGCACCATGCTCACCCCTAATATATACATATAGCCATATATATATATATATATATATATATAATTCTAAAGCAAATTTCAAATCAATTCCTTTTAAGATAATGATGTTCCATGCATTGCCACCAAATTATCTATTTTTGGGGCATGAATTTGGATGATGAATTAGTTCATTCGCGGAATCAAACTTCCTTTCACAATCTATGGTCATGTCTATTAAGTATCCAGGCATACGTATCACATGCACGGCACCTTGTAGGGGAAAGTAGATCGGTTACTTATCCATTATGGAAAATGACATATATTTGCCACGTCGCATTTTTTAATTCTCAGTTACGTATATAAATATTAACGATAATTTTTTTTTGATTCTCAGTTATGTATATAAGTATTAACGCTAATTTTTTTAAAAGATGTGTAATAATTTGAGTCTTCCTATAATTTCTACGAATTCCATGTACGATAAATTTCACAATTTTAATTCGACATAAATTTATTATTATTTTTAGGAAGAAAAAAAAGGTAATTAAACAGTATAATTTTAAGGTGCCTAGCTATAATATTATCACTATCCAAGCTAGATAATATTCGTTTGAAGTGACGAGATTAATTGACATCATAAGTTCTAGTGATCAATCAAACATATATACTCGACTAAGAACAAGCATAAATTCAGATTCTGATTCAGATCCAAGTTTTGAAATGAGCAATTTATTTGAACAGTTTATAAAAACGAGTTATATTTCAAATAACCTTTACCGTAAAAATGTTATACGTACAAGTACAATTGCAATTTCATCTATAAAACTCGAATTGTGCTAGTGGACTACAAAATTTTAACCATCTAAATTAAATCCACATCCAAAAATTTAATCAAAGATTGGTGTAATCAATTTAATTGCAATTGCATGCACATTAATCATGAATTTCTCTATTACTTAATTATGTAATTAAGTTTTTGCTAAATTTTATTTATTTATTGTATAGTGGATACAAGGAGCATATTTAGAACTTCACCTCGAACAAACATTCTACACTAATTGTACTCAACATAGATAAAGGAACCGCACCAAAGATTTGATTCGAATAGCATTTATATATTATACCTAGGAGAGAATAAAACCTAAACCACACAATTTTGTTCAAGAAAATTCAAAACACAACATTAGGGAAAAAAAATCAAATGTTCCTAAAAAGCATATGTTCTAAATTTTCAAGTTACACCAGATCAAATGTGTGTGTGTGTGTGTGTGTGTATATATATATATATATATATATATATATATATATATATATATATATATATATATATATATATATATCATGAACAAAAAGCAAAGTGCCTTAATTATTAGCTTGGTTATCTAGTTCACCAGTAATGCTGCTGAGTATGCATGCAAGATATATGATCCAAATTGCAAAAATTCAACCACATCTTTTCCATGATACATATACAGTTTAATTTTCATGAAATGGAAATTTGTTTCTCGAGTGCTTAACCAATTGTACGGTGGGATTCCACCATTAATGTATGTTTAGCTAGCGCTGGAATCCTATAATGAAAGCACCAACTTTTCTTTCAGTAAATTTTGTCTGCCGAGTGCTCTTTCTTGTGTAATTTGAAGACTCACTTATCCATAATAATCATATCTTTGAGTTAATTGGGTGACAAACAAGGGTTTGGTTTATACTTCAATTTTTATCATCATAACATTATATTATCAGAGCTGGAATTAAGAACTATATATATATATATTGTTTCTCTAGCTATAAGGGCGTCAAACTATAATTTATTAAGTTAACGACCTAGCTAGTATATATGGTTCAAAAAGGGAACTAGTTCAAGGGAATAATATATATTGAGATAAACTTATCTTCAATATATATATATATAGAGAGAGAGAGCAAGGATCAAGTGCATACCCCTTATCTTACTCACCCGTGCTTACCTCTCTTTAGGCGACGGTTTCAGTCATACAACCGTCGTCTATACTTTTAGCGACGCTATATATTGTCCGTCGCTAAAAGTATAGACGACGGTTATATGACCGAAACTGTCGCCTAAAGGGGGGTAAGCACGGGTGAGTAAAATAAGGGGTATGCACTTGATCCGGACCGTATATATATATATATATATATATATATATATATATATATATATATATATATATATATATATATATATATATATATATATATATATATATATATATATATATATATATATAGTACTATAAGAGACTTAATTATATCTTATAAGAGACAAATATAAGTCTAATTACTAAGCTACCTTCTTTGAAAATGCAGTTTGTGGGCCCAAGTACAAATTAGGGTTCGCTTGACCTAATTGAATTAAATGCACAAATGAAGGTTCACAGTATGATTAAATGAAAAGACAGAAGAGCTGGAAATAAAGAAGCAAGACCTGCGAGAATCTTTCACGTGTCCCGAGGCAGAAGACACGTGGAGACGACTCATTTTGGGAATTGATTGAGGGATTGGATTGGTGGCTAGAAGGACAGGGCAATATGGACATTATTCTAATGACTAAAGGGTATTTTTGGAATTTTCCTGAAGGCATGTGCCTTGCACATGACCACTTTCCAGAAAATCCTATAAATACCCCTTCCATTCCATTTAGAAAAGAGACTTCTTTTGAGACTCAAGACTTGGACTCTTAGAAGATCAAAAGGACCCTTTTGGTGACTTAAAAGCTCGGAGATTCCACCTAAAAGCACTAAAGGGGTTTGAACATTCCTTCAACTCGAAGGACTCAAGAAGGCTCTTGGAATCCCTGCTACCCTAACACAGTTCCCGGATTCTAGGAGTTCTGCCACGCGTCGTTGGAATAATCGCCCACCTGTCGTTCTCCCCTATTCAATCAATCAATCAATTCCGTATTCTTCGTGGATTTCTCTCCTCCTCAGCCAACACGAAACCCTAACCCTAGCAAGGTACGATTTCCTTGCCCACATTTATTTGGTGACTCTGCTGGGGAGGTGTAGAATTCGTGAAGGGTATACCCACAACTCGAAATGGGAGAACTACAGGAAGAGCTGTTTCACCAACAAATAGTATTACCTCACCAAATCCAGTTCCAAGGCAAACAACTCAAGCTTTCCAAGGCGCAAATCTTGATTTTAACCAACCACTTATTGAAGACGCTTCGAAAGGGAGTTCAACATCACTATACATGGCCAATCAACAACAAACCAACGCAGGAAGGCAAGTCGAGGATGCAAGTGAAGAGCAGACGAATGTTGTGCAACTGGAGATGATCAAGGCATTAAAGGAAGCACGGGAAGGACAAGTGATGATGATGACCATGATGCTGGAGATGCAGAGGAAGCAAGAAGAGATGGGGAACTTTCGCCAGCAATTGATGCAGATCCCTACCTTCAAGGCCATGTTCTCAGGCAATTCGCATGGAGAACAAGTAGGAGTGGAGGACAACAACAATGGCAGCAACAAAAAAGAGAACCAGATTGTACCTCCATTGACTGAAAGTCAATTGGTTCCAATAATCAACTTGGAGCTCCAGAACAGTGGTGACGGACCACAACCTAGGATGGAAGCAAGCCAACCTCAAACGAACATCATCCCAACTTCTCTTCAAGCATTTTCACAGGTAGAGATGTCAACCGTCCCAAGCCATGTCCAGCGAGTGAGCCAGCAAAGGCCACCAGTGCCAGCTTTGCACGATGCAAGTGTACATCAACCAATCCCTCCCCAGAGAGTTCACGCCACAAGCCAGTACGTGACGAAGGATGATATGATCGATGTGATTAATCAACTTCGCAGGAAGACATCCCGACCCTCGGAGTTAGATTTTACTCCACCTTACCCTGCACACATTCGGAGGCAACCTTATCCGACAGGGTATATTGAGCATCCCCCGCAGTTTCCAAAATACAATGGGGAAAAAGGAAATGTCAGGGAACACATTGCCAGGTTCGTAGAGTCGATGTCTCCATGGATATGATATGATGAGGTAAACAACCACAACTTGTTGATGAGGGAATTCAACAAGACTTTGACGGATAGTGCCTTCAGTTGGTACTACAATTTGGAGAAGGGATCAGTCCATGATTGGGATGATCTAAAATTGCAATTTTTAAGAAATTTTTCTATGTGCAGAAACAGGTAACCATCGTAGAGCTCATGCGATTCAAGCAGAAGCCAAACGAGGATCTGTCAGATTACGTGGATAGGTTCAGGGCCCAAGCACAGAAGTGTGCAGAGCTAATTGAAGAAAAGAACTTGGTTAGCATATGCAACAATGGTGCTTTAGACGCCTTCAAGCCCCACCTCATTACCAAAGTTTGTGATTCATTTGCGACCCTCTCATCTTTTGCACAAGACTTGGGAGGAATCATGACATTTTCCACCAGCCATGCGATGATTACATGGAAGGGCAAGAGGACAGCAACTGTGGCTTTGGCGGATTCTCAGTCAAAACCACAAGGGGGTAAGAGGGAAAAGAATGAGAAATTTGAGCAAAGCAGAGAAAAGGATGGGGACAAGTATACCAGAATGCCAGTTCCGGAGGCTATTACATGCAGCGAGAAGGCATTCAGGAGCCTGTACGAACAATGGGTTGAGCATGGAGTGGTGAAGCCTCCAAGACCCCGGTTGGTTGTAACGGAAGAGATGAAAAGAAGACCGGACTTCTGTGTATACCACCAATAAGCAGGACATTCCACTATGGACTGTTACAGTCTACGGAGGATATACCATGAGAAGCTGACGGCCGGGGAGATTGAACTAGGAGAAGAAACGTGTAACACTATCACCCATGGTGCGATCCCGGAAGTCAAGAACCCAAATATTGGCTCTACCATCGAAAAAACTCTGAACTACAAATGAATTAAAATCCACCCAAGATGGTGGTCCACTAAAAATGGTGGTTTAAGTCCTCAGGAATATCCCTTGCCAAGTAATTGGATGACCAAGGGAGGAAGCACAAAAAACAATTGACGAATAAAAAAAAAAAACCACCCAAGATGGTGGTCCACTCTAAATGGTGTTCAAGTCCTTGTAGACTGCACTTGCCAAAAAAATTGGATGACCCAAGTGACGAGGCACCTAATTTCAAGTCCTCGTAGACTGCACTTGCCAAGAAATTGGACGACCCAAGTGACGAGACACCTAATTTCAAGTCCTCGTAGACTGCACTTGCCAAAAAATTGGACGGCCCAAGTGACGAGGCACCCGAGTGTTACACTTTATCATCAATAGTGAATGGTGATTGAGGCACCTGAGTATAAGCCCTCAACCCCAAAAGTTACACTTTATCTTTAAAAGTGGCAAACGTTTTGCTTTATTCGACAAAAGCAATAAAGTTGCACTTTATCTCTAAAAGTGGTGAACGTTATGCTTTCTTCGACAAAAACAAGATTTATTATATGAAACGTTATGGTTTTCGTTAAAAGCAATTGATTATCAATAAATTTGTTAAACTTTCACTTATACTTGATTATTTCTTTTGATTTATAAAATATAAAATAAAAAATAATAATAAAAAGTATAGATTCAAGTGTTAGGTTGCATGAAATATATGTACATGAATTTTCTGATACAGGAAATGGAAAAAACTATGAAAGTTCATGATCTAAAGGCCCAGTCGAATTGAAGATAGAGGACTACCTAAAGCTTGGTCTTCGTGGCTATCAGGCCTTTGAGGCTATCAGCAGATCATCGAGGCTATTAGCAGGTCTTCGAGGTTATCATCAGGTGTTCGAGGCTATCATGCCTTCAAAGCTATCAGGCCTTCGAGGCTTTCAGGCCTTCACGGAATTCTTAGTTCTCAATGACTTCTTGATTCTAAAGAAAAGAGAAATTTCAAGAAAGATTAGATCGAAGATTTTCAAAATATCCCAGGAGAGCTCCTCTAAGACTCGCCTTCTAGGGTTTGCTCTCCTAGAGGTTCCCTCTCCTAGGATTTTCGAGGCTTGCAAAATATCAAGCCCCGCGAAGTGTTCAAACACTAGAATCAAGACTTCAACACTTACAATATTTTGCGCGATCATCTCACCAAAGGTGTGACTCACGCGCAGGGGGGAAAATGTTTACTCGTAGATGGTATAGACATCCTCCAGCGTAGAGATGCATTCCTCCCCCAGGCAGTAATGAATGTGCAAGTAGAGGAGCACCATCGCGAGATCAATACAGTAAGGGCGTTATAGTCCTGTTGGATATATATGTAGGTCTCTGCATAGTTGAACACAACAAAAGATGCCCGCACTCTTTAGTATATCTACGTAATAGGTGTTTCCAAGGATCTCGTCAGTTCAATCCTGCCATTCTTTAAGGCGACCAGATGAATCAGACAAGAAGCGAAGAGGAATGAAAGGGTATTCTTTCTTCTCTATGCATGTGCGGGAAATGCGATAGGAATGGGAGAAGTCATCTCAACCTCCACAAGCCGCTGCATATAGAAACAAGTCTTTCTTATCTGACAGAGGAAGAGTTCTACGTTCATGAGTCTTGACTCGCTCCCAAAAGACGTTGGAAGAACCAAAAGAGGGGAGCCCTTCCTCAATCATTGAGAAACGGGGCCTCCTTGGTTGTTCCCAAGTCTGCAGAATGTTCAACGGGGAAGGCCTGTAAGAAAAAAGAATTCAGCATAAGGAATCTAAAGAGCCCAAGCAGTAGGATCCATTCAAATAAAAAATAGGGTAAAGGAAGAACGGGAAAATATAAAAGAGGAGACCATTAGGTCAGTTCCCCTAAGGGTTGGCCCATAGGGTTTAGCCACCTAAGGAGCTCTCCCCTCTTACATTTAACTTCCCCTTACTCGTTGAATCAACTGATTGGAATAAATGCTATTTCACCATAATATCCGAGCCAATGACCTTGTTAAGGTGAAATGGCTCGGAATAAATTCTTCCTCCTTGTGGTGATGTCCTTTCTTTCTGAATATCCGAGCCAAGGACCTTGTTGAGGTAAAATGGCTCGAAATAAATTCTTCTTCCTTGCGGTGTTGTCATTTCTTTCAGAATATCCGAGCCAAGTACCTTGTTAAGGTGAAATGGCTCGGAATAAATTCTTCCTCCTTGTGGTGCTATCCTTTCTTTCAGAATATCCGAGCCAAGGACCTTGTTAAGGTAAAATGGCTCAGAATAAATTCTTCCTCCTTGCGGTGTTGTCTTTTCTTTCAGAATATCCGAGTCAAGGACCTTGTTAAGGTGAAATGGCTCTGAATAAATCCTTTCTCCTTGCGGTGTTGCCTTTTTTTAAGATTATCCGAGCCAAGATCCTTGTTAAGATGAAATGGCCCGGAATAGATGTTTCCTCATTGCGGTGTTGTGGTCCGAGAAAGAAATACTACAATCACATGGAAAAAAAAATAGATGAAATAATCACGAAGAATTGGCCATAAAAAAAATACTGCGAAATCTACCGCCTGGTTTTCGATTTTGTCCGACGGATGAAGAGCTCGTTGTTCATTTCCTCCAGCGCAAGGCCTCTCTCTTACCTTATCATCAGATATAATCCCTGATCTTGATCTCTATCCATATGATCCTTGGGACTTAGATGGTTTTCCATTTAATAAACAATTTTCTCATCAATGGAGAGAATACTGCGAAATCGCCCTCACCCCGGACATATATCAAAATGCCTCTAACCGCATTCACACTATCCCATTCCCTGCCAAAGAGGTTGGTTTACCGGAGGGGCTTGAAAACTTTTTTTTTCTGTTAAGGATATTGACACCGTGGATAAAGTGTTCACCGGAATGCAACTCCTTCGGATCTCTATTGAAGAATATGTAACTGAGCACCGGCCGAATTGTCTTGTATCTGATATATTCTTCCCGTGGACGGCCGACCTCGCCATCCGGCTCGACATTCCTCGGTTGGTTTTTAATGCGCCTTGCATGTTCTCTCAGTTTCTAAAAGTGGATTTGAGTTCGAAGCTTAGAATAAAAAAATAAAAGAAATAATGATAAAAATGTATTGAAGAAGGAGAACTCGAAGGCGGAAGACAGAAAATTATTCTCAGCAATAAAGAGTTTGCAGAAGCCATTCAAGTTCTTCAACCTTCTCCAACCGGTAATTGCTCCTTTCAAAACCAAATTAACTTTTAGTTTTACAAGATTTTTTATTATTATTATTTATTGAATCATATACTTAGGGACCAAGCTTCAGAGTTTGTATCTCATTAGAATCCCTTAGTCATTGAAAAAAAAAACAAACTTTCCATCTAAATGGAACAAAAGCTCCTCAAATTACGAACGCGGGGTATCAACATTTCCTCCCATTAGAATATGCTTTTAATGTTCCGATTGCTACTATGATTCCTTTGCTTCTTGGATTGTAAAATAATATATATATATATATATATATATATATATATTGAAAAATTGGATTTAGTTTCCCAAATAATGAAAGATTTTATTTTATTTTCCAAAATAAAATAAGATTTTATTTATTTTGTAATATATATATATATATATATATATATATATATATATATATATATATATTCCATTCAAACATAAAGATTATAAGGCAATATTTTAAGATTTTACACATGCATTCAATCAATACTAGGGGTTGCATAATTTGTGTCTTGGACTTTCGATTCAAAAGGAAAAAATTACCTTAACTCAAGGTATATTTGGGAGCGCTCCCTTGGGAGTTGCCTTTGTTAAGATTTTTCGTTTTTGAGACTTGCATAATCAAACTCTGCGGATCGTTCAGAAATTTGAACAAGACTCAAAGTATTTTGCACGATCGTTACTCCAAATGCGTGACTCTCGCGCAGGGGGCAAATGTGGGCCCAAGTGCAAATTAGGGTTCGCTTGACCTAATTGAATTAAATGCACAAATGAAGGTTCACAGTATGATTAAATGAAAAGACAGAAGAGCTGGAAATAAAGAAGCAAGACCTGCGAGAATCTTTCACGTGTCCTGAGGCAGAAGAAACGTGGAGATGACTCATTTTGGGAATTGATTGAGGGATTGGATTGGTGGCTAGAAGGACAGGACAATATGGACATTATTTTAATGACTAAAGGGTATTTCTGGAATTTTCCTGAAGGCATGTGTCTTGCACATGACCACTTTCCAGAAAATTCTATAAATACCCCTTCCATTCCATTTAGAAAAGAGACTTCTTTTGAGACTCAAGACTTGGACTCTTAGAAGATCAAAGGGACCCTTTTGGTGACTTAAAGACTCGTTGATTCCACCTAAAAACACTAAAGGGGTTTGAACATTCTCTCAACTCGAAGGACTAAAGAAGACTCAAGAAGGCTCTTGGAATCTCTGCTACCCTAACACGGTTCCCGGATTCTAGGAGTTCTGCCACGCGTCGTTGGAATAATCGCACATCTGTCGTTCTCCCCTCTTCAATCAATCAATCAATTCCGTATTCTTCGTGGATTTCTCTACTTCTCAGCCAACACGAAACCCTAACCTTAGCAAGGTACGATTTCCTTGCCCACACAGTCTTTTATCTATTTATTTATAAAAAATCATTTTCGGGACTGATGATTAAACATTTAACAAATGAGCACTTAACTATCGTGCCAAACACAATCTTCGACTAACCGCTTTTGAGTCTCCCAATCAATTAATGGGACGTTGATCGATGAAACCGTTTTTATTATAACATGCACTAATTAACCCTCCAAATCACCACCATACCATGCCATGCCCTGCCCTACACTCGCATCGTATAGCACTAAAAAAAACACCATTTGGTTGTCAAACAATTCAAGTAGTCCCCACTTCCCAAACAAACCAACTAAAGCAAATAAACAAAAGCACTTTCCATTAGAGAGATCCACAAATATACAACTCTCCTCTCTTTAATTTTTCTCATATATATATATATATATATATATATAGGGATTCCATCCACAACAACCCGTTGTTGGGGAGCAACTCCTTTTGGTCCAGTCGCTACAACCTGTACCGGCCTTAGACAAATTTTTTTTTATAAGCGGCAACAGGTTGTAGCGGCTGGGCCAAACGGGTTTGCTCCCAACAACCGATTGTTGTGGATTGATACCCATATATATATATATATATATATTTATGTATGTGTGTATGTATCATCAAATGGGAAGATTGATTCTTGTTGCGTAAATAATGGGCAAGTGTTAGACAATGGATAACGGAATCTAAAAAGATGTGCATTTTTACCGAGCATGTATAGGTGTCTTACAAACTTGAGTTTACTTTATTTGTCTATAAAAAGGCATTTCAATATTTCAATTAAGTGTAGTACTCATTAATTCCAAACAATTAAGTGTTTGGAGCTCCTTAGCATATATATAGAGAGAGAGAAATTAAAATTACATATCCAAATATATAATGGGACAGCCATCGGCATTCGGAGCATTGAGACTATACCTAATTAAGATAAGGCCATACTTGGCTATGGTGTCTCTTCAGTTTGGATATGCAGGAATGTATATTATCACCATGGTTTCATTAAAGGGTGGCATGAGTCATTGGTTCTTGTGGTGTACCGTCATATTGTTGCCACTCTAGCTGTCGCTCCGTTCGCTCTCGTTCTTGAAAGGTTTCTATATATATATATATATATATATATATATATATATATATATATATATATATATATGTGTGTGTGTGTGTGTGTGTGTGTGTGTGTGTGTGTGTTTCTCTATTTTAATATTTCTCCATGCATGCAGAGAGATGAAATTGTTTAATGTACTAATCCAATATTATTAACACCATTTATTTTTATTTTACTATTTTTTTGCAGGAAAATAAGACCTAAGTTGACGATCTCAGTATTTTTGAAAGTGATGCTGCTTGCTTTATTGGAGAGTAATGTTCTAAACTCTCTAGAAGAACCTATATACATACATATATATATATATATATATATATCTATATATATATATATAACACACGGGAGGCTTCAGAGCATAATTTAAATAGCATAATGTCTTAATAGCATAATTTTATCAAAACGACGTAGTTTTGTAAATACGCGTGGCATTTTTGTAAATACCATGCCACCGCGTATTTACAAAACTGCCACCGCGTCCCTCCAAACTTCGTCGTTTTGATAAAATTAGCTATTTAAGGCATTATGCTATTTAAGAATTATACTCTTGAAGCTTTCCGTATATATATATATATATATATAGATATATATATATATATATATATATATATATATATATATATATATAAACAAATGTTTGTTATATATAATGAACGGTCATACATGTGTTTACTCAATAATATCATAGTAAATATTATTATAGATCATTCTCTATATATATATATATATATAACAAATGTTTGTTATATATAATGAACGGTCATACATGTGTTTACTCAAATAATATCATAGTAAATATTTATTATAGATCATTCTCATATATATATATATATATATATATATATATGAGAATGATCTATAACACACATTTGTTATGGATCAAAAATGAGCATATATACATCATAGTTATCATTTATTATAAGAACCAACGACCGAGATTAAAAATAGAAAATCACTCGTTCACTATTATTAGTAACAGACGTAAACCGTAATATTACGTAATAACATAGGAAATAATGATGTTTGCCCATTTTTAATTCATATACGTGCTAATTATGTATCATTACCTAACTTAGCTAGGGTTAGCTGTATATTAAGTTTTATGCTTCATATCACTAGGTAGACTGTTTTTGTGAAAGAAAAATAGGCAGATCGGACCTTAATAGTTAGCCAATATTTGAGAACTCAAGTTTTCTACTAACTTTACACAATGAGAATAAACTAAAGTTCAAATACTCACACTTAAAGTTTGCCTTTTAGTAACATTAACATGTGCTATATATATTTTGATATAAATACAACTTTTCCTTTATATATATATATATATATATATATGAAACTGATCCAGTCCGGGAGTCCGGACTGGATCAAAATCCGGTCCAAATTTTTTTTTTTTTTTTTTGCTTTTTTTTTTTGAAACAAATAAAAAAAAAAAAATTATGGAACTGAAATTTTTCAATAATACAGTGTTTTGGGTGTGTTTTTAATACCTACCCCAACTAATGTATGTACAGTCTGCCCAGACTGTACAGACATGTTTCGTTATAGGCATCCAAATCACACCCAAAACACTGTATAATGTAAAAATTTCAATTCCATAAATTTTTTTTTTTTTTTTAGTTGTTTCAAAAAAAAAAAAGCAAAAAAAAAAAAAAAAAAAAAGTCCGGATTTTAACAAAATCCGGGAGTCCGGACTGGATCCGGACTATATATATATATATATATATATAATTCTTACTTTAAATTAAAAAAAAAATAGAACTAGCTAGCTAGCTAGCTCGTATAAATCCGAAATATATATTACATGCATGGCAATTGTTTTCCTTAATTAATATATACGCGTTTATTATGAGATCATTATTTTTTTAATGTGATTAATTGGCTATATATGTTTCAGGCCTGTGATTGATCAAAATTTATACTATATGGGGATGAAGTACACATCCGCAACATTTACAGCTGCCACCGTCAATGTCCTCCCAGCGCTTACCTTTATCATGGCAGTTGTTTTCAGGTTTTTAATTTAAATTAAAATTCAAAACCACCTAAATTAATTAATTAGATTTGTAGATTAAGCGCACATTTACTAAATTCTCATCCAAAAATCGATTGTTCAATGGTCCCCACCAATCATAATCTTCCAAAAAACATAATCAATCAATAAATTAATTACTTAATTAATTAAAGAAAAAGTCGATAACCTAATAGCCCTTTTGTTCCATAAAAAATTACTTAAATACAACGCACAAAAATAAAAATAAAAAGTCTTTTAAAAATAAAGAGTCTTTTATTGATACTCTTCCTCTATTTAATTTTCACAAAAAATTTTGTACATTTAAATAATTATTTTTAAGACAAAAAGTGTATGCTGATATCGCATGCACAACGTTTAACAATAAATAACTCAAAAGAGAAAAATTACAACATATCTTAATTACATTATTTAGTGAAAATAAAAATAATTTGTACTAATTAATTATCTCATAATTAGGATTGAGAGAGTTAACTTGAAGCAAAAGCATGGACTAGCAAAGGTGATTGGGACATCAATTACACTGTCAGGAGCAATGCTAATGACCTTGTATAAAGGCCCAATAGTCGACATATTAGGGGGTTACTCCCATGGTTCAGCCCACCAGAATTCCAGCAGTACATCTAACGGTCAGCATTGGGTCACCGGAACAATCATGCTCCTTTCTTGCACCGTTGGTTGGGCCGCTTTCTTCATTGTTCAAGTGAGTTTAATTTTGGAAACTTATATTTTTACGTGAAAATCGTCGCTATAGATCCTATAGCGACGGTTTTTACCGTCGCTATACATCTATAGTGACACTTTTCATATAAAAATATCAAAAAATCATGTAGAAATATTAATTTCCTTTAATTTTCTTTACTCTTTACCCAATTTCACCTCACACACATTTAATTACAAGAAAATGAGATTTAGAGACGATACATTAGTCGTCGCTAATAATTCTGCTACTTGTGTCGCCACTAAACGTGTTATTTTTTGTCGCTAAAGTATTGTGGGAAATTTAGTGCAATAGAGGGATCATCATTTTTCTCCATCACACTTTTTTCCTTTCTTAAGAGTAATGCTACATACACAAATTATTCTACAAATATTTTACAGACGGTTGATGTGATATACTCTACCTCAGCATATTGATCAACAAATTGTTTAAATATAGTCTTCGGCCCCACACAATATGCTGAGGTGGAGTATGTCACATCAGCAGTTTGTAAAATGGTTTGTCTTTAGCATTATTTTTTTCTTAATACACATATTTTGATACAAAAATATATTTTAATGACAGAATTATCAAAAACACAATTATTTGCGATGAATATTGTCTTGTCGCTAAATTTAAATTTTTTGTTACTAAACGTGTATTGAGGAAAATTGAACGCTATGCTCAAATCTCAAAAGGGATAATAAAAAATAAAGATAGATAGTCAAATAGAAGTCTCATTTTCGGACAGACAGAATGTTATGATTATTTTATGCGAGTTCATATATACTTACATTGGTTACATATATAAATTTGGATCAGTCAATGACCTTGAAGGAGTACCCGGCAGAGCTGTCTTTGACGGCGTTGATATGTTTCATGGGAATGGTAGAAGGTGGGGTTGTGGCGCTTGTAATGGAGCGCGACATGAGTGCTTGGCTGCTTGGTTTTGACTCCAGGCTTCTTGCTGCTGTTTATTCCGTAAGCAGCACCTTTCCGATAATTATTAGTTTGTGAACACAATTTTTTATTTTATTTTATTTTTAAAAAAAACTTTTTTCTTTTTTACTAAAAAAAAATTACTTGAAAGCACACATATTAAAAAAATGTATATTAAATAATAACAATAGTTGTAATCAAAACGTGTATAAAACCGGTTTAATTATATCCATTATGTGTTGGTAAATTTTGTGATTAGGGCGTGGTTTGTTCTGGAATCGCGTATTATGTACAAGGTTTCGTAAACAAAATACGAGGTCCTGTTTTTGTGACGGCCTTCAGCCCTCTAGCCATGATCATCACCGCGATTCTTGGGGCCGTCGTATTAGCCGAGCAAGTCCACCTTGGAAGGTAATAATATGGATCCGATTAGCATGAAGTTTATTTTTTTTTGTAAGTTGGTTAATTGGCCAATAAAATGCTGACACACATAGAATCTCGTCTTTGTGTCAGCACTCTATTGGCCAATTGACCAAGTTACCCAAAAATGACTTCATGCTAACCACTTCCTAACAATATATGTCATTTTTTTGAACAGTTTTTGATCGCAACAGATATATACACTATTGTACTGAACCGGTTAAAATTAACTAACGAGTGGTTGGTTGTTGGATTGTGATGTTTCAGTTTGATTGGAGCAATTATTATAGTGATTGGTCTTTACTCAGTGGTGTGGGGAAAAAGCAAAGACCAAAACTTGACATGTGAAAAAGTTGCAGCCCAAGAACTGCCGGTGGTATGGGACAACATAAATAGATCAACTGGCAATTTTGTTGATGACATTATTGATGGACCTGCTGGGAAATCAAATACTGCAGTGAAGAAATCCCAAATAGAAGATCCATGAAAAATGAGAAGATGAATATTCTATGTTTTTCCTCTGTTTGGAATTGCACTTAAATGTAATGTCTTCTTTTTTTATGTACCACAACTTTGAATATCACTTCAGTATATCAATATGATTTTGGTCCCTCAATTTCAATAACTTTTATTTCAGATATCCTATACAAAAACTAGTATAAAACAGGACAATTCCTCTTGCTTCTTGCTTGTTATTACTGTTATCCCAATTCCTATTGTTGCTGGAAATTCTTCTTAAGTTGCTGGGTAAACTTTGCGAAAGTTGATCTATTCTATGGAGCCTAACCGTGTTGGTCATGATGCCTATCGCCCTATGTAATAGCTTGTTAACTTTAATGCTCTGTTGGGCCTCTTGCCTTGTATAGGACATGTTTTATGATGTCTATGCAATATCCTGATTGGCGTATCGAATTAGGATCCTCTATGAGGATTTCTTTGTGAGGATCTTGTGAGGGTTTTGTTGTGGGGTTGACAACACATTAAAAAAAGATCCAATGGCTCACAACGTTTTGATAAGAATTTTTTTTACAAGTTGACAGAAATTAGAAGTCACCAAACGCGTTTATTTTTACATATAATTTTTTTTTAATTTCTTGATAAAATTTATGAGACGTTGGATCTGCTTTTTAATGTGTTGTCAACCCCACAACAAAACCCTCACAAAATCCTCACAGAGGATCCTGATTCTGGGGTATCATGTGAGGTTGTAATTCTCAATTTTACTATTAGTAAACTGTTTAAACATGTCGGATCAAATCTTTTGGCCATTGACATTTTTATTTTATTTTAAATTCATTTTTATAAATTTTATAAAATTTTAATTTTATCTTACATAATTTACGCATATTGTTCGTGTGCATCGGGGATTTCACTTAGTTGGAAATGAAAGGAATAGAATCTAAATAGGGCAATTTTTATTAGTGGATCAAGGAATATTCAGATGGGACCTTAAAACTAATATACAACAATTAAAAAGTAATTATAAAAACAAAACATCCACAAAATAATTACAAACATAACGCAACACAATATTTCGTTGCTAAAATTACGCGTCATTAACTCCCTACACGTCAGTTACCGACTTTTATATTTCCAACCAACCGATCAACAATTCACGCTAATGAAGAAAACAAACAACTTTGAGATCAGAGCAACGACAGATCGAAAAAGACGACTTCTCCAACGGCGATGCAACTCTGAGATCAGAAAATATCGAAAAAAATCAACAGTAACTTCAAGATCAGTAACCAACCTCTGTAACAACTTTAAGTTTAAAGTTTATATGCATATACTTACCCCGTGGGTACTATATACTCGTATATTGGTTATCTTTCTTAAGTTTTTTGCTCTTTAATTGGTAATAAAGTCAGTATACTGACTGTTTTGATTTCAAAATGCATGTAAAGATATGTTTTATATTCTGGTTACTAAGTACATATGAATTGGTTACTGTTTATTATTAATTTGGTTACTGTATAATGATTATTTGGTTGCTGTATACTTTAAATATTTATTTGGTTACCCTGTGGTTACTATATACTCGTATATTGGTTACCTTTCTTAAGTTTTTCGCTCTTTAATTAATTGGTCACAAAGTCAGTATTCTGACTGTTTTGATTTCAAAATGCATGTAAAAATATGTTTTATATTCTGGTTACTAAGTACATATAAATTGATTACTGTTTATTATTGATTTGGTTATTGTATAATATTTATTTGGTTGTTGTATACTGTAAATGTTTATTTGGTTACCCCGTGGTTACTATATACTCGTATATTGGTTACCTTTCTTAAGTTTTTCGCTCTTTGATTGGTCACAAAGTCAGTATACTGATTGTTTTGATTGCAAAATTAATGTAAAAATATGTTTTATATTCTGGTTACTAAGAACATAGAAATTGGTTACTGTTTATTACTGATTTGGTTACTGTATAATGTTTATTTGGTTGCTGTATACTTTAAATGTATATTCTACTGATATTTTTTATATTGATGGTTACTTATTAAATACATTAGTTACCTTCCTGCAATTGTTGGATCTTTAAGTACATATTGATGTTTTTTATATTGATATTTTTATATTGTTTGTTTTTGCTGTAAAATGCATGTCAAATATGTTTTATGTTATGGATACTAAGTAAATATATGTTGGTTACTGTCTAATCTGGACTTGGTTAGTATATAATGCTAACTTGTTTACTGTGTAATATTACCATAGTTACAACATAATATTACTGTGTTTTATACTGATTTTTTTTTTATATTGATGGTTACTGATTAACTACATTAGTTACCTTTATACACCTGTTAGTCTTTAATTTGTAACAAAGTCATTACTGATTGTTTTGGTTGTAAAATGAATGTAAAAATATTTTATATAATTTTGGCTACTAATTACATATATCTTAGTTACTGTATAATATGTATTTAGATATCAATTTCTTGGTAATAATGCTGGGGACTTCTATGTCACACCAATATATAACTTTTCTAATGAATTTTCTGTTGCATTCCTCATAGTAAAGATCCCATAACTGCAAATAAACAAAATCAGATTTACACAGTCATTAATAACCTGATATAAACAATATTTATAATATAAACAGTTACATAGTGACCAATAAATAAGAGCATACTAACCAAAACATAATATAACAATTACACAGAAGCCAAAACAGACTATAACAAATAACCAACATCCCACATTGGTTGCACAATAATAGTTATCATATCATAATATAACATTAACCATACCATAATAAAGCAGTAACCAAAAAGTTATATTATATAATCTAATGGTAACCAAAATATAAACAACATGTAGTACAGACCATTTTATGTAGTAAACAAACAGTTATATATAATATTAACCAAAACATAATTTAAAGGTCAACAAAACAAAAACATGTATACCAAAAAATATACTAAAGAAATAACCAAACAGTTATATGATAGTAACCAAACCATGTTTTAATGGTAACCAACACATAAACAACATGTAGACCAAACCGAGTTTAGTCAACCAATATATACTAAGCAAATATATTGTAACCAAAACAACATATAAAAGTATAAACAACATATAAAAGTAACCAAAATCCCAATTGAGAGAAAAAGAATGGTATCCAAATCATAAGCTAACAGTAACAAAAAAATATACTAATGAAGTAACCAAACAGTTATATGTTAGTAACCAAAATATATATTAATGGTAACCAATACATAAACAACATGTACACCAAAACCAATTTAGTCAACCATGTATACTAAGTAAATACATGGTAACCATAACAACATAAAAAATTAACCAAAATACCAAATCAAGGTAACAAAAATGGTATCCGAATCACACGCTAACAGTAACCAAAATATAATGCAGAAATAACCAAACAGTTATATGATAGTAACAATAACAAAATTTAAATTAACACACCTTTAAAATTTTTGGGTTGAAAATATCTTCTGGCTATGAACTTGAGCTTCTTTTCATGACATTTGTCGCCATGATCTCTTTCCGAGCAACATCAAGAGGCTTGTTTGAAACAAAATTTATATTATCTCGATAATAGAACAACATGTATGCTTTCTGTTCCAAAATCTTCTTCTCACTAACTTGAACAACCTGTGAATCAACAAGTGCAACAAAAGTAAATTAAAAAATAATCAAAAAAATAATGTGCAAAAAAGAAAGCATATGGTGATCTCTATGCAAAAAAGAAAGAGGTCGACGAGCTTATTTACATGCCCGACAACTAGAAGCAGATGAAAATATTCAAACCAATTGCACCCCCAAGAGCCTGAAGGAGATCAATATTCATTAACCAATTTACGCCACCAATTAGTTAATTAGTCTAACAACTTTGATGATGAAAAAGAAGATTTTAGATAGAGAAATACCAGCACAAAATTTATGGGAGTTGGGAGAAAAAGAAGGTTTAACAAGAGAGGAACACGCGTTTCAAAAAAAATCACCCGATTTGTCATGTCAACCCATTAATACTGATCCCCTAAATTAAGGAATCCTAATTGCACTAATATTATAAATAAATATGAAAAAGTGTATTATTTTTTGTAAATATTTTATCTATGCACCATTATTGTAATTATTTCTAAAAATGTACTAAAATATGTAATTAATCCTATTCAGATTGGACCAATAGGGCCATTTTTGCATAAGGGACCTAAATCCTTCCATGAGTTATATTAAGAAATAATTAGCATGAAGTTAATTTGGGTCAATTGATCAATATAATATCGACACGCAGACGAGATGTGATTTCTCTCAGCATGTCAGTACTTTATTGGTCACATAATCAACTTACCATAAAATTAACTTTTATGATAACGAAATCTGTTATATTAGCTCCCCCAAATCTTTAATTTTGCTGAAATGCGTGGGTGTGGTACTAGGCAATTTTTTTTATAAAATTGAGCCTTTTGTCTTTAAAATGTTATTTGCTCCTAATTTTTGTAGTTGCTGATGCATGTGCAAATCACATATCTTTCAAGAAAGGCGGTAAATGGTAACCGAAAATTTTTTATTCGTCCGCATCCGTAGTCGAAAAAAGCGAATATTATTCGTATTCGAAAGAAAACGGATCTATCTGTATTCGGTTTAAAGGTATCCGCAAATAAACAGACACGAATACAGATATAGGCATATTCGTATTCGTTTAACATCTTACCGTAAATATATCCAGCAGATATCCGGATTCGAATCCGTATCTAAATAACTTATATATATATATATATATATTATATAATAAGCAAAATAATTTTTTCAAAGTGACATTCCTTATATAATAATTAGTTTTCACTATCATACGAAAATTATTTTAAAAATATATTATTTCACTTCTAAAAAGTAGAAAATAACAGTTTTATTCTAATATTAATAAACTGAAATAAATTGATTTAAGTATAGTTAATAGTTTTTTACTATTATACAGTTAAATATCTAAAATGTATCATTTATCAAAAAAATTATATACTAAAAGAACAAAACTATAGTTATTAGCTTGTTATAAGTTTTTTATTTTCCAAACTTACTTGCAATGTTGGGAGGCGGGAACAATAAATAATATAATTTTATTGTTAAAATGTGTTTAGTCCGAATTGGTTTAGAATTAACTTAAAAGGGGGTTGAATAATTAATTTACGTTTATGAATTTTCGGGTGGAGGGAGTATTTATCATTTTCATTTGCCCAATTATTTAAAAATTAGAAATCCAAATATTTAAAGCAAGTCCAAAGTAAAATTTGGATCAAGTTGGATTAACTAGTTGTCGGTTGTCACATATACATTATAACTCACATTATAACTCGCACTCTCCATAAATATAATAAAATAAAATAAATTTTTTATAACTATGTAAATTGTGATCTATGTATTGAGGATAAATTATTAATAAAAGTTCACATAAACATATTATTAAAGTTTTAATCAAGTATTTGAGAAAAAAAAATTAAATATTCAATGTAAACTTTTGAATCTAATTATAAATTATAAATATTCATATACATCCACTACAGTATTACTCCACACATATAAAATAGACACCTAAACATTAATAAGTAGAACATTCATTTTGAAATTTAGGATTTCAAAAATGAAGAAAACTTATTTGAATTGTAATTTAGAATATTGATTATTGTATTTAAATATTTATTAAAAATTAATAAATTAACATTCATTCATTAATAAACTATATTTTAAAACTCATTATTTTTTTTATTCTAGTTATAGTTAGGACTATAAATGGTAACCGAAAAATTCGTATTCATCCGCATCCGTATTCAAGAAAAAATGAATATTATTCGTATTCGATTTAAAGGTATCCGCAAATAAACAAATACGAATATTATTGTATCTGAATCCGTATATATTGGATTACACCCCTAAATTTTCAAGTTCTATTATAACAAGTATGTTATGCTAGCAACTTCTTGTGCATTTGATTTGTGCGTTTAGTATGACTAGGTAAGTTCCCGTGGGAAGTACGAATTTATTTTTAATTTTTAATTTATTCTATACATATAATGATTATAAAATATTTTTTTGAACTTTAATTTAATTTATTGTAAAATGACTATAAATTTTTCTAAGATAAACAATTGTCAAAAGACTTGCAATTGAATGTTAGTAATATGCTTAATTTTTTTTAATTTAATATTCAATTTATATAGTTTTATATTTAATATTTAGTTTTTATTTCAAATCTTTCGAAATTATATATAGTTATTTAGAGTTTAAAAAATAAATGAGTGAAATCTAAAAGTCTAAACTTGGTGTTTTAAAGAATTCTAAAAGATATAAAATTGTTGTAAATTAATACGTTACCATCATGGTTTTTTGTTTTTAATGGTAACTTAAATTTTAATAAGTATATATAAGTAAGATTTTAATAACATCTTTTTATATTTTTAAAAGAGGTGTACATTTTCATAAAAATAATTAAGAATTAAAAAATTTAAACTTTAATTTTTTTTGAATTTATATTTTATGAAACTTTACTTATTTTTGAAAAAATAGAAGTTTCTAATATTTTTTCCTGAAAATAATAATTTTTTAAAAAACTTTTTAAAATAATAATAATTTTTAATATTTAAAAAAATAACATAATAATTATTTTGAATATTACTATACCCATTTTATGAAGAAAAAAAAAGTTTCTAATATTTGTTCCTAATAATAATAATAATTTTTAAAATATTTAAATTAATTATTATTTTTAGTATTTTAAAATAAAATATAATTTTTAAAATAGTAATTATTCTAAAATAATTTTAAAACTTTGTAGTTTTTTATAAAAATTAATTGGAAAAATTGGGGTCGGGTTGGTTCAAAATTGGTCGGGTTTGAGTTAAATCGGGTAAAAAAAATAGAATCGACAAAAATATCACTTTAAGGACTTATGTAAGATCCCAAATTTTTTTATATATATAAATAAAATTGAATTTCCTCTATTCATTAACTGGTGTGATTTTCAATTCTAAGTTAAGCGCCTATTTATAGGAAAATGCTAGAACGTTATAGGAGACTAAAATAATAAAATATTTTTTTACGCATGCTTCCTTGACCCAAATATTAGCCACCACAAATGGGGCCCACCAGAAATCATCCACCATTCAACAACCAAAAGTGGGTCCCACTTTCTAGAAATTTCTACCAAAATTATTTATAAAAATAACTTCTGAATCAGTCACCTTTTAAAATTCATAAAAAATCATATATTATTTTTTAACGGTTCAAAATTTGTGGACATATACTCAACTTATATATGTATAACATATCCAAAAATTACAACGATCCAACGGTCGGATCAAAATTTATAACTCACGCAATATAGCTTAAGAACACTGATTTTTTGGACTATGAGTCCTTTGGACCAGTTTCATTCAAGCAGTCACCACGAAATATTCACAAAGAATATTTGGGTGGTTAAAATTTCTACATTTAGCTTACTTCCAGGGCTTTCTTTTGATATATGGCTCATCTCCTAACTCATTATACACAAAGAGTTATAGATTTTACAAAATCAAGTAATAAACTAATTTTCTGAAAATTTTCAAATTTCGTTCCTCATTTCGACAAAATACTAATAAAATACCTCAAAATTAATTCCTTCATTTATAATCACATAAAATAAATAAATCTATCATTTATATCTGCATCTAATAAATATTTCCTTATCAATAATTAATTATTCACAAATAATATCACAGAATCACAATAATGACAACCAGACAGTTCCCAGGAAAGAGGGGGCTTTCCGATAAGGATTTCTTTCTATTGGCGCGCAATTAGATGACCTAACCTCTCCATGACAAAACTTTCTAGACTTTGTCAATAATATTATCTAATAATATTATTCAAATAATATGAATTATTAATCTGATAATGGGAAATACTATGCAGTGATAATTATTAAAACAACAATAATATAAAATATCAACGCAACAATTATTGAATCAATAAAATAAAATATTGAATAGTAATTACTGTAACAATTATTGAGTAGTGCCTTCTTACGTAGGGATCAATAATTCAAAAATATTGTGCAATACCGTGTGTTACTGTGCAACCACGCGTATTACTGTATTTTAACCACCAGGTATTCCAACAGTGTTAACGGTAACATTTACGCCGTTATTTATAAAAACTCAAACTTGTCGTTTTTTTCATCCGACAGTTATTCTATTATAGGACCCACAAATGGTTGCGCCGTCGTATGAATATTCCTCGACAACAAGAATATTCCACGACCAAACGAATATTCTCCGACAAAAATGAGTATTTTATAACCACTTGCGTATTTTGAAAATTTTATATATATCACCCTTAACTTTAAACTTTTATCAATTTAACTATTTACTAAATAGAAAAATTAAATACTTTTATTTCATAAAATTCGGGATCTCACAATCTCCCTTCCTTATGAAATTTTGCCGTCGAAATTTACGTATGTACCTGGTATATCAAAGATATGAGAATACCTTGCTTTCTTTTCAGATTTGTACCTTCCCAATTATTTTCTTTCTATCATAATTTTCCCATTACTCATCTCCTGTATTTTAGACATCATTCTAGAATATAGTTTCAAAATAAGGGTTAATTGACATGCCATATATTATCCCTATACTCTAACCGACCAATTAAATACCAAATAAACTTAGGTAGTTCATACTAGTGAAGGAATTCCCCGTCTCTCCCCTCCTAGTTCTTGTCTCACATCTCAGCCAGTGATCATATTCCTAAGCTTTGATACCAACTGTGACGCCACCAAAATAGGTATACGCCACCCATCTTGGGTCGCCAGATACGTGGTATAAAATTCAAATACAAACTTTAATATATAACATGAGCTGTGAGTTTTAATACAAATATTGTCTTCTAGACAGTATTCAAACTCAAAAATTCTTATATATACTGTGACTTTCAATACAAATATTGTTACGTATATAATACGAAAATATTCATATTTAAATTATTATAATGTCATATAAAGTACAGCAGCAAATATATCAAGTCTCCGAAGGGACACGAGAAGATATATGTTCTCCTCATTCTAATGGATTGCACCTTTGACGCTTCCAAATTCTTATTCACCCCACCCTATTGTTTTTCACCAAAATTAAATATCAAATGATGTATAAAATATGTCACACGCATTTTAAGTTCTCAGTACGATTATTATGCCACACTGTTTCATAATTTGATTATGCTTGTGACTAATTCGTATCACCACTTTATACCCACGTTCTCTCTACTAGTCCCAGCTACCCTTTTATTACCTGAAAGGGGTGGTGAAGTAAAAGGGTGAACTCAACTAGCCAGTAAGACATATTATGACTAAGATAATGCAGAATAAATTATCGGTAGTCTTCAATAGTATAACAACTGATAGAATATAATAGACAACAAGTTTTAGATCAACAACTGCAGCGGAATAAACAATCCATTAGAAGAGTCAAGTAGAACATAATGTCTACTATCTCCTCTAGATTAAAAGTCCATCGTAAATACTTCATTCCTGTAATACTCATCAACAGTTCTCATGGGCGGATCTACCCTAGGGGCAGGGGACACCTGCCCCCACTGAATTTTTTGTTCCCTCTTTGGCTCTTTCCCTTTCCCAATAGTACACACTCCATCACCACCCTCTTTTTGTATAAGTGACTTTTTAAAGTAATGATAATTTTATACTACTTCTTTTATTCCTCTCTACATGTGTAATATTTGGCTCAAAAAGTAATTACTCTCTTCTACTTTCTTTTCTTTTTTAACTAACATCTTGTAAAGTTTTTTAGTTGTAGAAAAAAATGAGAAGAAAATTTTTGACTCGAAATATACTCATTTTTTTAATATTTTTTTCTAATTAAAACTCAAAAACACCACTTTTCTTAAAAAAAAAATCTTCTATTATAAAATTGACATTATCTCTTTTTATTTTCATTCGTTTCCTTTTTTTATCACCAAATTAAAACTCAAAGACAAAGACAAGGTGTTAAAACTCTAAGACTATTTACTTAGTTTTCTTTATTCCGTGTGACTTTATTCAACTCTTTTGGATTTGTCACATTTGTACTATATTGTTTTTAATAAAAAAATTTGTTGATAAAAAAAATCATTCTAATATTTTCCTTATAAGAAAATCATGAATATACATATACATATACATATACATATACATATACATATATATATATATATATATATATATATACATATATACAGAATTGATCAGGTCCGGACTCCCGGACCTGATCAAATCCGGACCCTTAATTTTTTTATTTTTTTTTGTAGAACAACTAAAAAAAAAAAAAAAAAATTTATGGAACTGAAATTTTTCCATAATACAGTGTTTTGGGCGTGTTTTTAATACCTACACCAACTAATGTATGTACAGTCTGCCCAGACTGTACAGACATATTTCGTTATAGGCATCCAAATCACACCCAAAACACTGTATTATGGAAAAATTTCAATTCCATAATTTTTTTATTTTTTTTTTAGTTGTTTCAAAAAAAAAAAGCAAAAAAAAAAAAAAAGGTCCGTATTTTAGTAGAGTCCGGGATCCCAGACTGGATCCGGACTCTACATATATATATATATTAAACTTAATGACTTAAGTGTTGAGAAATTATATTTAATTTAGAAAAGTATATATATAGTTATAATTTTTATTCTTAACAAAAAAAAATTGAATTTGACCCCACTGAATTTTGTGGCTAGATCCGCCCCTGACAGTTCTTTGCTATACTCAAGACAAAGAGAATTTTCATTACCTGTCTTCACCTGAACCACCACAGATTATCATTAAATCACAATTCATATTTATAATCAAGTAAATCAACGGTCCAACTTTGCACTACAGACCAAAGATATACAACTGAAAAACCAATAACCAACAGTCCATCTTTGCACTACAGGCCAAAGATATACAACTGTAAAACCAATAATCAACAGTCTATCTTTGCACTACAGGCCAAAGATATACAACTATAAAACCAATAATGCTTGAGACTCAGCTTAATAGTATCACGACCACGAATTATCCATGCACTACGGGCCAAAGATAATCGTGTGTTCATCAACGGTCATGATCATGCCATAAAATAATTCATCTTTGCACCCTTGGCCGAAGAGAATCCATGGCCATAATCATACCAAAAACTGTCCATCAATGCACTACAGGCCAATGAGGACTTTTACCACATCATTTGTAACATTACGGTCATGATTATACCGAATAATCCCTGGTCATAATCATATCAAGTTTATCTATGCACTACGTGCCAAAGATGACTTTCAACACATCATTTGTAACATTACAGTCATGATTATACCGAATAATTCCTGGTCATAATCATACCAAGTTCATCTATGCACTACTGGCCATAGATGACTTTCAACACAATATAAGCATGAGAATGATGACAATGATATAAAGAATCAATCAAATGAGATAAAGGATAAATATTAAAGACTTTAACAATATAATTTATCCAAAATTCAATAATATCTAAATTGTCAACATGATCACTAATTGTGGAGTAAAATTTAAGAATAATATTATATCAAAAATGATTTGAATAATATTTCAACAAATATTTAACAAAGATAATAACATTAATCATTATATTATAACCTTCATTTAATATTATTCATTATATAATAATATTAAATTCATTTACTAATATTATTAAACTCCATTTAATATTAACAATTCATAATTCTTCTTTTAAACTCTATTTAATATTATTCTTTATATAATAACATTAAATTCATTTACTAATATTATTAATCATTAATTAATGTGTTAATAACACCTTAATCCAAATGTCAAATGTTATCAATCACTTAATAATCTCATAATCTAATATTATTAATATTACAACGATATTTTAATCATTTCTTAAACTTATAAATAATTGTTTACACTTTACTAATTAATACATTTAAACATCCTAAAATGCCAAACTCATAAGATTTCATCATCAATAACCATAACCCTCATCAAAAATCTGTATATACCTTATATAGGATTCTCAAGCCATAAAATATTATTTTCCAATTTTCTTACTTCACATAACATATTTAATTCATTTACTCATAACGAGTCCATTTTCATGAAAAATACTAAATCAATACAAACAAATTTTCTTTTCTGGGATTTAGCAGAATATAGTCCCATATTGAACATATATTTTTCTCGGAAATTTTAAAATTCATTTACTATTTTTCATATGGCTAAAATTGTCGAATATTTAGACATTTATCATAAACTGTACATTTGTCCAAAAATTCCAAAATTTACAGAGTATACTGCTATTATATATATATACTCCCAATAAAAATTTCACCATTTTTGGAGTTAACCGCAAGGAGTTATAAGAGTTTACTTTTAAAATAGTATTTTCCCATAAAATTCATAACTCTTAATCTTTACATCCAAAAATCACCATTTTTGGACACAATCTAGAAAACTCATCAAAATATCATTTCAAATTTGTTCCAAAATATTTGAAGATCGAAAAAATTACAAAACTGAAAAACATAATAACCCTTAAAATCTCTTATCTCAAAAGAGCAGTATTTCTGACTGGAATATCGGATGTAAAGCCGAAGGAACCTTGCACTGAATAGCAACTGTCAAGGTATCTAAATACTCATAAAATACTTTCAATAATATAGAGAGAAAGAAAACTTGTTTCTGGTGTGATTTTCAATTCTAACTTAAGCGCCTATTTATAGGAAAATGCTAGAACGCCATAAGAGACTAAAATAATAAGATTTTTTTTAAGCATGCTTCCTTGACCCAAATATTAGCCACCACAAGTGGGGTCCACCAAAAATTAGCCACCATCCAACAACCAAAAGTGGGTCCCACCTTCTAGAAATTTTTACCAAAATCATTTATAAAAATAATTTCTGAATCAGTCACCTCTTAAAATTCATAACAAATCATACGTTAATTTTTAATGGTTCAAAATTTGTGGACATATACTCAACTTATATATGTATAACATCCAAAAATCACAACGATCCAACGGTCGGATCAAAATTTATAACTCACGCAATAAAGCTTAAAAACACTGATTTTTTGGACTATGAGTCCTTTGGACCAGTTTCATTCAAATAGTCACCATGAAATATCCACAAAGAATTCTTGGGTGATTCAAATTTCTACATTTAGCTTACTTTCGGGGCTTTCTTTTGAGATATGACTCATTTCCTAACTCATTATACACAAAGAGTTATAGATTTTACAAAATCAAGTAATAAACTAATTTTCTGAAAATTTCCAAATTTCGTTCCTCATTTCGACAAAATACTAATAAAATACCTCAATATTAGTTCCTTCGTTTATAACCACATAAAATAAATAAATCCATCATTTATATCCGCATCGAATAAATATTTTCTTATCAATAATTAATTATTCACAAATAATACCACAGAATCACAATAATGACAACCAGGCAGTTCCTAGGAAAGAGGGGGCTTTTCGATAAGGATTTCTTTCTATTGGCGCGAAATTAGATGACCTAACCTCTCCTTAACAGAACTTTTTAGACATTGTCAATAATGCTATCTAATAATATTATTCAAATAATATGAATTATTAATCAGATAATTGAAAATACTATGCAGTGACAATTATTGAAACAACAATAATATAAAATATCAACGCAGCAATTATTGAATCAATAAAATAAAATATTGAACAGTAATTACTGTAATAATTATTGAGTAGTGCCTTCTTACGTAGGGATCAATAATTCAAAAATATTGTGCAATACAGTGTGCTACTGTGCAACCACGTGTATTACTGTATTTTAACCACCAGGTATTCCAACAGTGTTAACGGTAACATTTACGCCGTTATTTATAAAAACTCAAACTTGTCATTTTCTTCATCCGACAGTTATTCTGTTATGGGACCCATAAATGGCTGCGCCATCGTACGAATATTCCCCGACAACAAGAATATTCCACGACCAAACGAATATTCCCCAACATAATTGTGTATTTTATAACCACTTGCGTATTTTGAAAATTTTATATATATCACCCTTAACTTTAAACTTTTATCAATTTAACTATTTACTAAATAAAAAAATTAAATAGTTTTATTTCATAAAATTCGGGATCTCACAATTGATTCTTACGTATGAAGGCATTACTCAATAATTGTTACAATAATTATTATTTAATATTTTATTTTATTGGTTCAATAATTGCTGCGTTGATATTTTATATTATTGTTGTTTCAATAATTGTCACTGCACAGTATTTTCCATTATCAGATCAATAATTCATATTATTTGAATAATATTATTAAATAGCATTATTGGCAATGTCTAGAAATTTCTGTCAAGGAGAGGTTTGGTCACCTAATTGTGCGCCAGTATGGAGAAAACCTTATCGGAAAGCCCCCTCTTTCCTGGGAACGGCCTAATTGTCATTATTGTGATTCTTTAATATTATTTGTGAATAATTATTTATTAATTTATATGATAAGAAAATATTTATTTTATGTGGATATAAATGATGGATATATTTTATGTGGTTTTAAATGAAGGAATTAAAGCTGAGGTGTTTTATTAGTATTTTGTCGAAATGAAGAACGAAATTTAGAAATTTTTAGAAAATTAGTTTATTACTTGATTTTGTAAAATCTATAACTCTTTGTGTATAATGAGTTAGGAGATGAGCCATATATCAAAAGAAAGTCATGGAAGTAAGCTGAACGTAGAAATTTGAATCACCCAAAAATTCTTTGTGAATTTTTCTTGGTGACTGTTTGAGTGAAACTAGTTCGAGGGACTTATAGTTCGAAAATTAAATCAGTGTTCTTAAGTTATATTGCGTGAGTTATAATTTTGATCCGACCGTTGGATCGTTATGATTTTTGGATACATTATACATATAAAAGGGCTATTTATTATTAATTGTTGAAGTTTCGAAAATTAAAATGATTTTTTTAATTAAAATTGGATGGGACCTACTTTTGTTTAAAAACATGTGGGTTGCAAAAATCCTTCCACTATGGCTGCTCAACAATTCAAATTGAGGAGGCGTAGGAAGAAAGAAAGAAAAATTAATATTTTATTAATTTAGTCTCCTTTGGCGTTCTAGCATTTTTCTATAAATAGAGTGCTTAGTTAGAATTGAAAATCACACCAGAAACAAGTTTTCTTTCTCTCTATATTATCGAGCGTATTTTGTGAGTATTTAGATACTTTGAGAGTTGCTATTCAGTGCAAGTTTTCTTCGGCTTTACATCAGATATTTCGATCAGAAATACTGTTATTTTGAGGTAAAGGATGTAATTTTCTTCGTAAATGATATTATTTTCTTCAATATCATTATGCCAAAATATTGATATGAATTTTATTGTGAAATTTCTACCTTTTTGTGTCGGGGTTACTATTCACGTATATGACACTATTCACGTATACAACACTATTCACGAATACGACACTATTTACCGAAAAATAAAAGTTTCTCTTCTTTGTCCCAGATGTCTATTATGGTTACTATCTTCATTTTTGGTTTATTATGGAGTATTTTTAAACTTGAATTATGTGACGCCCCCAAAATAGGTATACATCACCCATCTTGAGTCGCCAAATATATGGTACAAAATCTAAATACAACTTAATTATACAACAGTCGTGTAAAATACGACAAAACATAATCTAAGAGTTTTAATAAGAATATTGTCATCTAGACAATATCCACACTCAATGGAGTCCTCATTACATTTATTGTCACACTATTTAACAGAATAGTGAGGACTAGTAATGCTATCATCTGGACCGTCACTTCGTTTCCCGACTAGTCCCGGCTACGTTCTCATTTCCTGAATAGAACAGTGAAAGAAAGGGTGAGCTCAACTAGCCCAGTAAGAAATATTATGACTAAGATAATGTAAAATAAATTATCATTAGTCTTCAACAATGTTAAACTGATAAAATACAATAAATATCAAGTTTAACTGCAGCGGAATAAGTAATCCATTAGAAGAGTCAAGTAGAGCATGAAATCTACTATCTTCTATGTTTTAAAATGTTTTCATCAATTTTTATCGATGAGACTCAGCTTAATAAATAAACCATATCATCGAATCATCCTTGCACTACGGGCCAATGATATTCATTAAATCATCAATGATGACTATACTGAATAATCCCTGGTCATAATTATACCAAAAATTATCCATCAATGCACAACAGGCCACTGAGGACTTTTACCACATCATTTATAACATTACAGGTCATGATTATACCAAATGATCTCTGGTCATAATCATACCAAGTGCATATATGCACGTAAGCTAAAGATGACTTTCATCACAATATAAGCATTAGGATGATGACAATGATATAAGCATTAATCAAACAAAAAACAAGGATAAATATTAAAGACTTTAAATTTATCCAAATATTATCAATCACTTAATAAACTCATCATCTAATATTATTAATATTATAACAATATTTTAATCACTTCTTAAACTTATAAATAATTTATTTCAATTGTTTACACTTTACCAAATAATGCATTTAATCATTCAAAAATGCCATACTCATAAGATTTTATCACCAATAATCAAATCCCTCATAAAAAATCTGCATATACCCAATATAGGATTCCCAAGCCATAAAATCTTATTTTTCAATTTGTTACTTCACATAACATATTTAATTCATTTACTCATAACTAGTTTATTTTTATGAAAAATACCAAATCAGTCCCAAAAATATTTCTTTTCTGGGATTTAGCAGAATATAGTCCCATATTGAACATATATTTTTCTTGGAATTTTTAAAATTCATTTACTATTTTTTATATAGTCAAAACAGCCGAATATTTAAACATTTATCATAAATTGTACTTTTGTCCAAAAATTCTGAAATTTACAGGGTATATTCTTAATATATACATGTATTCTCAATAAAAATTTTACCAATTTTGGAGTTAATCACAAGGAGTTATAAGTGTTTACTTTTAAAATAGTCTTTTCCCATAAAATCCATAACTCTTAATCTATATATCCAAAAATCGCCATCTTTGAACACAATATAAAAAACTCATCAAATGATCATTTCAAATTTTCCAAAATTTTTGAGGGTCAGAAAAATTATGAAACTACCCCTGGCATAAACCCCTTTTGAATGAAAATACTATTCATATGAATACAAAGGATCATTCACCATGCATGCAAAAATTCATATAGACAGGTTGTTCCAATAGAATAATAAATAATGGAATAATAAAAGAATTCACCATGCATACGGTAGTCCGCGTAGACAGGTTATTCCAATAGAATAATAAAGAATGGGATAACAAAAAAATTCACCAGGCATGCGATAGACCACACAGACAGGTTATTTCAACAGAATAATAAATAACAGAACCAGGTCATGCGTAATTCGCACATACATGATATTCCAACAGAATAATAAAGAATGGAACCAGGTCATGCGTAATTTGCACAGATAGGATATTCTAACAGAATAATAAAGAATGGAACTAGGTCATGCGTAATCCGCACAGACAGGATATTCCAACAAAATAATAAAGAATGGAATAACAGAAAAATTTCACCATGTATGCGGTACTTCGCATAGACATGTTATTCCAACATAATAATAAAGAATGGAATAACAGAAGCTCTCTTCATGAATACGAAAGAAATAATACCCCTTACCTTAGAAGAAACTGGATATTGAAATAATGAGGTAGCCGACTTCTCTTCTTCTTTCTCTCTATAATTTCTCTCTATAATAATTGCTCTAAAGTTTTAGTGAATTGGTGAGAAATGAAGGAAGAATGAGCTTCTATTTATAGAAAAATATAGTTTCGATAATTGCACATTTTGGGACTCGAAATATCACAGTACAATACCTCCAACTTTTCTTTCATTTTTAATTTAGTCCTGCAAGTATTATCAAACTTGCACCACCTCCTCCTAATAGCAAATAATGTGAATCAATAGTTCAATCATGTGAATCAATAGTTATAATTATGTGAAAATACGAATTACAGTATAGTACTTCCATCTATACCTCCATTTTTAACTTAGTCATGCAAGTATTATCAATCTTGCACCAACTTCCCTAATAGTACAAGAATGTAAATCAATAGTACACACATGTGAACAAATAGTTATAATCATGTGAATTAATAGCAATTAATTGCTCATTTATCCGGTTAATTACCCGATTGGTCAGTATAACTTCCAGACATCAATTAATATCGAAATAAATGTCGACCAAACCTCTCATTGACAGAACATCTAGACATTGTAAATATTGTAATTTAATAATATGAATAACTTTGTCATCTCAATTATTGATTTAATAATATATCATATTATGCAGATGATACTGTGACAATAATCGAATTAATAATATGAGAGATATGATGCAGCAATTATTGTAGCAAGAATTGAGTATAACTGAGTGACTTCTTACGTAAGCATCAATAATCAATACCGTGTGCTACTATGCAACCACGTATATTACTGTACTTTTACTACCGGGTAGTTGAACAGTTTTAACGGTAACACTTTTGCTGTTATTTTTATAAAATGATAATTATGTCATTTTCTAACTACGAAAATACTTCTGTTGTGGGGTCCACCAATAATTGTGCCATTGTACGGATATTCTCCAACAAAAAGAATATTCCCCGACCAAACGAATATTTTATAACAACTTGCATACTTTGCAAAATTTATAAATATTACCCATAACTATAACATTATATTATATCCACACCATAATATTAAAAAAAATCGAGAAATTTAAATCTTTATTCATAAAATTTGGGGTCTCACAATCTCCCCCTCCTTATGAAATTTCTTCATCGTAATTTACGTACGTACCTAGTATGCCGAAGAGGTGAGGATACCTTGACTTCATTTCAGATTCTAATTCTTGAGGTATAACCTTTGAGTGTCGAATAGGATCCTTCTTATCCAAGATTTTAACATGTATCTCCTCATACATTAAATCTTCTGCTACCTCGTCTAGTTCCAATTCAATAATGTGGTTCGGGTCGTCCACATATTTACGTAACATCGATACGTGAAAAATATTATGAACACGCGACATACTTGGCGGAAAAACGAGTCTATAGGCCACAGTTCCTACTCGATCAAGGATTTCAAATGGGCCAATAAAATCGAGGGTTGAGATTTCCTCTCTTCATCGATTCTTGCTTCTAGAATAACGCCCTCTTGAACCTTCTTCTTCACATTCATCAGCTCTGAGTATATAGCTTGCATGGCTTTAACTTTATCGATTAAAGTTGATTCTAATCGTATATTCGCTATCTTCACGTGAGTCTCTAGAGTCTTTAACTCTATCTTCATCATTTGTAAGTTATACAAAATGGGTTTTTTTTGTGTTAACAACATCGCACTCGTAAACGTATACGATCTTCTACTCAACGCGTCAGCTACCACGTTCGCTCTTCCACGATGATATTGAATGGTATAGTTGTAATCTTCAACAGCTCGAGCCAACGTCTTTGGCGTATAATACGTTCATTCTAGGTAAAGAAATATTTAAGGGTTTTAGAAATGGGTTTTGTACTGAGGTCAATACAAAATTCAATTTCACGCTCTAGGGGTAGGCTAGGAAGTTCTTCAAGAATACGTCAGGAAATTTATTAACAATAGAAATATTATTCAAAATTGTGACTCTCATCCAAGACTTGGATAGTACATCACATTGATACTTATCAACTTGCCAACATCATTCACAACATCCACTACGGATAGTCTGGCTTCGGTGCCTTCCACACAAGGAAGTCACCAGCGAAAGGCTCGGGACTCTTTACCTATGGCTTGATATAAAGTGATTGACTTTAGGGTTTTGTTTCTTGAGTTTGCATAATAGGTTGGTTATGAATATGAAAGCTAACAACCTTACGAAAATAATAAATTTTGGCAATGATGGGTAGTTAACCAATCGATTCCTAAAATCACATCAAAGCCAAGTATTTTCAAAGAGATAAGATTGACAGGTAACGTGAAAGTGTCGATTTGAATCAACAAGATTTATAAACAGTGGAGGTAACGAAGGTTTATACTAACAAAGTTTCAACCAATAAGTCAAAGTCTAACTTCTCTGGAGTCAAATTTAAATATTGAGCGCAAGCAAGAGAGATAAAAGAATGGGTAGAACCGGTATCTAATAAGGTATAGACTTCGTAAGAATTTATAATTAACTAACCCGTGCTAACTTCGTTCGGGTTACTCGCTTTTTGAGAAGTCGAGAAAAACGCTCTTCTTGAAACCACCGACTTTATTTTGTCCGAATCCGCCTTTGGTGCCACCGTTCCAGCTAGACTTGACTCTGGTGCACGAAAAAATTGGGTTAGGTGACCTTCTTTTCCACAATTGTATCATGCTTTGGACTGCATCATTCAGTTTGGATTGATTTGTCCCTCCCCTCTGCATTTGAAGCATACAATTGGTGGTCATTCTTCTTCCTTGAAAACGGGTGTTGTTGCTGCTGTCTTTCCATCGTTGTTGAACCTTCTCTTCATGAAATTTCTACTTCTATTATCTTGGCCATGATTACCACCGAAGTGGTTACCATTCTTGGCATGATAATTTCCCCCACGATGGTTATCATTGTTCTGATGGCCGTTGCCACCGGTATGATTATTATCGTGTTGTTGTTCGTTACCTTTTGGTTGTGCTGACTCATTATCGCGCTCCAATAATTGAGCCCTATTCACAACATCAGAATATAAACAAAGTTTGTGAGAAATATGGTATTAACGTATTTCGGGTTTCAAACCCTTTAGAAACATTCGCATCATTCGCTCCTCATTATCGACCAAATGGGATGCAAACCGAGATAACTCTGCAAATTTAGCCTCGTATTACGACACGGTTATATTGTTTTGTTCCAACTTGATAAACTCCACATCTTTCATGTGACGAATACTTTCGGGAAAGTACTTGTCATTAAACAGCTCTTGGAACTTCTCCTAAGACATCTTGAGTGCGTCAGGCTGGGATAATATGTGATATGTTAATTAACCCTTATTTTGTGGCAGTATTTAAAAATGACATCCGAGAATGTTGAGAATAACAACGGAGCACAGGAGACCATTGAGTCTCCACAGATCAATACCCAGGATAATGTGCAACAGGAAGACAATAATCCTCAGGTAAATAACAACACCGATCAGATGATGAACGATGGGATGTTCAGAGGCTTTATGCAATTCATGCAACATCAGGTAAGAGAAACTCATGTTCAAAATATAGGTGGAAATAATGGCAACCCACGGTCGGTCACCGCTAAGCAGTTCAAGGAGCTTGGACTACTGGAGTTTTTGGGAAAGCCAGAACCACTTAAGGCGGAGAAGTGGTTAAAGCAGATCACCAAGATATTTGATGTCTTGGGATGCTCTGAGGAGCAAAAGGTTCCCTTTGCCACCTTTATGTTGCGTGAAGAGGAAGATTACTTGTGGGAATCTGTAAAACGTACCCAGCTTGACGCACGCAAGATGTCTTGGGAGAAGTTCCAAGAGCTGTTCAACGACAAGTACTTTCCTGAAAGTATTCGTCATATGAAGGAGGTGGAATTCATCAAGTTGGAGCAAAACAATATGACAGTATCGTAATACGAGGCTAAATTTGGGGAGTTATCCCGATTTGCATCCCACATAGTCGATAATGAGGAGCAAATAACGTGAATATTTTTAAGAGGTTTGAAACCCGATATACATCAATACCTCATTTCTCATAAACTTTATTTATATTCAGATGTTGTGAATAAGGCTCAATTATTGGAGCGCGATAATGAGTCAGCACAACCAAAAGGCAACGACCAACAACACGATAATAATCGTACCGATGGCAACAGCCATCGAAACAATGATAACCATCGTGGGGGAAATTATCATGCCAAGAATGGTAACCACTTCGGTGGTAATCATGACCAAGATAATAGAAGTGGAAATTTTAAGAAGAGGATGTTCAATAATGATGGAAAGACAGTAGCATCAGCAACCGTTTCAAAGGAAGAAAAACTACCACTGGTCGTATGTTTCAAATGCGGACAGGAGGGACACATCCGTCCAAACTGTACGTGTGACGCCCCCAAAATAGGTATACATCACTTATCTTGAGTCCCCAAATACATGGTATAAAATTCAAATACAACTTAATTATACAACAGTCGTGTAAAATACGACAAAACATATGCTGTGAGTTTTAATAGAAATATTGTCATCTAGACAATATCCACACTCAATTGAGTCCTCATTATATTTATTATCACACTATTTAACAGAATAGCGAGGACTACTAATACTATCATCTGGAACATCACTCCGTTCCCCGACTAGTCTCGGCTACGTTCTCATTTCGTGAAATAGCAGAATACTTTTCTTCTTTCTCTCTATAGTTTCTCTCTCTAGAGTTTCAGTGAATTCGTAAGAAATAATAAAGGAATGAACTTCTATTTATAGGAGAATGGACTGAATAGTAACTAATTCCTGAACGGTCCAGATTGATTTACTTTTAAACGGACGGTCCAGATTGGTTTACTATAAAATATTTTAATAAAATAAAAAAATTTAAATAAAATATAATATATTTTATTTATAATCTAATAAAATGAATAACTTTATAAAAATATTATGTTTTATATAAAAAGATTTTACTATGTAAACTACTATGCATAATAAAATATAATATATTTTATTTATGGTCTAATAAAACGAATAACTTTATAAAAGTATTCTGTTTTATATAAAATATTTTACTATGTAAAATATTATGCATAATTGAATACAATATATTCTATTTATAGTCTAATAAAACGAATAACTTTATAAAAGTATTTTGTTTTATATAAAAAACTTTTCTGTTTTATTACATTAATAATACTAATAAAACAAAACTTCATCATCATTATTATAATTCACACTATCAATCAACCAGGTCGTTCCCAGAAAAGAGGGGGATTTCCAATAAGGATTTCTCCCTATTGGCGCGCAATTAGGTGACCAAACCTCTCCTTGGCAGAACTTCTAGACATTGTTAATATTACAAATAATAATTTTAATAACTCTGTCATCTCAATTATTGATTTAATAATATATAAAATATCGATAATAATTGAATCAAATAACGTGAGATACTATGCAACAATTATTGTAGCAATAATTAAACAAAACTAAGTGACTTCTCACGTAAGCATCAGTAATCAATACCGTGTGCTACTATGCAACCACGCGTATTACTGTACTTTTAACACCAGGTGTTTCAACAGTTAACGGTAAAACTTCCGTCATTATTTTTATAAAATATTTTTGTTGTTTTCTCAATCCGACAATAATTTTATTGTGGAGTCCACCAATGATTGTGTCGTCATACGAATATTCTCTGTTAAAACGAATATTCCCCGACCAATCGAATATAAAATAACAACTTGCATACTTTGCAAAATTTATAAATACTACCCACAACTATAACATTATTTCAAATCTACACCATAATATTAAAAAAGTATTTCGAGAAAATTAAATCTTTATTCGTAAAATTTGGGGTCTCACATAATACCCCTTACCTTAGTAGAAAATTGGATACCGCAATATTGTAGTAACAGAAGATTCTTCTTCTTTCTCTCTTATTCTCTCTATTCTTTCTCGCTCTATAGCTTTAGTGAATTCGTGAAAAATAATAAAGAATGAGCTTCTATTTATAAGCTTAGTAGAGTAAGGGTAAAATAGTCTTTTCGCCATAATTTATGACATCATCGCTTACATCATCGATTATATGACATCATGCATTACATCATCAATCAAATGACATCATTGCTTACATCATCCTTCTGATGACATCATTGATTACCTCATCGTTTCGATGACATCATCGCTTACATAAATTTACTATAATAATGTTACCATTCAAATTATAAAAAAACATACTATCATATAATCACATCATACTACTATAATATAATATTATAATAATATATTTAAATGAATTATTGATTTGATAATTTCAAATACTGTGTAATGACAATTATTGAATCAAAAATATCAACGTAGCAATTACTGAATCAACAAAATATTAAATAGTAATTACTGTAACAATTATTGAGTAGTGCCTTCTTACGTAAGAATCAATAATTTAAAAAATACTGTGCAATACTGTGTGCTACTGTGCAACAACGCGTGTTACTGTTTTTTAACCACCAGGTATTCTAACAGTATTAACGGTAACACTTCCGCCGTTATTTTTATAAAAATATTTTTATCGTTTTCTAACTTCGATAATAATTCCGTTGTGGGGGTCCACCAATGATTGTGTAGTTGTATGAATATTTCCCGACAAAAAGAATATTTCACGACTAAACGAATATTGTATAACAACTTGCATACTTTGCAAAATTTATAAATATTACCCACAATTATAACATTATATCAAATTTATTCCATAATACTTAAAAATAATATTTATAGAAAAAATCATCTTTATTAAAACGTTGGGGTCTTACACACGGTATTGATTATTGATGCTTACGTGAGAAGTCACTCAGTTTTGTTCAATTATTGCAACAGTAATTGTTGCATAATATATCACGTTATTTGATTTAAATAGTGTCGATATTTTATATATTATTAAATCAATAATTGAGACGACAAAGTTGTTAATATTATTATTTGCAATATTAACGATGTCTAAAAATTCTGTCAAAGAGAGATTTAGTCACCTAATTGCGCGCCAATAGAGAGAAATTCTTATTGGAAAGTCCCCTCTTTCATAGGAACGACCTGGTCGATTAATAGTGTGAATTATAATAATGATGATGAGTTTTGTTTTATTATTATTATAAATGTAATAAAACAGAAAACTTTTTTTATAAAACAAAATACTTTTATAAAATTATTCGTTTTATTAGACTATAAATAGAATATATAATATTCTATTATGCATAGCGTTTGCATAGTGTCTGCATAGTGTTTGTATAGTAAAAAAATTTTATATAAAACCCAATACTTTTATAAAGTTATTCGTTTTATTAGACTATAAATAGAATATATAATATTCTATTATGCATAGTGTTTGCATAGTGCCTACATAGTGTTTGCATAGTAAAATCTTTTTATATAAAACAAAATACTTTTATAAAGTTATTCGTTTTATTAGATTATAAATAGAATATATTATATTTTATTTAAAAGATTTTGTTTTATTAGAATATTTTATTAATACTACATAGTAAATTAATATGGACCGTCCGTTTAAAAGTAAATCAATCTGGACCGTTCATGAATTAGTTACTATTCAGTCCATTCTCCCATAAATAGAAGCTCATTCCTTCATTATTTTTTACGAATTCACTGAAACTCTAGATAGAGAAACTATAGAGAGAAAGAAGAAAAGTATTCTGTTACTTCACTACTCTTATATCCAGTTTATTCTAAGGTAAGGGGTATTATTTCTTTCGTATTCATGAAGAGAACTTCTGTTATTCTATTCTTTATTATTCTGTTGGAATAACCTGTATACGCATACCCCCAAACTTAACCAATTGCTTGTCCCCAAGCAACATAATAGAATGCAATAACTAAATATGCAGTGCAAATGCAGCTATCTAAATGCCTAAATTCCAGCAGTCAAACAGAACAAAATCTATTCATCAAGCCTCAGAGAAATCACAATAAACATGCTAGTACATCATATCAAGACAGATTAATAATTTCCTTGGCAATCATCAAATCTTATCCTGTTATTATTGATATAGTGTATGTGTGCTCAACTTCAATGCTAACTGATATAATTCTAAATACAACACATAATAGACCTCTTTAAAGGAATCATACAGTGTAAACTCACAAATATCACGAACAAGCTAGATCCAACTAAAGACAAACAACCACCAAATTTAAGAGTCCAATCCGGGATACTTATGTTTTACTGTGCTTTACGGGAGTTTTTTGCTCTTTTTCCGTTTTATTGTTTTTTTTTCATATATATTTTTTTAACCATGACTGTGCAATGTCTCATTCCATTAGGCTAACAGTGCTACCCCTTAGCGAGCTTTCGACCAACGATCCCAGACCATATAAGACCTTAGGGCGCTAAGTTTTAAGATACCCCTTCGGGCGTACTTGCTCAAGTAACAAAGGCCCCGGAACAAAACTAGCCACGTTATTTTTTTTCATTTTTTTTTCAAGCTTATATATCCTAAATTTTTCCCCCAAACTTAAGTTTTTATCTAAATTCAGTCATCTTCGCCTATTCATGTCTTTCATTCATTCAAACTAGCATTATCCTCTAGAAGTCCATTATGTGTCAATTTAAACTCAATCAGTCAACATAGTTATTTTTACTTTGTTATCCTTATTATATCAGTTTCAAACAGGTAAAGATTCAAATCATGACAAGAAATCACATTAAAGTCTTAACAGACAATACTATACCTGTCTACTCAATTCCAATCTCATCACTGGCCAAAACAGACTTAAACTATCTAACGGCTGGAAACATGCAAATACTTGATTTTTTTTAATTTTTTTTAGAAAATTAAAATTAAAACTACATGAATGCAAACTACATGAAATTAAAATGAAAACTACATGAATGCAAACTACATGAAAAACTATTAACTGAATACTATATGAATGCACTAGATGAATACTACATGAATGCACTGGAGCTAGAAGATTGCACCCCCAAACTTAACTTATGCAATGTCCTCATTATATACAACCAACAAAATTTAAAAAATTAAGCACTGAGAAATTCCCTGAAAGATAGAAGCTTTATTCCTCGTCAGTATCCACTTTTTCTGATTCTTCTTCATCAGCCGGGGGGTATGCAGACAATGGTGGAAATTGGTAGGGAGCGGCAGCCGGATTCATGCGGGCAAACATCTCTAGGAATGCTGCACTAAAATTCTGATACACCTCCGTTTGTCGCTGAGCTAGGCTATCCTGATTTCTTTTCATTCGGTCAAAACCCTGCTGAACTCGAGTAACCACCATGTCAATCCTTCTAGTTTGATTGCTTAAATCTCGACGAATATCTTCAAAAAAATTGGTGGTGGCCCAGAACTTCCAGCTACAGAAGGATTGTTGTGGAACTGTTGATTAGGCTCGTCTGCAAGCTCGGGAGGAACAATAATGAATCCTAACCCTCTCGGGTGTGGTATACCCCCACCCCATACCTTGTACTTCTTAATAAGCGAGTGGTCAATTGCAACTAAAGGAGGTTGTGTAGCTTCCTCGGCATCCCATTTTACTCCAGCTTGTCGACATAGTCCAGTAATCAAAGACGGATGAGGTAGTCCACCTGAGGTCCCTCATTGAATTGCTCTGTTAATGGAATCATGTATAACCTGACCCACATCTATAGTTTTTCCTTATGCAATGCAGAAAAGCAACGCTGCCCGTTGATTTATAACATCACTCATATACCTACACGGCATCAACTTGACACAAATAAAGGCATGCCATGCTTTCCCATAACTGCTTAGTGTGGATGCAGGGAACAAAACAGCTTCTTGTTGATCTGTTAATTTCCATGTTGTTCCAGGTACACACAAGGGTTGAATGATCTCACTGTAGTCTAGCTCGTGCTCTAAATATTGCATGTAGTCATTATTTGGTATTATGTTCAAGCCGTAGTAGGCATTTATTGTCCTAAAACTGACCTCCACTGATTTTCTGCAAACCCAAATTATGTTACCAACATGATCTTTTGCATTGGCGTAGAATTCCTTAACAATTTTAACGACCGATGCATCCGGTTGGGCTGTAAAGTTCACCCATCTTCTACTCCTAATCATTTGTAATAATTCCCCATCTTCTATATCTGGCAATAATCCACGCTCGGGAATTAGTGCTTTACTAGAGAGTACATTGTAATATCTTTCGGACGCTTTAGCACTTGTAAATCTCTTTTTGTCAAACTTTTGCGAAGTGTCCGAAGTTTCTCCTCTTTGTCTCCTAGTAGCCATAGTCTTATCTAATATGTTCTTGCCAAACCAAATGATATTCAGTGACTTAGGATAGCCAAATCCTCTTTGTGACAAATTATCGAACACTTGGTGTGAACAGATTTTGAACACTATTGGTAGGCACTCCCCCAAACTTAATTTTCACCAAATTTGTCAATTACCAAGAACACTATACTTCCAAGGCAATACAAGCAACTATTAAAAGTACTTACACCCACTTGAGCCAACACAATGACAGAAACTAACTTCAAAGTACTAACATGGCTATTATCCAAGTGAATCCAAATAATTTGCAATAAAATCTTGTGCACTTACTTGGTTATAGACAAATATGATGTTTCAATCAAATTTGCATGAGCAATTTGAGCTTTGAACCCTTACTTAAGATAGATGTGGCTTGAATGTAAGTTGGTTCCCGAATTGGTGAAGAAGGATGACAAGATGGAGCTTAAGTGCTTTAGTTTGGGTAGGGGATTTAGTGTTTGATTAGGATTTTAAAAGAAAAAGATGATTATTGTGGCTAGATTAGAGGAGGGTTGAGAGTTGAGTGAGTTTGAATTGGAGTAGGAGAGCAAGAATGTGTTTGATTTGGGGTTGGAAGAGTCTTGCCCAATTAGGGCTTTTATTTAAAAAAAAATTTACAGCATGAGCGCCTAGGCGCTTGATTTTAGCGTGTTTGGACCACCTAGGCGGTTGGCTGTAGAAAGTGTTATACGCATGGAGCGCCTAGGCGCTTGGTTTTGTGCTGGACTGGACCGCCTAGGCGCTTGGGGAGCTGAATGGTTACTGACTTGGGGCGCCTAGGCGCTTGAAATTGGCTTGTCTGGACCGCCTAGGCGCTTGTGCAGTGTGCTTTGCCTATTTTGGTGTTTTGTGCTTCTTGTATGCAATACCCCCAATAACTCGTTTCCTTCCACACCAAAATTTAAGAAAATGATTAGAAATTTGAGATTTTGACGAGTGGACATTCATTTATTAAGATCACCGGGGAGCGAGATCCCCGACTGGGTAGTCGTAGTGGCCATTAGTCAAACCCGCCAAATAAGAATTCATATTTACTTTCCTGCAATCAATTGAATATCTGTTAGAGAACGTCAGGGGTGTAACAAATCCTAAACTATAAAAGTTTAACCACTAAATAAACTAACAGTAAAGCAAATTAAATAAAATAAAAGTAAAAATAGAAAATAACAATAAAAATTCCTGGGTTGCCTCCCAGTTAGCGCTTGGTTTATAGTCTTCAGCCTGACTTTCTCTTCTGTTCTAATCAGCAAGGTTGACCGATGTCTTTTCACGATCAACACAACCCCCATAGTAGTGCTTCAATCTTTGACCGTTGACTTTAAAATTACATTTGGAATTCGGGTCTTCCACTTCCACAGCTCCGTGAGGATAAACTTTTATAATGATAAATGGCCCTGACCAACGAGATTTCAACTTTCCAGGAAACAGTTTAAGCCTTGAATTGTATAATAACACTGTTTGCCCTGCTTCAAACTTTCTTTCCAGAATTTTCTCATCATGCCACCTCTTAAACTTTTCTTTATATAACTTCGCGTTCTCATACGATTGGAGTCTGAATTCATCCATTTGGTTCAATTGTAAGAGGCGCTTCTCCCCCGCAGCAGACATATCAAAGTTTAACTTCTGAATTGCCCAATAAGCACTATGTTCGAGTTCAACTAGAAGATGGCATGCCTTCCCATATACTAACCTGTACGGAGACATCCCTATCGGAGTTTTGTATGCTGTACGGTATGCCCATAAAGCATCGTCCAACTTGCTAGCCCAATCTTTCCGACTAGGATTCACTATCTTATCGAGGATTCGTTTCACTTCTCGGTTAGATACCTCGGCTTGACCACTTGTTTGTGGATGGTAAGCAGTATCTATCTTATGAGTGACTCCGTACTTAGCGAGGATAGTTGAGAACTGCTTATTACAGAAGTGCGTGCCTTCATCACTAATGATTGCACAAGGAGTGCCGAATCTAGAGAAGATATTCTTCCGAATGAACTTAATCACAACCTTCGCATCATTGGTGGGCGATGTTATAGCTTCTACCCACTACGAAACGTAGTACACTGCTAGAAGTATATAGGAGTTACAGAAAGATGGTGGAAATGGTCCCATGAAGTCAATGCCCCAAACATCAAACAATTCGACTTCCAGGATCATATTAAGTGGCATCTCATGTCGCTTTGATATATTACCAACTCTTTGGCATCTGTCACATTTTAATGAAAACACACGGGAATCTTTAAAGAGTGTTGGCCAGAAAAATCCACATTGAAGCACTTTAGCTGCTGTTCTTTCTCCCCCAAAATGTCCACCATAGTCAGATGCATGACATTGGTATAGAATATTCTCCATTTTAACTTCCGGGATGCACCTTCTTATTACTTGATCGCCACATTGTTTAAATAAAAATGGCTCATCCCATAAATACTGTTTCACATCATGGAGAAATTTCTTCTTCTGCTGACTTGAATGAAATTTACATAATTTGCATACCATGGTGTATCCATCCTTACCGCAAATAGTTGTTCATTCCGAAAAAAATTCATTGATCACTGTTGTGTCATTTTTTTTAGTTCTACATTCTCTAATCGTGATAAATGATCAGCAACCTGATTATCTGTTCCTTTTCGATCCTGGATCTCCAAGTCAAACTCTTGTAGCAATAATACCCATCTAATTAATCTCGGCTTCGCATCCTTCTTTTCTATTAAGTACTTAATTCCCGAATGATCTGTAAACACGATCACTTTTGTCCCAATCAAATATGATCGAAATTTATCAAATGCATAAACAACTGCTAATAGCTCCTTCTCGGTAGTGGTATAATTCAGTTGGGCATCCGTTAATGTCTTACTAGCATAGTATATAGCATGAAAATTTTTATCCTTTCGTTGGCCAAGAACTGCGCCAATCGCAAAGTCGCTAGCATCACACATTAATTCGAATGGGATACTCCAATCTGGCGCTATGATTACAGGTGCAGTAACAAGTTTCTTCTTCAACACATCAAAAGCTTCCAGGCATGCTTGATCAAAGTTGAATGGGACATCCTTCTCCAAAAGATTGCAAAGTGGTTTCGTGATTTTGGAGAAGTCTTTTATAAATCGTCTATAGAAACCAGCGTGTCCCAAAAAACTTCGAATACCCTTTACTTAAATAGGTGGTGGTAGGCTCTCGATGGTTTTGATCTTAGCTCTATCAACCTCAATTCCTTTTGATGACACTTGATGACCCAAGATTATCCCCTCTTGCACCATAAAATGACATTTCTCCCAGTTTAAAACCAAATTCGTTTTCATACACCGTTTGAGCACGAGTGTGAGATTTTCTAAACAATAATCAAACGAATCCCCAAAAATTGAAAAATCATCCATAAATACCTCGAGATTTTGTTCGACCATATCGGAAAAAATAGCTATCATACACCGTTGAAATGTTGCCGGCGCATTACATAATCCAAAAGACATTCTGCAAAAAGCAAAGGTACCATATGGGCATGTGAATGTCGTCTTCTCCTGATCCTCGGGTGCAATGGCAATCTGGTTATAACCTGAGTATCCATACAAAAGACAATAATACTCATGCCCTGCAAGTCTGTCCAACATCTGATCTATGAATGGTAGAGGAAAATGGTCCTTACGAGTGGCATTGTTCAACTTTCTATAATCCATACACACCCGCCAACCTGTAACTGTTCGGGTCAGGATCAATTCATTATGCTCATTTGCAACTACTGTCATTCCCCCTTTCTTTGGCACACAATGAACTGGACTTACCCATGAGCTATCTGAGATAGGGTAGATAATTCCCGCATCCAACCATTTAATGATTTCTTTTTTTACAACTTCTTTCATGATGGGATTGAGTCTTCGTTGTTGTTTAATAATCGGTTTCGCTTCATCTTCCAATAGAATCTTATGCATGCAAATTGATGGGCTTATTCCCTTGATATCCACAAGAGTCCATCCAAGAGCAGTCTTGTATTGTTGAAGTACCCTTAGTAGCTTTTCTTCTTGAACCTTATCAAGTGATGCAGAAATAATAACTGAAAAGGTAGAAAAAGAACCAAGGTAGGCATACCGTAGATGGTTAGGCAATGGCTTAAGTTCCAAGGTGGGCGGTTCTTCTAAAGATGATTTCACCTTTTCATCCGGCTTTCCCCAAAAATCCAGAGGTTCAAATTTTTGCAAACATCGTGTGAACTTTGGTGCTGAATCTAACATTTTAACCCATTCTAGCACAGTTGAATCATTAAATAAATTTTCTTTAACCATTGCAGTTTCAAGAGGGTCTTCATTCAAAAATTCACTAAATACCTCTCTAGTTGCTTTTTCAATTAGATCAACTCTAAAGCACTCTTCATCTCCCTTTGGGAATTTCATAGCCTTGAAAACATTAAAAGTTACTTCTTCATCTTGGACTCTCATCGTTAACTCTCCCTTTTGTACATCAATTAATGTCCTTCCAGTGGCTAAAAATGGTCTTCCAAGGATAATGGGTATGTCTTTATCCTCTTCGTAGTCCAACAAAATGAAGTCGACTGGAAATATGAATTTGTCCACCTTCACTAATATGTCTTCCACAATGCCCTTAGGGTATGTCACTGATCTATCTGCGAGCTGTAAAGAGATATTTGTTGGCTTTGGTGCTGGTAATCCCAACTGAGTGTAGATCGAAAGTGGCATCAAGTTAATACTAGCACCCAAATCACACAAACATCTGTTAAAGAACTGGGGCCCAATCGTGCACGGTATGGTGAAGCTACCCGGATCCTTCAACTTCTGTGGTAACTTTCTTTGCAGAATTGCGATACATTCTTCTGTCAACGCTACAGTCTCGAACTCCCCTAGCTTCCTCTTTCTTGCTAAAATATATTTCATGAATTTTGCATAACTAGGCATTTGTTCTAAGGCATCTGCGAATGGAATGTTGATTTGCAGCTTTTTGAACACTTCTAAAAATTTTAAAAATTGTCTATCTAATTTCTACTTTTGAAATCTTTGAGGAAACAACACAGGTGGTACGACTGTTGTTTGTTTATCTTCTTGTTGTTTTTTCACAACTTTTTCCCCAGATTTACTTTTCGAATTTCCACTCTCTTATTCACCATCCTCAGCAGAAATTATTTTCTTTTGTCCGTCTAAATCTGTAGTCAACTCCTTTCCACTTCTGAGTGTAACTGCCTTACAATGTTCATTTCCATCATTCCTCGGATTTCTCTCCGTATCACTAGGTAAAGAACCTGGAGTTCTAGTATTCAAAACACTAGATATCTGCCCAATTTGGTTCTCAAGATTCTTTATTGCAGCTGATTGGTTTTTCGTTGTGGCTTCAAACTGAGTTGTCAATCTTGCCAACAATTCTTCCATTTGTGATAGCTTATCAGGTTGATGAGGTTGTGGGTGTTGTTGAGATTGTTGATGTGGATGAAATCCAGGTGGATATGATTGCCTTGGAGCTTGGGCTTGAGCATGTGACTGATTATTACTCCAAGAAAAATGTGAGTTGTTTCTCACTCCTGAATTGTAACTGTTTGGATAACTGCCCTGCTGCCTGTTATAATTGGAAACAAACTGGACTGACTCATGATTTATTGCACATTGATCACTTGAGTGGCTACCCGCACATATTTCACAAATCGTTTCCATTTTCTGAACTGGTTGTACCCTAAGTGCATCTATCTTCTTTGTAAGAGCAGAAATCTGAGCTGTCACTTGAGCTGACAATGCTGTCATCGCATCCACTTCATACACCCCGACTGTCCTTGGCTGAGTCGTTCTTGCTGTTGGTCATTGGTAATTATTAGCTGCCATGGTTTCAAGCAACTGATATCCCTCATCATAATTCTTGGCCATAATAGCTCCTCCTGCTGCAGCATCTATACTCGATCTCACTGTGCTGAATAAACCGTTATAAAAAGTTTGCACCTGAAGCCATTTAGGAATCCCATGGTGTGGACATTTTCGCAATGAGTCTTTGAATCTCTCCCAAGCTTCATATAGTGATTCTGAATCGTGATGAACGAAAGAGAAGATATCGTTCTGCAACTTTGCTATTTTTGCAGGCGGGAAAAACTTTGCAAGAAATTTCTGGGCAAGATCATTCCATGTAGTAATCGAGCCTGGTGGTAGTGAATGGAGCCAACTCTTAGCCTTATCTCTGAGAGTAAATGGAAACAGCCTTAGCCTTATTGCATCCTCTGACACATTATTGTACTTGAAAGTATCGCAGATTTCTATAAAGCTGACTATGTGATCGTTCGGATCATCGTTTGGTAACCCTCCAAACTGACATGAATTTTGAATCATCTATATTGTCCCCGATTTTATCTCAAAACTTGTAGCAGTAATGGCAGGCCTAGTAATACTCGACTGAATTTCAGTAACCCGCGGCGTAGCATAATCCCGCAGTGCTTTTTGCTCTTCTTCAGCCATAGTATCTTTCTTATTAAGTGCCTCTTTGGTTTCTTTAACCCACTTACGCAACCGCTGAAATTTTTCTCGATGTCATCCTTGTGAGGCAATAAATTTGGCTTCTTCGATCGCGTTTGCATACACTAGTCAAGAACACCTGAATAGAACAGAAAAGAAAAAGTTTAAATTAAGATTAACGCTATAAAAATCAATAATGACAAAATATTAAAATAATTTCCCCGGCAGCGGCGCCAAAAACTTGTTGCCTAAATTTTTAATAGCACTTTACCACGCAAGTATACGCGTTCAATTGTAATATTCAGCAAGCAAGGATATCGTTCCCACGAGTAAATAGACTAATATTTATCAATTACTAATTCTAATGAAATTAATCCTATTTTAAACTAAGAAAATTTTGTTTGTGATTTAAAAATTAAACTTAACAAACTAATAATTAAAATCAGAATTTCACAAGAATAATTGCAGATTTAATAGGTTAAGATTACAACTTCCCTTGGTATTTCATTTAAACTAACTTACCTTCCATTTAAAATAAATCAATTAATATGAATCATTATCCAAGAATGCTTTATGAATATTCACACACTTCTTCCAAAGACACATGAACAAATCCTCCTAAATCCAATCTTTAAGACGCGGAAATTACAAGGAACACCCCAATTAATCAACTAACTATATTCCTATGTGAATCAAGTTAATTAGGGTTTACGCACAAATTCTTTCAATGGATACAAAAGACACATAGGTATATTCCTATCCTACACGCTAATCATATTAACCCTATTCAGATTATATGAACAGATGTTATCATATCCAGATCTCAATCTATACTCCATCTTCCAATTTTATATAGATTATCACAGTAATTGTTGGCCAAACAATTAATCAATAAACATAAGATATAATAAACAATTCAATAAAAACCAACTTTCATTCAATGGGAAGCTTGCAATTTAAACTACATACCAAGTTCTGTTGCAATCTTAATGAAAATTTAGTTCATAATAATAATAAAGAAAAACATCATCCAAATTAATAATCCAAACATCCCAGATAGTTACAAAAAATAAAACTAGAGAAGAAGAAACTCTGAATTTGCTCCAATACTCTCTCTTAGATCTTCAGCCTTTGCAATTCTCCTTTGTGTTTTTCTTTGTTGTTCTCCCTACAAATCTCTTGAAAAATTAAGTGATACGTCTTTTTTAAAGTCTTCTCCTATTTGTATTGGTCTCAGCCATCATTTAGACTCCTATTTGGCTTCAAAAACCCACTTAGCAGTAGAAAAACACTCCTTTTTCCGCATATGAGCGCCTAGGCTGCTCAACATAGTCCATTTTCAAGCGCCTAGGCGCTTGACCAGGACCATGTAATTACAAAACTGTCACTCAGCTTTAATTTTCATGATTTTTGACCTTTTTCTCCTCCGAAATGACCAATTTGTCCCTCCAGCTCCAACCTACAACAAATAAACACAAAACACATAAAAAGATACTAAAAAAACAATTAAAGATAACAATAATTAAGTTTAATAATATCGGATTCATAGGTATAAAACCTACTCATCAGCGGACTACCCTATACTTGGTGAAATTCTTCTGTTATTCCATTCTTTATTATTATGTTGGAATAACATGTCTATGCGAAGTACCACATACTTGGTGAAATTCTTTTGTTATTCTATTCTTTATTATTATGTTGGAATAACCTGTTTATGCGAAGTACCGCATACTTGGTAAAATTCTTCTGTTATTCCATTCTTTATTATTATGGTGGAATATCATGTCTGTGCGTTTACGCATGACCTGGTTCCATTATTTATTATTCTATTGAAATATTCTGTCTGTGTGTTTACGCATGACCTTGTTCCATTATTTATTATTCTGTTGGAATATCCTGTCTGTGCGTTTAGGCATGACCTGGTTCCGTTATTTATTATTCTATTGGAATAACCTGTCTGTGCGGTCTATCACATGTCTAGTGATTTCTTTTGTTATTCTATTCTTTATTATACTCAGTTGGTTAAAGTTTTGGCTTTTATACTTCATGAAATTAGTGAAATATCTTTGATATTTGCGCTTCATCCAGTATCTTTTCATGGAAATATTCTTCTGAGCATTCTTGAATTTTACTCCACAAAGCAGTATCATGTTGAGAATTTGGACGTTATTGGTTCCTGGATAAATTAATTCTTAACTTGTTTTATTGAATTCTTATATCATTGTCATCATTCTCATGTTTATATTATGTTGAAAGTCATTTGTGGCCTATAGTGCATAGATGAACTTGGTATGATTATGACCAGGGATTATTCTGTATAATCATGACCGTAATATTACAAATGATGTGGTAAAAGTCCTCATTGGCCCGTAGTGCATTGATGGACAGTTGTTGACATAATCATGACCATTGATGAATACACGAATATCCTTGGCCCGTAGTGCATGGATAATTTGTGGTTGTGATATTAATGAATATCCTTGGGCGTAGTGTAGGGATGATGTGGATTATTTTTTTTAGCTGAATCTCAGCGATAAAAATGATGAAAAATATTTTAAAACATAGAAGATAGTAGATTTTATTATCTACTTGACTCTTTTAATAGATTGCTTATTCCGCTGCAGTTAAACTTGATGTTTGTTATATTGTATCAATTTAACACTATTGAAGATTAACGATAATTTATTTTGCATAGTCATAATATTTCTTACTAGGCTAGTTGAGCTCACCCTTTTATTTTCATTGTTCTCTTCAGGAAATGAGAACGTAACAGGGACTACTCGGGGAACGGAGTGACGGTCCAGATGATAGTATTAGTAGTCCTCATTATTCTATGAAATAGTATGTTAATAAATGTATTGAGGACTTATTTTGAGTTTGAATACTGTCTAGAAAATAATATTTGTATTAAAACTCACAGCTCATGTTGTATATTTAAGATTGTATTTATATTCTGTACCATGTATTTGGCGACTCAGAATAGATGATGTATACCTACTTTGGGGGCGTCACAGGTATATACTGATTTTTCAGTACCAATTTCGGTACAAAGTTTTTATGGTTCGATATTATCGAATCGGATCGGTATATACCGATTTTCTATTTTTTTATTAATAAATAATTAATAATAATAATTATAATAAAATAATGATTATAATAATAATAAAAATAAATAATATTAAATAAATAAATAATAATAATAATAATAAAAAATAATCATTATATTAATTATCAATAAAAACCGGTACCGATATCAATATCAAAATTTGACTAATTTCAATACCAATTCGGTTTGGGCCGGCTTGCACACCGCTATTTGAAAGAAACACCGAATGCTAATGTGCAAAATGGTAAGAGTTTTTCTACATGGATATATTTATTGGACATAAATATTAAATATTTTTAATTTATTTTTTTTATTTGTGATTTTCAAAAAATATATAATATTTATTTTAATTAAATTTTTTATAAATTATAATATTTTATTTTTAATTTTAATACATATACAACTAACAATAACATGGTCATCACTTGTTCTCTTCTCTCGCTTATATGCGACTGGGCTTCACTCCCTTTGTCTCTCTCTCCCAATTTGACGATTGGATCTGCCTCTCCTTCAGGTTCAGAGAGTGAAATACTAGTATTTATTTACCTGTAGAGAGAGAAAATCCATTCCCAGTTCTGAATTTTGGCTTATCAACTGATAATAATTGAAGGAGGGACAAGCCAATAGAACAAAAATGGTGATGTGGGTATTTGGATATGGGTCCCTAATTTGGAAAGCTGGCTTTCGTTATGATGATCGCCTTGTGGGTTTCATCAAAGGCTATCGCCGTGTCTTTTACCAAGGTCTCTCTCTCTCTCTATATATATATATTAATATTTGATTGACTAATGCACCTTTTTTTTAATCAGTACTTTGTTGGGTATGTTTTTGGCAGGCAGTACGGATCATAGAGGGACTCCAGAGTACCCAGGAAGAACAGTTACATTGGAACCTGCAAAGGGGGAGGTTTGTGTAAGTTTTTCACTCATTTTTTAAAATTATTTATCTTTCTCTATTATTATGTCCATGTATCCAAAATTTTAGTTTACATGTTACATAATTGAATTAAACTGATGGAAAATTTAATTAACAGTGTATGTAATATGTTAAATTTGACTTTAATTTTGTTTGGCTACCTAAATTTTGTGCATGACACATATAGCGTGTTACCCAAATTATATCATGGAATTGGTCTATCTGGTTTTATAAGCGGCTATTACTATAACTTACATTTTAAACATGAGATAGTTGGTGGGATACCAAACAGACAGGGACTAGGGAGCTACTATAAATGATAAAAATTGAAGAGATGAAGAAAACGAAGTTAGCTAGTGCATTACCATTTTTGAATGTCGATGGTATAGAAAATCTCTGTTTCAAGTCAATCGCCATTCCTTGATTTTCAGCACAGTGGAATTTTGACCATAATGTAATAAGCTAAGCTTTCTTTCACTGACAACAGTGAAGTCTTTAAAACCTTGAATCCAACTTCTTGGATTTCCTTTCTGTAAGACAATACAAATACTGAGACAGTGATCAAAAGGATCATTTCAAAAATATCCATAATTTTAGATTCTGCAAGAAGTTGGATTTTGGTCAAGATGTCTGACTTTTGTTTACTTCATCTTGTTTTTTGGTAGAAAAAGCTCAGCATTTTCTGCATAGCATACTTTCTTATATCAACAAAAACTTCGTACTTTTTTCGATAAACCAATAAACTTATTTTAAAAGCTTATATGTCAAATCTGATCTTTTTAGTGTAGGATGCACGAGTAAGACTGAGCTCTTTCCTAGTCCATCTCATAATTTTTCCTTAGTTCCTCTCATAGTTATTCTCATTTGCATTATGCAAGTTCTAAGCACAAAAATAGTTGTTTGTTTTTCTTATGAAAATTTCAGTTTCAATGTTCAAACGGGGTTTTCTTAATTTTTTTTACTTGATTATAGTGGGGCATTGCCTACAAGGTATCTCACAAGGAAGATGAAGAGACTGCGTTAATGGTATGGTTTTTACTTTGATTATTAGATATTCTGTACCAATCTTTCTCACATATGCCTACACATCAACTACATGTATACATTGACAGGCATATGCACATACGATGAGGAAATTATGAAACTTTACAGGTAGGTTTTATAATGTAGAATTTATAGCGCACAAAGAAAAAGAGGAGAAGTTTTGGGGATGATCTTCTCATTGTATGCACGGAAGGAAGTTAGGATCTCTCGGAGGTCAAGCAAAGGATAAATTAAAAATATTTTTCCTAAAGTTGGAATCAACCATCACAACAGTGTAATTGCTTTTTGAAGTTTTTTATCTCAGATTTTTTGGAAGACCCATTTTAACCTCTTTTGGTGAGATTTTCCCATTTGCTTGTTGGAATCAACCTTTATAGGTGAAGACATTTTTATTTTATTTTTTGTCGAACCATTATTGTGATCCAATAGTGTGTTCTCCACATGGAAGATCCCTTCTTCCTAGCTTTCAGAGTTTGGACTATTCTCTTTTCCTGCAAACTGGTAGAATTATTAATAGATTGTGTTGGCTCATGGCAAAACCCCAAAAGCATGGTAGAAGTAGAATAGAACTAGATATCAGCATTGTGATGGGACTTTACTTGGTTCTAATTATCATGAAAGAAATAGATTAACAAAAGAGTACAAAATTTAATTATCCTGAAAGAAATTATGACTGAATAGACTAACAAAAGAGTACAAAACTGCTAGTTTTTGGAGTGTTTTTTTATCAAATGTTGAGAATATGCCCTTTTTTCCCTTGCAATTTCTTTTCAGTTGCGCTCCCGTTCTAGATTCTTTTGTTGTTAAATATGATAGAAGGCTTGAAGAAAAGTTTCAGGTTATATATTTTGTATCGAGTTTCTGCTCCTATTTTTGATGCTTCAATGGTTAACATTTTGTAATGTAACTCCATTCTGTGTTGTCTTGACATTTAGCATCTAGAAGTGAGGGAGAAACAATATGACAAGAAGGCTTATCTTGATTTCTTCACAGTAAGTTCCAAGTTCAATGCTGAAAAATAATGATTTTTCAACATAGGTATCATGTTCAACTCTTGATATATCTGTTAATTAAACCCTACTAAATTTCATTTTAGGACCTGACAGCTTCAACACCGGCCGTTTCTGGAGTAATGGTGTAAGTCGCAAAAACCGCAGAACTGTTTGCATGATTACATATACATGTTTCTTTGACCAGATTATAACTGATTGTTTGATTATTTAGATATATAGCATCTCCAGACAAGAAGCTGAACAAGAACTACTTGGGTCCTGCATCACTTGAAGAACTTGCTAGGTATGTGCTTCACGTTGGTTCTTTATTCGGTAGTATTTACTCAAAATTGGCATAGATTTATTTAATAAGTACCACTGATTATAAGATTTATTATTTCATAATTTTTAATAAATCTTATTGATTTTGAGTTTGAAATTATGGCAGATTGATTTTCCATGGAATGTCTGGGGTTCAATGAACTAAAATTCATTCAAACCCCAGCCAGTATTACTAGATGAGCAGGTAGCATAATCACACAATTCATCCCATTTTCATTTATATTACTCTCTTCATATCCCAAATTTAGAGCCAAACTTCAGTTTCTGAGATGTTGTGAAACAAGCGTCCACTTCCAAAGTTAATGACAGAACTCATTATATTCATATAAGTTTGATCCAAGGCCTTTGGTTATATTAAACTCAAAACGTCCCTTACGAGCTTTGATGTCCAAACTTGGACTCTCATTTTCGGATGAGTTATCACATAAATGGTCCTGTTCATCCTCTCCCAAGTAGAAAAGGTCTTCAAATTAGCTGCTCGAACCGATGCTGATGGCTATAATCATAAACTACTCGTGTCTCACGCTATTAAATATGTTATGCATGTCCAGATCATTGTCCTTAGAGGGAACCACCCTCTAGCTCGAAACTCATAACAAATTGATTCCAATTTCACTTGTGCAGACAAATTATTAATGCAGAAGGACCCTCAGGACCTAATAGAGACTACCTTTTCCATCTTGAAAAGGCGCTCGCTGAATTAGGTAAGGTCTTACCAGTCATGAAGAACTAGTTGGTTCTCTTTCATTCAATAGTTAAATAACCTTTCTTTAATCTTAAATTTCTTCCTGTAGGATGCGACGATAGGCATGTTACTGATCTTGCAAATGAAGTAAGACGAATCCTCCAGAGTGGGAACTGACTGCTTCATGAACAAAGGCAGGATAGGATAGGATAGGATAGGATAGCCACAGGCCTAAAGAAATATTTAGGACCAATATTTTTGGTAAATGTTGGAGAAACATATTTGGCACCATCATAGCATGCATTACTTGCCAAATTTTATTAGGAAATTGATATTTCACAAATACTTTTTGATATTTTCACATGAAAATTGTCGTTATATTTTATTATTGTTCTTATATCTGCCTAAACTATCAAAAGCAACAGGTAAAATTTTAATTGTTTTCTCGTTTCGTTTACTGATCATTTGTTTAAGAATTGAGTCTTATCATTTTTTATAAAATTATTATCTAATATCATTTGGTATTTATTTATTTTTAATTCTAATAACATTTGGTATGCATCTCTATTTTATTTTGGGACCAACACAACTTAGTTCAAATAACTTGCAATGAGATATTTTTATTTTAAAAAATTGATATTTCAACAAATAAAAGCTTCACATATCCTTTCTTAAGATCTTCTTGTGAAGTTTTATGGAATTAATATTTTTACTTGTAAAAATATTAAATTATTTTTTAATAAAAAATTATTGAACTCTCGCAAACTCATTATATATATATATATATAATTATATATATATATATATATATCTATCTAATAAAATACAAATGATTTTGAATTTCCCGCTCATTCAATAAATCATCTCGGCCGTCCAAAGTTTGGGATAAATCTCACCATCCATCTATCTAATAAAATACAATCTATCTAATTCTATCTATCTATATCTATATTCTATATATCTAATTATATCTAATAAAATACAAATAATTTTGAATTTTCCGCTCACTCAATAAATCATCTAGGACGTCCAAAGTTTGAGATAAATCCCACCATCCATCTATCTAATAAAATACAAATGATTTTGAATTTCTCGCTCACTCAATAAATCATTTGGGTCGTCCAAAATTTGGAATAAATCCCAACGTCCATAGTGCCGGAGGCACGGGATTGTTGCTAATATATATATATGGTACAAAGATAATTCAAATGTATAATAATAATGCACAATTATCTCATCCATAATTATTTTGTGCAACTACTCAAATAAAATTTACTATTAAAAATAGGTCAATTTACCCATCTTTAACTATGTTATAATGTTACTTGTGATTATTAGAAGTTCACATATATAACAAATTTATCCTATTATTTTTTTTTAAATTCAACTTTAGAATATTCATAAATTTCTAGTTAAAGTGAAAATTCACATGTTTTTTTAAACTTGTAACTTATAAATTAATTTGTTATATTTGTGTTTGTTCATGTCATAAAATTTTAAGATTTTATTTTTGTGGCTGGTATATCGTGTTAACTTAGTACTATTAATTACTCCATCCGTTCTTTAATATAGGTCGTTTTAAGGTTGTACACAAGTATTAAGGTAATGATTGTATAGCATTAATTATAATATCAATTATCTATATTGCCCTTATATTGAAAGAAGAGTTTGTTATTTATTGGATAAAAAATAGTGAGAGAACCAAAATTACATTTAATACTTAGGGTAATATAGGAAACTAAGCAGTTAATATTTACTTGAAATTCTTAAACGACTTATATTAAAGAATAAAAATATTTTTCTAAAACGACTTGTATCAAGGAACGAAGGGAGTATTATTTATATATTTATTGTTTTTTTTTGGGTTGGGTTGGGTTGGAGTGGAGTGGGTTGGGTTGGGGTGGGGTGGGGTGGGGTGGAGTGGGGTGATGGGGTTTTATTATATGGTAATATCGCTACCGTCGCCGTCCCTTGTAGACCAGCAGTGTTAGAAAAACATCAGACGGAGAGATTAGATTATAGCCTATGGGTAATCGAAAACATTGAAGTCCAAAACAAACTCCCGCTTATTGTCTGTCTGGGTTTTTGGAGGAGAGAGAAAAACATATATAGAGAGAATGCTTGGTTCTACGGCTGCCCTTGGTGGTAATCAGCTATTCAGTTCTTCTTTCAATTTTCAGGAAAAATGTGAAGGTCTGTTTGGCTTCTCAATTCACAGAAATTTCACACACCATTCTTTTTCTTCTTCTCTAACTTTGAAGCCCTTGATTTGCCGAGCATCAATCCAAGTTCAAAAAGCTTCACAAAAAGGGTACAACTTTTTCGTTTTTAGGACATTTACGTGTGAATGGGGGTGATTCTGTCTAGTTGATGAAACTTAATGTTAGAACACTAACTGTTTCGTATTTGAGAGTGACGCTAACTCCTACTGAATAATGTTTATATAGGAAGGATATGGTAGCAGTTCATGGTCTGTCGGAAACAATTGTTGGTGTTTTGGGAGGAGGCCAATTGGGTCGTATGCTGTGTCAAGCAGCATCCCAGATGGCAATCAAAGTGATTGTTTTGGACCCAATGGAGAACTGCCCAGCAAGTGCTTTATCTCATTATCATATGGTGGGAAGGTACGATGATAGCGCTGCAGTTGAAGAATTCTCGAGAAGGTTGGGTTTGACTGGCATTCTTGCTTTAGTTTTCCTATTTGTGTTTCTTTTGCACCTTTGCATACCGTTAATTATTTCTTCACCTTATTTATGAATTATGTTGACAGCTAATCCTGAATTTATTTACTTAGATGTGGAGTATTGACTGTTGAAATTGAGCATGTTGATGCCACCACTCTAGAGAAGCTTGAACAACAAGGGGTAGATTGCCAGCCTAAAGCCTCCACAATCAGAATTATTCAGGTAAATTTGTTTGCTAGAAGAGAGAAATGAATATGAATTTGTTATCTGAAGCATTCCATTTTCTAGCCGTCGTTTAGATGTCAATGAAAAGGGAATTGGAATATTTTCATAGTTGATGTTACTTAAACAAAGCATCTAAGGTTATCTATGGTAACCACAAATTAGATTCATAAAGTTAAAAATTAATTGTTATTAGATTAAGTTTATTATTAGATTCATAAAGTTTGTACAAGTGCTTAATTCATCTGCATATGTGTTAGTCTGTTAGTGAATACTACTTTAACCCTATTAATTGACTTTTGAGCATTTGGGGGAGGGGTGAGGTAAAAATAGCTGAATTCTGAGAAGTGATAATAGTCCTTTTTCTATGATCAGATTTTGTTACTATAGGGACAGCTCTTTCCTTCTTTAATTTATCGTCCTCAAAATTCCTTTATCTTTAACTCTTAAGATTTTTTTTTCTACTTACATACTTTGGCCTCTAAGAGTATAAGGCTTAAATTTAGTTGTTATCCAGCTAAACTGATAATTCTCTCAAAATCCAGCAACCAATCACAGGGAAAATGTTAGTTATACAGATATTGCTAGTGGTCATTTTTTTCTTAACAGTTTAGTATGGAAGATTGTTCTATGTTGAAATTTATAATATGGACTTGTGTTTTCCTTCACAGGATAAATATCTTCAGAAAGTTCATTTTTCCCGACATGCCATTCCACTTCCAGAGTTTAGGCAGGTCGGTATCTGATCTGTTAATCAGTATCCAGTAAATGATCTTCATTTTGCCGAGTATATAGCTAATTCTCTCATGTTTTGATAATGACAATGGCTAAGACAGATAAATGACTTTGAAAGTGCCAAAAGAGCAGGTGACCTCTTTGGATATCCTCTTATGGTGAAGAGCAAAAGATTGGCTTATGATGGTCGTGGTAATGCCGTTGCTAAAAGCGAGCAAGAGCTTACTTCTGCTGTAAATGGTATATGCTCATACATCAGTTATTCCCTCCGTCCTATATCAATTACGCTCTTTGATTGCGTTTGAAGAAAATTGAAGAATAATGTAAAGTTTGCTTATAGTTCCATACCTACCCTTCCTTAATGAACTCCACCCGAACTTAATAAATTAAAGGTTGGATTTGATCAATGCTGAATGCGAGCTATTTATCCTTCTTGGATTTTGAATTGAATTTGACTTTTTCTTATATGTTTCTACAATTATTTCTATGTTTTATTAAAGCCTTTTCAAAAATCAAAACCCAGCCTACCATTGGAATAGGGTGCTTCACACTATCAACCTGAACTACTGCATCTACCATTCTAGCTGCCACTTCTCTCTCTTTCGTTATAATATATAGACTTATCTTTCTCTCTGAACTCTAAGCGTCCTTCAAAGGTCACGCTGCGACATGTTTCTTCTTAAGCTTTTCTTTTGTTGTTGCGAACCATTTTGTTTCATGTGTAGTTTGAATAGATAGTCTATACAGTTTTGTTAAAACATGAAGGTATCGGTACACCTTTCAGACATTTGGTCACTAACACAAACATTTCTTCTTTCATTAGTAGAAGCTCAATATATTTTCCCTCATGTTTCCATATTAATCTCCATCTGCAGGTCTTGGAGGATATGATCATGGTTTATATGTGGAGAAATGGGCACCTTTCATAAAGGTTAGTATCTTTCAATTTGGCATTGGCTTAGAAATTTGTGCACTGCCAAGTGAATTTTTCAAGCGTACCTTGTGTAAGCAATGCTTCTTGTCTGTGAAATTACCGAACTCTACTCAAGGCATATTTTCTGGAAAAGCAAAAAGATTCAAAAGTTCCTGGAAAGACAACATGGCAGAGAAACTAATTCATTTGATACTTTATTTCTAGATAAGGGTCACTCTTCCTTTATGAAGATTTTCTATTTCTCTCTCAAAATGCTCAAAAGGTAAATTGGATCTCCCTCCCATTTAAGTTACCCCCTTTCCTCCATCTATATACAAACCATAGTTGTTATGTCGTCGCCTAGGCGACGCCTTGGCGTCCCGGCGATAAAGAAGAGTCCAAGGTGTACGGCGACTTAAGTCAGTGCTTCCAAGGCAGCCGCCTAGGAAGCATTGACCCAATTGATTTTTATCCATGGGCTAACCCATGACCCATCAAATAAAAAACAAAACAAAGCCCTTATCTGCAAAAAAAATAGGAGAAGTCGATCACGAAGAAGAAGACCTCGCGAACCTCCGACGACGACGAGAGGCGACGACGACGAGAACCCATCGCACAGCGAGAGGCGACGACGCCTCCGACCAGCTCCGTGCCTCCGACCAGCTCCAAGTTCGGCGACCAGCGACCAGCTCTAAGTCCGACCAGCGAGAGGTTCTTCTTCTCTTCTCTTCTCCTCTCCTTTGTTTTTGGCCTTCTTCTTTTTTATCAACTGATGGAACCTTCTCTTCTCCTCGGTTTTTCTATTATAGTTTTTTTAGTTTTTCCCATATGTTCAAAGTCTTCGCCTTTGTATGTAGCTAAAGAGGAGGGCACTGATGGGATGACCGTTGAATATATAAAATGTCTGTGATATTTACACGTGTTGGAATATGACTAGAAACATCGAGATATTTCATTTTTCGGCCCTGTTTTTACTTAAATGGAGTTTGGACTTGTGGATTGCTATTGTTTATGGGCCCAAAAAGAGGGAGTCTCGGCCTTTTGGGCATGTAATCTGTTGGATTGTTGTATGGACTAATGTCAAAGAGATTCATGTGAGAAAGGAAAGTATAAAAAGATTTATTAATTTTTTTGGTGACAAATGAAATATGAATATTAAAACATGGAAAATAAAATATATTTAATGTATCACATCACTTTTAATGATATTGGGGGAGGGGAGGGGAGGGGGGAGGGGGGAGGGGGGAGGGGTTTTTTGAAATATAACAAGACACATCTGCTTATTTTCTCTCAAAACTCACATGATATTTGAAAGAATTTTAATTATTTTTCCTTTTATTTCCTTCTACAACAAACTTACAAACACAGTATTGAGGAATGTCATGAAAAAAATAAAAGTATAAGAGCATTCACAACAGTTTCCCTAATTAACTCTATATCCTTAATTTTGGAGAATACATCAATAAATCATTATCTAATAGTTTCCTTATCCTTATTTAACTCTATTTTAATCCCTGCATATGATTTTACTCCCTAGTATGAGGGAGTCAAAATACCGTTATCTATATATATAAAATGACATTTCACACCCTCATTTAAGTGGATAACTCATCAATAATACACATCTTGACATTGTTTTACTATTTCATTTTCAAATTATAAAATTAATATTGACTTATTTTTAAAAAATTATTTTCAAACATATTCAAATTAAAATTGATATAAATTTATTTAATTTATGTCAATATAATTATAAAAGTACTATTAATTATAAAATTTATTATTTTCAAAATTTAAATGAATCATATTAAATTTAAATTTAAAAGTATCTCAAATTAATTTTTTAAAAGTTAATATTGATCTTATGTATATTTGCAGATACAATCCATTCAATACTCAATACATAAATTATTTAAAATTTAAAATAAAATAAAAATTATTTTATGGTGAGATACAATAGATAAATTATACTCTCTCTTTTATAAATTATAAGATTATTATTAATTTGATGTTTTGACTATTGAAACTTTCAAATTTTAACTTTTAAATTTTAAATTTCATGATTTAAAGAATCAATATAAGGAACCTGTTGGGTACATAGTGAAAAAATTGAATCTCTATTTTGCAGAATGACACAATAGACTGCAGAATAGGGATAGAGATAAAGAAACTGTTGTGAATGCTCTAAATAGTAGACATTATTTTGGCTTTCTTCTCTTCTCTTCTCCTCTGTTTTTGGCCTTCTTCTTTTTTATCGACTGATGGAACCTTCTCTTCTCCTTGGTTTTTCTATTATAGTTTTTCTAGTTTTTTCCCATATGTTCAAAGTTTTCGCCTTTGTATGTAGCTAAAGAGGAGGGCACTGATGGGATGACCGTTGAATATATAAAATGTCTGTGATATTTACACGTGTTGGAATATGACTAGAAACATTTAGATATTTAATTTTTCGGCCTTGTTTTTACTCAGATGGAGTTTGGACTTGTGGATTGCTATTGTTTATGGGCCCAAAAAGAGGGAGTCTCGGCCTTTTGGGCATGTAATCTGTTGGATTGTTGTATGGACTGATGTCAAAGAGATTCATGTGAGAAAGGAAAGTATAAAAAGATGTATTAATTTTTTTGGTGACAAATGAAATATGAATATTAAAACATGGAAAATAAAATATATTTAATGTATCACGTCACATTTAATGATATTGGGGGATGGGGGATGGGGGATGGGGGATGGGGGAGGGGGGGGGTTTGAAATTTAACAAGACACATATCTGCTTATTTTCTCTCAAAACTCACATGATATTTGAAAGAATTTTAATTATTTTTTCTTTTATTTCCTTCTCCTACAACAAACTTACAAACACAGTATTGAGGAATGTCATGAAAAAATAAAAGTATAAATAGTAGACATTATTTTGGCTTGCTATGGTGGTCATATTTGTGATGGTTGGTTGCAACTTTATTTTCTATGTGGTGTTTGTTGAATTCTTCATTTCTTTTACTAATTTTTAATATTAAGTGTTTTGTTTTTAGATTGTTATTGTCAAGTATTTACATAATTATGCCTTTAATGTTATTCCATAGTGTTATGTTTTGAGTTTTAATGTCTATGAAATTTTATTGTCAGTATACTTGTTAAGTAAAATAAATAATATATAAATTACATATTGTAAACGACTTGTCGCCTACGGACGCCATGACAGTCGCCTTGTCGCCTAGGCGTCCAGGCAGTCGGCTACCGCCATGACTCGCCGTGGCGCCGTAACAACTATGATACAAACCAGCTGAGAATTAATTTGTTTACTGATTCAATCATCCCATAAGATAAATAAAACATCTAAAATATGCTAGGAACTGAACCTTTGAACAATGATACAACACATGATCCACACTCCCATCAATTTTGTTGTCTTACCTGCTTTTGAGAGAAAGCTCTTCTATATACCGCCATGTGATTTTCTAGGGGGTAGGACCGCTAGGTTTCAATTCATGGTTTAAAGTCGTGGTAGCGGCTTATGTTTTAGAAGGTCATTTTTTAACTTAGAATTGGTTTCAGTATCGGTTTCGAGCGATACGTATCATTAGTTAGTTAGGAGCTTCAAAAAAGAATTAAAAAATTATAATAAATTGTTAAATAATAAAAACAACAAGATACACATACATTGTCCAAATGATAAAATAGAAATCTTGCAGCCATGTTTAATCAATTTTACGTATGAATAAAGTTGATATTGATATTATCTTTAGCTCAAATGGTTAAGCGCACACATTCTGTAAATTTTAGGTACAATTTAACTTAACCAAATATATTTTAAGTGTAATTTTTTTCAAGTTGTATTTAGCTTAATTAATTATATATTCAGTACATTTTTTTAAGTTATACTTAACTAGTTGCTATATAGGTACATTTAAGTACAATTTAACTTAACTAAGTATATTTAAAGTACAATATTTTTCATTTTTTTGGTATACTTAACTAGGTAGGTACAATTTAGGTATAATCTATAGAGAAAGGTTTGTTCCCTTTTGTCTTCTCTATTTTATAGCTTTACGCATATTCGATTTTTTTTGTGGCGTTTCTTCCCTTTACGATGTGATTTCTCCTTTATTCGGTCCAAAACCGCTACGTTGCGCCGAGTTGTTGAAAATTACCATTTACATGAATAATTCTTAATTTTATGATTCGTGCCAAGGTTGCGGTTCGACACTGATTGATATCTAACCGATACGCCCGATATTTCAGCTTAACGGCTGATACTTTGAACCATTCAATAGATCACATAGTTAAAATTTAATAAGGTGTTTGCAAATGTAAGCTTATTTTTTTTTATAAAAAGTAATTAATTACGAAAAGAATGCAATGTTTTTAGTTAGCACTATAAGTTTGTTATACTAGAATTGATTATGTTAAAGGTTTAGCTATTCAATGTGAGCTATTGTCCTTTTCTTTCCTTAAAGAACATTGTTATATTTAATGCTCACATTATCTGGAAGTAAGAGTCCTACAATTTTGCTGAATTTTATTTTGAATTTTAAGGTTTGTATAAGATATGCTTAGACATATTTATTTTGGTTTACTTTTGTTCTTCTTAATATTTGAAAAAAATAAAAATAAAATAAAATTAGAATGCTCATTTCCAGATCCATTTATCATATTTATGTTCCATCCTATAAAGATATAAACTAAGGAACAATGATATTTAACAAGCATTGTTGCGGGATAGAATTTACTTCCTTGCTTCATTGTGGGCTTGACCAATTAGCTGTTTTGTGGTTTAACTATTTCAGATGATTTGTTTAGAGATTGAAAGTTTTAAGACAGGAATTCAATTATTTTGAGGCAAAGTAAAGCTTAAAGGTACAATCTTTGTAGAACAGGGGGAGTATTTAAACAACAGGATCGCCTATATTTGAAATTACGCCTGTACCTTCTTTTACATCCTAATGGTTCTCACAAAAATTTGTGATAGATAATTGTAAACACCAAAGTTTAAATTGTCTTGGTGTTGTATTGTTTTTGTTCTTTTGACGATGGTTCCCGGTGTGCAATGGGCCAACCACCACGTGCACAAAATACCCCACAAACCACACACACCGAGTAACCCATAGTAAACTTTGTTTAGGTAGCCCCAAAGGAGATCATTGCCTTTGTGGAGTATCAAACCCATAACTATGCTTTTTCATGCTTATCTTGTGTTGCATTATCTGATGCTATGATCTGTTTTATTATTTATGTAGTTGTTTACTTGCTTGTTTCTAAAACAAGTGTTGTAGTTGCAATTGCTATATGTATGTTCATTTGTACTTATATATTGAGCCAATTATTTAAATACCTCCTCTTTATATAATTCAGGAGCTTGCTGTTATTGTGGCAAGAGGAAGAGATAATTCTATTCTATGCTATCCAGTTGTTGAAACTATTCACAGGCAAGATAGTAGCTAAACAAATTTATGCATGTTGCATTCATATGGTATGGCATGTACTAAAAAATTCTCATTTTCCTAAGATTCTTTGTGTTTCTGTAGGGAAAACATTTGTCAAGTTGTTAAGGCACCTGCTAATGTGCCATGGAAGATCATGAAACTTGCAACTGATGTGGCACACAGAGCTGTTAACTCATTAGAAGGCGCAGGTGTTTTTGCAGTTGAGTTGTTTTTGACAGCGGATGGTCAGGTTGTATAACAACTCGGTGTATGTTTATTCGACTTTTTGGATTTCTTTTTTTTCAATGTCATGTGACTTTTCTGTCTTCATTTGCTTTTCTAACTCCAGATTTTACTAAATGAAGTAGCTCCCAGACCTCATAATAGTGGGCACCACTCAATTGAATCATGTTTCACTTCACAATACGAGCAGCATTTGCGGGCTGTAGTTGGTCTTCCACTTGGTGATCCATCAATGAAAACTCCAGCTGCTATGATGTACAATATATTAGGTGAAGATGAGGTGAAATTCTTTATAATTTATATTTCTAGTTGCCTGCTTGTAATGTCTATTAGAGATTGATTCCCATAATTAATTTTTGTTATCAAACATCGAAACTGACTTGCTTGAATCTTTGTGGCTGAGACAGATAGAAGCATTTTTGCTTATCAAATAAAAAAAAACAAAACAAATAGAAGCATTATTGTGAGTGCTCATACACATGAACATGCATGTAGGCATGTCATGCACACACACACACACAAAAAGTTTGTGGGTGGGAGGCCCTACATACCAAGAATACGATACAACTGTTTAAGTTTAAGAACAGCTTCTGCTGTTTATTAACATATATCACTTTGGTCATTCATCATCTGATTGAGAGATTCAAAAATCAGATTCTAAAATCAAATTTCAAACATGACATATACATGTTTAACCGCATACTAGCATCATACACGCAACTTTACAATTTTTCTATATTTTGTTGAATATCATGTTTTGGGTAATGATCTTCATACCAGTAACATGCCATTAAAGCATGAAGAGACAACATTTATGTTACCAAAATTAGGTCTCAATATTTACCCAATCCTAGTTGTGGCAATTTTCCCAAAGCCAACATCAATCAGTTAGGATGGCACCATGATGTAGTCAAGTTTTAATTTTGTGTAGGAAGGGTAAAATCAAACAAGTGAGAAAATTTAAAAGTTAGCTTAATACTACAAGGATAATATTATGTATTGTTAATATTAATCCATAAAATAATATATTATATCTTCATGTTCTCCATTTACCTTTGTTCTCTCTTTGTGACTTCACATGATCCTATTGTATTTTTTGCCCAAAAATACTCAACCATCTATGATATTGTTGGCAGAAGGCTCATATTCTTATTTTACTTTCTCTGTTTTAGTTGAGTTCAGCGCGTCCACTGAAATCTCTTTGTTTCTATATTTCTTAAAACGATTATTCAAATTGTCAAAAATGTTCACTATGCATATAGGGAGATCCAGGTTTCCTCATAGCTCATCAACTCATCAGAAGGGCATTGGGAATCTCTGGAACAACTATTCATTGGTACGATAAACCAGGTAGGAATTTGTTGATGTACACTCGAGCTTTTTTTACCAGCTCTTCCCTTCATTTTTCACTGAATAACATATTTTTTTGGTTTTTTCTTTGTAATGATATTGTAGAAATGCGAAAGCAGCGAAAGATGGGTCACATTACAGTTGTTGGCCCCTCTATGAGCATTGTTGAGGCAAGGGTAAAATCAATGCTGAACGATGAAAGTATGGATGATCAGCCCACAGGTCTGTTTCTTACGAGAATCTTGATAACTGTATATATTTGACTAAACTGTATACTGTTAGTAAACAGATCTCCAAGTTAATTTTCTTCTGCGAACATAACTTGTCTCCAGCATGTTTTTTGCAACTTCTTATTGACTATGGAGTGATATTGGGAGCATTTTTCCGCTCTATGATACGCTGTTGCTTTTGAACATGCATGAAGTCTTGATGTTTCTGGCATAATTTTCTAAACAGTCGCACCTCGTGTTGGAATCATAATGGGCTCTGATTCAGATCTGCCTGTAATGAAGGATGCGGCAAAGATTTTGAATGAGTTTGATGTGCCTGTTGAGGTTATTTCCACATTCCCATCGTTATAGTTATGAAGTCTTGAAGATTATTTCATTCATCAAATTTTTACTATTATCCTGTGTATCAAGTTATAGTAGACCTTCATGAAATATATTTTGCAGGTGAGAATAGTTTCAGCACACCGGACACCGGAACTGATGTTTTCTTATGCTGAGTCTGCATTGGAGCGAGGTATCCAGGTTATCATTGCTGGTGCAGGTGGTGCAGCTCACTTGCCAGGTTAGCTTGTATGAGAAATGCTTCATAAATTCCATTCTAATGCATTAAAGTCGTCTTGCCATTGAATAAGGTCCTATATTTTAGGCATGGTAGCTGCATTGACTCCCTTGCCTGTTATTGGTGTTCCTGTACGCGCCTCTGCATTGGATGGACTGGACTCTCTACTGTCAATTGTTCAGGTACTATTTTCTAATTAGTTCAGAATACCTTCTTAAGCATTAAACCCTGTTTGGTGTCATTATGCCAATGCATACAAGATTTATTCGAAGAAGCTTGAAGACTACTGTCTAGCGTAGTGAGGATCATACATGCTTATTTCACAATTTGGCATTAAATTTAATTTACAATCTGGATTATCTTGATCTTCTTGGAAAACCAAACAGAAGCCCACCTTTGAAAACTCATGCAGCATCACTTGTGATAATCAAGAAAAATACAGGAAGATGGCGAAGAAGTTATATAGCCTTTTTGCTAACTTTTCAGATAAGAACGTTTTGGCTGTTAGGCGCTCTCTTTCTTCATAGGGAGTATGAAATATTTAGCAGAAGGTTTATAGCATGATGTATTTGTCCCCCCACCCCACACACACTTATTGTCTTTACCGAAAGGGGTCCCATGGCAAAATTAGATTATGCTAACAAAATATTAGTTTTTGATTTGAGTCATTTTTACTTGTACAAAAGAAATAATTTACAACAATATTGAGAAAACTAAAAATATGTGATCATTGCCAATATATTCTTCCATGCATGGAGAATGATAACCGTTAACCATGCTTCAAGGCTATCATGTATACTGTATACTCCCATCAGTGTTATTCGATGAAACTTATCGCCTGATTATTCTTCTCAACTTCTATATCCTTCACATCATTACTTCTGAAGTTGGTTTATATGATGGAGTCTCTCATTCGTTTGGTGTGCAGATGCCGAGGGGTGTCCCAGTTGCAACTGTTGCAATAAACAATGCCACCAATGCAGCCCTGCTTGCAGTCAGAATGTTAGGGGTTGGCGATAGCAGCCTACAAGCAAGGTTGACATTTTCGTCGCTCTCACTCTCACTCTTTATATATCCAAACAAATGTAACATATTTGTATCCATCTTTTGCAACTTCACAGAATGGCTCAATATCAAGAAGACACAAAAGATGATGTCTTGGTGAAGGCAGAAAAGCTAGAGAAAGGTGGTTGGGAAGATTATCTCAATGTTTGATTTCCAACACTTTCCATTGATGTTTGTGCTCCTTACCAGTGCTCTATGGAAACTAATTTGGAGACAAAGATGGAGAAATCACTACTGCTAAAGTCATACTTCTTCTCTCATCTTTTAACAGTTTTGAGGAAATTTTGGTCGATGTAAACTCATGTAGGCAGTAAAGTCATGATCTTTGGTGTTCTAGTTAGTAGAACTAGAAAATCCCATGAATACTTTCTAAAGAAGAAGAGTTCTTGAGATTTTATATGGATTATAGGGAGATAACTTATAAAAAAGTTGGCATGTAGATTTTATATCCACATTAGTGAATTTTGAAGTCAAATTTTGAAATATTAAAAATGGTAATTAGAAAATAACAAGTTTTGTTATTTGGTAGTATGTTCAAATAGTTTATATACTTTTGTTGTCTCAATATCTACTCTCTAAAATTTAATATTAAACAAATAATGTCATTTAAAAAATGTATTCAATTAACATGATTTTGATTAATCTATTACATGCGCGGGAGGTGATTTTTTTGCGTGTTACACTAAATTGAAATACGATAAAGTTTCGATCCCAATAGACTTTGTTTGAAAACTTGTTCTTTAAATAAGCCTTTTCCTCTTGAAATTTTTTATTTTTCTTTATCGGTAACTTGTTTATTAAGAGTCACTTCATCCATTTCATAAAAAATTATTTATAAAAGCACTATTTTTGTTATTAATAATATGCATGATAAATTGTCTTTTAATTTATCAACATAAATTTATTATTATTTTAATAAAATATTATTATTTCAAGATAAATATGGAACTTCAATTTGTTTTTATTTCTTTTTAATATAAGGCATTGTGTTTGTCTCAAACAATCACCATCATCATCTTCAACAATACAATCACGCAAGAGAGAGAAAAAAGCTAGGGTTCCAAAAATCCCCAAATTTTCAGAATTGAATTCCAACTTTTGTAGAGGAAGTGATGATGGTGCGTCGTGGGACGATCGAGATGGCAAAGACGGTGATGGAGGTGGCGGAAGTTGCGTTGACCGCCGTGGAATGTTGTCACAAATACAATCAACCCCACGAACACCACGATTCTCAAATTGATAATACTACGCCGTCAGAATTGGAGTCTTTACGATCGGAGAATCGGCGTCTAAAGAATCTGCTGGAGGACAACCTCAAACTCCTTCAAACTCTCTCAGAATCTACCTGTTTATTGCCAGAATGCCCTCCTGACGTACGGTTGCTAATTCATTCATTCAAATTCTTCAATTATGTTCTTCAATCAACGTTTTCTTCTAATTTTGTTGATATTTGTTCCCAAATTTCCCAAATTCTTATTATTGAACTTACTATTGTAAATTTAAGCCTTCGGGATCTTATTACTGTATAAACTTCTTTGAACTTATTAAATATCCATATTTCTTATTTCTGTTTTTTATGGAAAAAAAGTATCTTTTAAATTATTTTGATGCAATAATTCAGTATAACTATATATTGCATTATAGATAATTGTTTGTGTTTTGTGTGGGTGGGATAGAGAAGATTTCTTATGATTTGGAGTTATTGCAGTTTCTAAGTTTGAAGTTGGTCATGTTCTGTTGAAATTCAATATAGTGAACCAAGAAGCATCAATTATATAATGCCTTTGTTCTAAGTGGATCAGTGTAATTTGAAGGAAATGTTAGTTCAATGTTATTCTGTTCCCAAATTGCGAAATTGTTGTGGTAGTTTGTTGTTCTGTTGTGTTTGTCGAAGCTGCTCAAGGACCATAAGTGGATCATTCCTTAAAAATGATGTATATAGTAGAATTGGCCATGTGGATTATTGATGGCTTATCTTGTTGTTTGTAAACCGGCTTTATTCAAGTTAACTTCTTTAATTTACTTGTTTGGATATTGTGAGCCCGTGAATAAACGAGGGCCGCGTGCACCACAAACGATCCGGACAAAATGTGTGTAACCCCAAGTTTACCCGAAAGGACCCGAAGAAGGGAACCTGGCCGAAGCTCCCCTAGCGAAGGCTAGGTGTGGCTGGCCGAAACTAGTTGAAGGACTATGTCCTCCTTACTGGAACTTGTTTTGTTTGACATTCTGCAAGTTCCTCATGAGTCGTTTCAAAAGTCTTAAGATACCAGATTGGAAACTAGACATTAGAAGATTGAAGGCTAAGTAACTGCCTTCTAAGCCCCTTGGCAGAAAACTTAAGGAGGTCTCTTCTTGGCATGTGGTTGAGGGTGTTGGTTTGGTGACTAGGAAGTATTTGTGATCAGGCCTCACAAAGGCATACTCGAAAGGCCCCTTCCTGACACGTGGCATGAGGTCATATGATTTGCTGCTGCCTTCCAAAAGTGATATTCCTTCTTTTGGTTGTTTTGAAGAGGATCCTTAGAATACTTAATTAGTTTTTGTTGTCTGTATTGTTCATCTATTTTTAATTAAAGATGTGTTTGAAATGATTTGGGTTCTCTGTTCAGCTCCATGCTCGTCTTATGGCATCTGTGGATTCTGCAAATTTTTTGAATCAGTTTAAGTCCCTCCAACAGAAATCGGTTGTTGGAACTGGGTGCCAGTTTCCTTTCAAGGAGGCATCAGGTTTTACTTTTTTTCCCTTTGTTCTTCCCTCCATGAGTAGTTTTATGCCTCTAGGTCTTTTGCTCCTTATTGCTGACTGAATATGTTCATTGATGATTATTTGTTTTGTTACATTATTAGGAACTGATCAACAGACAGCTGAAATCTTGATCAATATGAGCATGGAAGAACCAAGTTGGTGGGTTTGGGTCACTGATGAGATGGTTCCCAGTAACATCGAAGAGAGGAGTACTATTGATAATGAGAATTATGTGATTGTTAATGAAGAAAGTGTGGTGGATGGGGTTGCCAACTTTATGGCTAAATGTGTTCTGTCAAACCCCAACTCTCAGGTATATGATACCCAAAACTTGTTGCATCTCTTTCACCCTTTTAGAATAAAATTATAATGGATCTCAAATTAAGTTGGTTCTTTGGAATTGCAGAAATTGACACCTGAGGAGCTCCAGAAGAGTATGTTTGCAATTAATCTTATTCTTAATCTTGCTTTCTTAAAATGTTTTTGACCATTTTGTTGGGCACTCGTACTCGTTTACTTCAGTACGTCCTTGCTGTTGGTAAAATTAAAATGTTCTTGTGGTCGAGCCCTAGTTGAATATTTCCTTTTGTCCCCTTCCTGGTGTTGCCTTCACTAAGTGTGACATTTTTTGTTTGATATGCAACTAGTGGTGTTACCATAACATGAAAATTTGAACTTACAGCTCTGACCAAAGCATTGGGTGGCATGAGCAAGTTGGATATGATGTTAGAAATTTGGCATGCTGGGGCAATGTTCTATACCCTCTCCACTTGGGGACTTGCTCTCGTAGGGTGAGTTCTTAACTGTTTGCGAGTAACTTGTATATTAAGCCTTCAACTAAACACTCAGAACGCTAATGTGTTACTATGTCAACTCACATTTTATCTTAACAAAATTAAAATGCTTTGGTACAATAAGAAGCTCAGAAGATTCTTGGCATTCTGCAGGTTGTACAAAACTCGTGCTGTAGTTAGAACTGCTGTGATGGGGGTCCATCATTCCAGCAAACTTATTCTAAAGGCTATCTGAAGAGGGGGTCCTTACCTTGGTGATATCCATTTGTAAAAACCTTTTTTTTTTAAAATTTTCGAGTGCCTTCTGTTGTATATAAAATCCTCGTACACTTCCCTCTTTACAAGTGTTAACATAATTCATAATTGTAAATAGCATTGATGTTGTATGATTGCAATTTGAAGAATGTTAGTGACTTTGGTAACTCTTGATACCAAAATGTTTGCAAGTTGTCATAATGCTTCTTATTATGCATGTGGTTAACATGGTTACATTAGGTTCATAATTGGTGGGTCAGTGGGTTCATTTGACCTTTTTTTTAATATTAAAAAATGTGAATTAATGAATGTAAACTGGTGTCTTTTCTGAACTTTTCTTATGCATTTAATTGGTTTTTAGGAACATTTAAGTTGATGTTCATGAGAATGTTTGAATTCAAGATTTTGGACATCAGAGTTGGTTCTCGTATCATGTTGAGTTATTTTAAGTGTTTGATACCATATTAAGTTACTCATTTAAAATCTTAATGTTTAAGCTCTTAAAAGGTAGTTTTTATATATAGCAAATGTTCAAAAATGTCCCACTATTTTTTTTTAAAAGTATCCTTAACGTTTTAAAAATCAGGTCACCCGTGCCTCTGCTGTCAACAGACCAGCCACCTGGACTAATTTTGTTTACACGTGTATAATTATTGCTGATTTAGCACTTAGGGACAGAACATTGTAAACGTCCAGTGTACAGAACAAAACAAACGTGTATTTTCAAAAAAGGGGCAAAAAAGCCCTAATCAGTTTCTTCAAAGAGAGAGGCGAAATCGAAGAGGAGAAGAAGCGAGAAGAAGACGCGAGAAGAATGTGAAGCCCAGTGTTGATTGAAGAAGGTGAAGGCCAGTTCGACGAGAAGAAGGTGAAGGTCAGTCATTTCTGTGTGTGCTCTGCAATCAGTTCCTACCACGAACTTGAGTCTAATCGAAGTCGAAGGAAGCTTTTAAGAAGAAGAAAAGGAATCTCTCAGGTACTTTCATCTACGCTTTTGATTTATAAAGTGCATGTGGTAGGGAACATCACGTGGTCCATGTTTAAGTTGGGTGTTGACTAGTAGGGGACATGTGGTCCCCTATATTATTCTTTATAGATTATTAATACTTTGTAGTTTGAATTTGTCTTGTTCTTTATTGTTTATTGTTATGTGAAGTCTCGGTTTTTCTTTTACTGACAGAATGGCTGGGCGTGTAGATGTACATTTACATCATGAGGGCATATGGATAAAGGATTCTGTTTGGAGATATGTGGGAGGAAATGTTTATATATATAAAAATTTTGATGTTGATTACCTGACTGTTATTTGCATTAAGAATACATATACAGGGGAATTGAATTATGCCAATGTATTGGAAATATATTATCTGGAACCTAGACTGAGTATTGAAGAAGGACTTTTTATACTTGAGGGTGACCATGGGATTAGGAGACTCCTGAGTAAAATAAAGTCAGACACAACTGTCCTAGATTTCTTTGCAAAACATGAGATAGATGAACCTATAATGAATGATGAATCACCTCCTAATGTTCCTTCTAATTGTGATGACACTTTCATGGAAAGTGATGAAGTACTTAATGCTTTTGATAGCATTAATAGAGCATATGAAAGAAGGGATGATCCTAATGTGGTATTAAACACACAGGGTAACAGGGTTAGTGAGGAAGATAGTAGTGAGGACAGTCAAGATGCTACATATGAAGTGGAGAGTGAGGAGAGTGAGGAAGGTGATGATAGTTGTGACGCCCCCAAAATAGGTATACATCACCCATCTTGAGTCGCCAAATACATGGTACAAAATTCAAATACAACTTAATAATACAACTGTCGTGTAAAATACGACATACACTGAGAGTTTTAATAAGAATATTGTCATCTAAACAATATCCACACTCAAAAGAGTCCTTAATACATTTATTATCACACTATTTAACAGAATAGTGAGGACTACTAATACTATCATCTGGACCGTCACTCCGTTCCCCGACTAGTCCCGGCTACGTTCTCATTTTCTGAAGAGAACAGTGAAAGAAAAGGTGAGCTCAACTAGCCCAGTAAGAAATATTATGACTAAGATAATGCAGAATAAATTATCGTTAGCCTTCAACAGTGTTAAACTGATAAAATATAACAAACATCAAGTTTAACTACAGCGGAACAAGCAATCCATTAAAAGAGTCAAGTAAAGAATAAAATCTACTATCTTTTATGATTTAAAAGATTTTTCATCACTTTTATCGCTGAGACTGAGCTTAATAAATAATCCACATCTTCCCTGCACTACGGCCAAGGATATTCATTAGTATCACAACTACAAATTATCCATGCATTACGGGCCAAAGATATTCGTGTATTCATCAATGGTCATGATCATGCCAACAACTGTCCATCAATGCATTACGGGCCAATGAGAACTTTTACCACATCATTTATAACATTACGGTCATGATTATACCGAATAATCCATGGTCATAATCATACCAAGTCAATCTATGCACTACAGGCCACAGATGACTTTCAACATAATATAAACATGAGAATGATGACAATGATATAAGAATTCAAAAAAATAAGTTCAAAAATTAATTTATCCAGGAATTAATAACGTCCAAATTGTCAACATGATACTTCTTTGTAGAGTAAAATTCAAGAATGCTCAGAAGAATATTTTCATGAAAAGATACTGGATGAAGCACAAATATCAAGGATATTCCACCAATTTCATGGAGTATAGAAGTCAAAACTTTAACCAACTGAGTATAATAAAGAATGGAATAACAAAAGAAATCACCAGGCATGCGATAGATCGCACAGACAAGTTATTCCAACAGAATAATAAATAACGGAACCAGGTCATGCGTAAACGCACAGACAGGATATTCCAACAGAATAATAAATAATGGAACCAGGTCATGCGTAAACGCATAGACAAGATGTTCTAACAGAATAATAAATAACGAAACTAGGTAATGCGTAACGCACATACAGGATGTTCCAACAGAATAATAAAGAATGGAATAACAGAAGAATTTCACCATGTATGCGGTACTTCGCGTAGACAGGTTATTCCAACATAATAATAAAGAATGGAATAACAGAAGTTCTCTTCATGAAGACGAAAGAAAGGAATAATACCCCTTACCGTAAAAGAAGAGTATTCCGACTGGTAGGGCGAGGATATTCTTGAAGAAAAGTTGCACTACGCTCAAAGCTTCTTAAAACTCTAAAGTAATACGCTCAAGATTATAGAAGAATTCTCTGAACTTCTGGTGTGGTTTTCAATTCTAACTAAGCATCCTATTTATAAGAAAATGGAAAAGGATACTATTTGAGAAAAAAAATCACGGACGCAACAGCGATGCAATTCACGGACGAAATTTTGTTAACCTACAGATGCAAAATTCAAACCTTCCTCCAATAAGAACAATCAAGCAAATATAATATATATATATATATATATATATATATAAACCCACACATGCTTAAAAGAAAAATTCATCCCCGGTGAACAACTTTTGAAAATAAACCTCCCATAACCTGCCAAATTCATCCATCACCCACCCACATATTTGACAACTTGATAACATGATTTGATTATGATATATATATGAATGAATATGCAAGTATGTTTGCATGAAGAAAAGCTGTTAAGTCCTTTGATAGATAATAGAAATATATGTACAAGAACTTAGAATGAATTGATCAAAAATGTTAGATTGATCCTACATAAGCAAAACGGCTTTGTAAAGTCCTTAAAAAGAAATGATGTACAAGGACTATAAATATAGAAAGATCAAGCTTGTTAGGTTGATCTCATGATGTAATAGATAGACTTGTCTGATCGTCGAACACTGCACCAGAAGTCGTAGTCTGCCAGGAGAGTCAGAGTCAACTCGGGAGCTATCGAGGCAGAATAGGAGTATGCAAGATAGTGAGATCTCAGAGTTCGTAGACTTCCAGGAGAAACGAAGAAGGATCGTAGTGTGTCGAGAAGAGCCTCCTCGGGATCGTAATGTACTGAGGAAGTCATGTTCTGAATCGTAGAGACAGCCTGCCTATAAGCCGAACGACAATCTGCCGAAGCTATGTATGAAATGCACTCTACGCTCAGAGTCGTAGAGTCTAGCGATGCCGAAGTCAAAGACAAGGATCGTAGACCACACTCTGTGATCGTAGAGTCCAATGAACAAATGCAGAGATCATAGTCGGACAAGATCAGATGAAAACAAGCTCAAGTCAGCGATCGTAGAGTGAACTCAACGTTCACCAAGCTAACTCTACGATCGTAGTGTGCAGAGTCAAAGATCATAGTGTGATCTCTAGAACGTAGAGTCTGCACAGCCGAAGCTGAATCGTAGAGTGCAGAACCACGACTCCAACAGTAAGGCTCACAATGCAAAGTCAGAATCGTAGAGCAGATACGATTCTCAACGAATGAGCACTCCCAGAATATCCAAAAGTACGAAGCCTCTGGTTGGCACTGCAAAGATGTAATCCACAGAAGGGAACCAGAGAGCACTCAACGAATGGCATGCAGGCTAGCAGAAGAAGTAAGCACCAAACCAATCAGCATCAAGATTGAGTTGAAAGGCCGTTCGTGATGAAGTCTTCCACAAGATGATTCAAAGAAGACTTCAGCAGTTGACTAAGGAAAAGTCAGGTAATGCAGTTGCTATCAAGAAAACAGAAGACAACGATCTTGGAAGCAACCAGGATCGTAGTGTTTGTCAGACAAAGAAAGAACTGATGGAAGGTGAACCGAGATACTGGTCAGCTTCTGAAGAGCAAGGCTAAAGTGATTAAGTGCAGGGTCAGTTCATTGATGATAAGTGAGCGGAAGATCACCAGGAGAAAGCAAGCTGGACGCGCCACAAATCTGAAGTGTCTTGATATTCAGAAGGGAACCAGAGCAAGGAATTAGACCATCAGTATCTGAGAACAGTCGAAGCAAACAGAAGTATTGAAGCACTGCACAATACAAGGAAGAGGTGTTCTACACTGAAGATCCAATCAACACTCTTCAAGATCGTAGTGTTGTCTCCACCAGTCAACAAGACACTACGATCAGGTCCCTGAAGACGTGCATCAGAATCGTAGAGCTCGGATACCTGAAGATTGAGGCATTGGCAACGGTTCAATCTGAATGATAATTCGGACAAGTGCTTATTGAGAGCATCGATGCAAAAGGACAACCTCTGATCAAGAAATCAGAAGAAATAAAGTCTTCGACCTGCCCAGGACAGTAAAGTGATACATCTGACAAGGTAGGTGAAAAAGTAGACTGCAGAGTCAGAAAAAGTATGCCGTGTCACATCAAGCAGTCTACATCAAGCAACTTGAGATCTGTGAAGACATTTGAATAGCTTCCAACGGCTACTTTCCAATGAAAGGATTGGGAAGGTGTATAAATGAAGAAGAGCTTCAAAGATCAAAAAGAAGGCTGAGAAGTTGAGTTTTGGAAAGAAGGTGGACTGATCGAATCAAGTAATAGTGAGTCCAGAGACTCACTCTACGATCCACCTAGAACACTCAAAATTCAGATCAAACAAGAAGTAGAAGTGTGAGTTCTACTATGTAGAAGTGAGAGTTCTACTACATGAAGAGTGTTCTGAACTGCCGAGAGAAAGAAGAGCATCATGCCATCTGGATGTCCATCATGGGAAGACTCTAAGTACAATAGAGAAGAGCTTACGGTCATCTTAGCAAGTCCATCATGGGAAGGCATCGAGTAGCAAGAAGGGAGATCACAAAAGCCATCTTGGTGTCTAGCTTGAGGAAGCTTCTAGGTACCTTGCAGAAGAGCTTACAGTCATCCTAGAAGCCTCTCATATGCAGCCATCAAGTACCAAAGAGAATGATCTTCAAGGCAGTTCATCAAGGGGTCATCCGGAGTAGTTGAGCAACCTAAGAAGCTGAGCATCATGCAACACTCAACTGCTCTTTAAGGATGATCAAGCCGAAGCTGTTAAGGATAGAAGATGTTCAGAGCATGAAGACATCTTAGCAGCTCAGCACCGACTCCAACAACAACAACAACAACAACAACTCAAGAAGCCAGGGCCTGAGAGGTCCTTGTCCTAAGGGACTAAACAAAGCAGGGCCAAAGGGTCCTTGTCCAAAGGGACTAAATGAAGTTCCAAGCCTGTTGGGCTTGAAGAGTTCCTAGGGAACTAGAGGAGTCCCAAGGCTGATGGCCTTGAAGAGTTCTTAGTGAACTGAAGTCCCAAGGCTGCTGGCCTTGAAGGAATCGTAGAGATTCAGGGTGCTGCCCTTCCTTAGTGGAAATCCTGCTAGTTGAAAGCAGAAGAGTGGATTAGGAGCTTGAGTCTCTGAACCACTTTAAACCCCTTGTGTCTTTTATATTATGTCATTTACATTAAGTCTATAACTGCTATAACTGCTATGTATGTTTTAACTGCTTACAACTAAACTAACTCAACGAACAATGTTTGTATGATTATGAATATATCAATGAAGGAGTGGAATCTTTTATTTATTCCGCTTGTGCTTGAAAAGATTCTATGTTTGTCATATAATTTAATATGAACAATACATCATAAACCAGAAAAGTATTTTAAAAAGAAAAGAATCTATTCAACCCCCCCCCCTTCTAGATCTATTGTGCCCTCTGGGATCTAACAATTGGTATCAGAGCAGGTTCTCATGCTTTATTCTAAAGCTAATCGCTTTGAGTCTGATCCAAGGCACCAACATTGTTCTAAACTTAGTTTAGTAGTAAGTAACATGTTATATGCAGAAGAGCTCACATATTGGAAATATTGTGTATAGGTAAAAATGTGTATACACCTGAAGTCGCTTAGATTGGTTCATATCCTCGATTGCTATATCAACACGACCAATCCTAGCCTGCAGTCAATCTTGTAGTCTGAAGATCAGACGAGAGAAAGAGAGCAAGAGACATCAGTAACATGGAGTAAAGCATTCATCAGTCTGAAAGATGAAGAGGTCACGCGTACGAAGAAATGACTGATCCAAGTGGAGATAGAAGATCCTCTCAATCTTATGAGTGACCAATCAACAACCGAGTGCTGTCTCTGAAAAACTCAAGGATGTCAAAGATCTTAATGCCACTATTCTCTTGATCTACATCTTCAAGACCACGACTGATTGATGAAAGGCCGACAAGAGCATTAAGCTGAAAAGGGGCAAAAGTAAAAGCTATGCACATCAATACCTGAACTCAGTATATCTAAAATAAATGACTGTTAAGAAACTGACAGTAAAAAGGTACGGTTCCTCACCATCATTAATGTATACATCATAGTTGCACCATCTTATGAACTATGACAGTATTCTGTCAACAAGTCATAATCTTCCTAAAAAGGTGAATAGAGAAAGTAGTCTAAAGGAAAATTCAAATGTCTACAAACTTTCTATTTAAACCAAGTTTTAGGCTAAAGATGACATCTTGAAGAAAATCTGAAATGGATCACTAGAGTATCACAGACCAAATGAATCTTATGATAAGTAATCATTGATGTTGTGCTAGTATGTGTGTACAAGCCTATGTTCTAAGTGTTTAACAACACACAGAGAATGATCAGTTCTACAAGAGGATCTTGTTGATTTGTAGAAACTGATCACATCCATAAATCAACTAGATACTCATAAATCGCAGAGTTGATTCACACTATGTGAACACTTAAACATTGAGAACATAACCCAGTAATTGATGAATCCATCATAGGTAAAGAGTGTGTTATTAATTGTCAAATCCTACACACACTCACCGTCATGCATCTAAAATGCATTATCCCAAGATAGTTGCATGCATGAATGTCTGTTGGTGATAAACATGATGATTATCCAGATAAGAGGAATAGGGGTTTAGAAAACTAACCTAGCAGGACCCATTCAACAATGGGGACCAAAAGTAGGAATTACTTGAACCTGCAGGTACTTGGTCAGTCTGACCACACTAAGGAATGCTGAAGCAGGAGACTTCATTCAAAAGGATTCAACCAGCAGAAGGCTAAGGACTATTCTGAGAAAAGTCTGATAAAGTCCATGTATGTCCAAGCCTGTCCTTGAAGACCATCTGAGCTAACCTGAATGGAGCTCACATGGCTGCAAATCTGTATATGGGAGCATGCCATGCAACAGAAGATAAAAGAGGATTCTATGTGCCCATGCCAAAAGAGATACGCTGTATGGAAAGGATCCTCAAGGGAAGCTCACAATAGAAGATCTTTGAGCTTGAGACAAAAGGAGTTCTCTACGAAGCAGAACTTCTCAAAACTAAGGACTGTCAAAGAAGACTACGTTCGTAGTACGGTCAAATGATCGTAGAGTGATCAATCTTGAAAATACTCATCTCTACGATACAAGAAAGACTAAGCAACGATGATGATTCCTGTCAGAAGTAGAAGTGCTGGGCAGTCCTCAAATGAACATAAAGAAGGAATCACATCTATCTGAGATGACGGCATCAACAATGGGGGAGCAATGATCTGTTAAGAAATAACTGCACCATTAACCTGGAAGAGATGTACCAGCTACAAAGTCCCAAAACCTTGTGGCAGATGAACCAAATGAAGATCCATAGTCAGTAGGATCGTCTCAAAACGAACTACTGATAACCCTTCAGCCACCTAATCCATAATCGTGAAGTATCTACGATCAAACACATGATCGTAGAGTAAGAGTAGAAGGACACCACGATTTCAGCAATGCAGATACTTAAAGATGATAGAAGATCTTCCCATCAAAAGGGTCTAATGAGATGTCATTGAAAATCACCGTCTCGGTATTTCATCTGGAAAGCGCCTCAGGGACAAACTTGACCCTTAGCTAACTCTAAGAGGTTGGCCCTTCCTGAGCTATCTTATCCCAGAAGGAATGCTTGATCTAGTCCATCTCAAAAGAACCAAGTCAGTCAACGATCGTAGAGTTGAACTTGAAGAGGTCTAAACAATTGTAGTACAAACTTAACAATCGTAATGCTGTCTAAACGATCGTAGTGCAACCTCAGCGACAGAAGAAGATAACTCAACGATCGTAGTCCTACCAAAGGGTATTCCAGTTTAAGGAGTATGAAGAACGAGACATCTGCTAAGCCATTTAAGTTGAGGAGATAAGTTCGAATACATCAGTGATTAAGCTATGCTGCATCGAAGTAAGGAGGAAAGACGAAGCCATCCAATACAGCATCTCTCAAAAATTGATCGTTGAGTAAACAAATGAAATCGTAAAGTCTATAGCTATCTCATCATGTTACTCTACGAATCAAAAGGTCAACGGTCAAAGCCACGTCAATTAAACGTCCACTCCTCTAATAACTGAAAAGTTGTGGGACGTTACAGCTCATTACTGGGCAACGTGCAACCAATGGACAGTTGACACATCACTAAGTATGCACAATTAGAAGGAACTGCCATAAAGACAAGTTCAAATCTGCAGACAGTTACCAAAAGATATCGAACCTTTCTCCCTCCCATTTTCAAAACCCTAGAAAGCTTTTCAAGAGCAAAATCAGTTAACCTCCAGAGCCTTACCAACCAGACGGTCATCTCGCATAAACCTTTCTATATTTAATACCCACATTCTTCAAACTACTCAAAATGGAAAACTGGCAAGTGATCACTGGTATTCAGCTTGGAACCAAATTGTTTAATAAATCTGAAAAGAAGTTCAGAGATATCCTTGAGCTTGTAAAGAAGGCTGGATTTTCCGAATGCCTTGAAGCAGATACTCGAGTCTACTGCAACCTGGTTAAAGAGTTCTACTCAAACGTCTCTATAAATTCGGAAACCCTTACCACCAAGGTTAAAGGTCAGTCTCTCAAGTTAAAATCTTCTGACCTAAACCAATGCCTAGGATTTCCTAACCAAGGCCTAAAGAACCTTGATGATGTCAATATTGAATTAGCTAAGGAAACTATGGGGTATCAAAGAAACCCTAGTTTCAAGGATATGAAGAAGAAGGAGTTCCCTGAGCAATATGAGTTCCTCGCTGAAATAGTTGGAAAGTGCATACTATGTAAGAACACTGCACATGACACAGTGATCGACCAGCAGTTGAAAATCATGTCTGCAATAGTGTTGAAGAAACAGATCGACTTTGGATCTATCTTGATAGATCAGATCTCCAAATGGGTAGAGAAAACTGAGAAGAAGCCCCTGACCAAGGTATATCATGGAAGGCTGTTAAGTATCATACTGAAGAAAAAGCTAGGGGGAAAGATCAAGGATGATGAGGGAGAAGCCCTGAATGTGCACAAGGTGATGTCTCCTCAACTATTTAAAAACTGGAAGAAGAACCCTAAGGAAAACAAAAGACAGACAGCTGGGAGCAGTAGTAGAGCCTCTACAAAGAAGAGGAAGACAGTAAAGGCAGAGAGCTCTGAGTCCAGTGACTCTGAAGCAGCTGAAATCACACCAGCTAGGAAGAAATCAAAAGTAGTAAAAAGAGCTGGTGACGTGAAGAAAGCCCAGGCCCCCCCAAGGAGAGTCTCCTCCTTGAACAAGAGTAAAGAAGAGAAGGCCCAAACTGCTGAGACCACAAAAAGAAGAAGCAGCAGATTGCTTCAAGGGCCAGTCAGCAAGAAAACTAAGGTGGAGGACAAACCAGCCTTAACTTCTCAAATCAATACATCTGCTGATAAGGAAAGGTGCTCTAGCCCCATGGCCAATACTCAGAGAAGCAACTCTGATGAAGAAAAAGAAATTTCTAATCAAAGTGCATCCCCAAATGCAACTGCCCCAACCAGCCCAGAGAATGACTCAGAAAATGATGAGGACAAGGAAGAAGAATCTACCCCTGCTAGTGCGGATATTCAAAGAAGGTTATCGGATAAGGAAGTGGAGTCTGAGACTGAGGAAGAAGAAAAATTTGTCTCTCCGATAGTTGAACCTCCACAAAGAAGAAAGAGCTACAGACTGCAAGCCCAGTTTGCCTCAAAAAAGAACAGTGACCAATCTAATGCCATCATTGAATTAAGTGATGATGAATCTGTATCCTCAGGAGAAGATGATGAAGAAAGAGCCAACAGTGAAGAAGAAGTATCTAAGGAAAGTCTTGTTGAAGAAAGTTCAGAAAATGAAAGTCAGCAAGGACTCTCTGTTAAAGATAATCAAGAAGAATCTGAACACGAAATGCAACATGAAGATGATCCCTCTGTTGAAGCTGAAAATGATTCCAACTCTGAAGATCAGGAATCAGGAAATTCAGAACTCCACCCTGTTCTCTCACCTGCAAGATTTATCAGGAGAATAGTAGTAGAAGTTCCAAATGAACCATCAGAGACTCCTCCTGAAAGATGGGTAAACCATGGAGGAGAACAGATCAGAGTAGTAAGAATGACCTCTTTTGACTTGGTCAAGAACTGGAACAACATGGAAATGGACTGCACAACCATTCTATACAACCCTGATGATCTGCTAATGAGATGGTTCTTCCAGTGGATGCCATGGCTAAAGGCCATTACTGAAAAAGATGGAAGCTACTTCAGTTGGTGTTATAAGCAGTTTCCAAGCATGGAGCTGGTGGCTCAGAACTTTCCAAGAGTAAAGAAGTTTGCTACCAAGCTGATCACAAACCAGCCCCACTTCAAGATCTATCGACATGCTGGGAATCTCCACATCCCCTACGATCATAGAGCGGACTCTGAAGGAAGAAGAACCATGTCCAAGAAGTTGATCGTAGAGTCTGATCACTCTACTGCTTATGATGTTCAAATCCAATCTCAAGAGTCTCCTTTTGATCAAGCACTGCTAACAAACACTCCATCATCCTCCACAAGCAGTTGGTACTCCACTATTGTTCAGATTATCCACACCTTTGAAAATTTGTCCAAAGATGACAATCGTAAAGTCCAATCCATTGCTCCACCTGAAGCTGTCAATGATCAAACTACCTTGGAGCAGGAACTACTGAAGAGCTCTGATGATTTAACCAAGAAGATATCTATGCTCACTGAAGAAACACAAAAGCAGGAGATGATTCTTTCCAGCACAAGCTTCAAGCCTTCTTGGCTGATGTATCTCTCAAACTCCAAGAGAGAGATAACATCTATCAGAAGGTCATCCAAGATCAGAAGGCAGAAGCTCTACAAGTTCAGAAGGCCAATGCAAAGCAGATCGAAGCCCTCTCTGACAAGATTGACGATCTGAAACAGTCCTTCTCTGTGCAACTTGAACTCGGACAGCAAGAGCTAAAGTTTGAAGTTGCAAACTCCTCCTACCTGATGGAGCAGCTTATGTCCAACATGGAGCAGCTCTCTCAAATGATTGATGACAAAAAGGGGGAGAAAGAGAGGCGAAGAAAGAAGAGGAGCAAGAGGCTCCAAAAGAAGAGCAGGGGGTTAAGGGAGAAAAAGTCAAAGAAGAAGAAAGCAGCAGCAGATAGAGAATCATCATCTGAGGGGGAGCCTGAAGATGATGATACCAAGATCACAGAAGCTGAAGGGGAGCCAGATCAGAAAGATGATGAAGGGAAATCAAGCAAAGAGAAAAGGTCATCATCAGAGGAGAAGCAAGAGCAAGAAGCAGCAACTGATGAGTAGCCGATCAACAAGAATCCTGGAATCATACATGGAGCCAAGGAGGTATATCTCTATTCTGTTAGTATGTTCTGGATCCAGGATTTAGAATGTCTGAATATATAATTGCCATATTAATATAAATGACATTCATGATTAACTGTTTAGAAATACAGCTTCTCACTGTAACTAAGATTCATTCATAACATGCATGTGCACTTATTGTTTTTGTCATAATCAAATAGGGGGAGATTGTCAGAAATAAACATGTGAATGATATTCCTATTTATATATGATTTGATTATGATATATATATGAATGAATATGCAAGTATGTTTGCATGAAGAAAAGCTGTAAAGTCCTTTGATAGATAATAGAAATATATGTACAAGGACTTAGAATGAATTGATCAAAAATGTTAGGTTGATCCTACATAAGCAAAACGACTTTGTAAAGTCCTTAAAAAGAAATGATGTACAAGGACTATAAATATAGAAAGATCAAGCTTGTTAGGTTGATCTCATGATGTAATAGATAGACTTGTCTGATCGTCGAACACTGCACCAGAAGTCGTAGTCTGCCAGGAGAGTCAGAGTCAACTCGGGAGCTATCGAGGCAGAATAGGAGTATGCAAGATAGTGAGATCTCAGAGTTCATAGACTTCCAGGAGAAACGAAGAAGGATCGTAGTGTATCGAGAAGAGCCTCCTCGGGATCGTAGTGTACTGAGGAAGTCATGTTCTGAATCGTAGAGACAGCCTGCCTATAAGCCGAACGACAATCTGCCGAAGCTATGTATGAAATGCACTCTACGCTCAGAGTCGTAGAGTCTAGCGATGCCGAAGTCAAAGACAAGGATCGTAGACCACACTCTGCGATCGTAGAGTCCAATGAACAAATGCAGAGATCGTAGTCGGACAAGATCAGATGAAAACAAGCTCAAGTCAGCGATCGTAGAGTGGACTCAACGTTCATCAAGCTAACTCTACGATCGTAGTGTGCAGAGTCAAAGATCATAGTGTGATCTCTGGAACGTAGAGTCTGCACAGCCGAAGCTGAATCGTAGAGTGCAGAACCACGACTCCAACAGTAAGACTCACAATGCAAAGTCAGAATCGTAGAGCAGATACGATTCTCAATGAATGAGCACTCCCAGAATATCCAAAAGTACGAAGCCTCTGGTTGGCACTGCAAAGATGTAATCCACAGAAGGGAACCAGAGAGCACTCAACGAATGGCATGCAGGCTAGCAGAAGAAGTAAGCACCAAACCAATCAGCATCAAGATTGAGTTGAAAGGCCGTTCGTGATGAAGTCTTCCACAAGATGATTCAAAGAAGACTTCAGCAGTTGACTAAGGAAAAGTCAGGTAATGCAGTTGCTATCAAGAAAACAGAAGACAACGATCTTGGAAGCAACCAGGATCGTAGTGTTTGTCAGACAAAGAAAGAACTGATGGAAGGTGAACCGAGATACTGGTCAGCTTCTGAAGAGCAAGGCTAAAGTGATTAAGTGCAGGGTCAGTTCATTGATGATAAGTGAGCGGAAGATCACCAGGAGAAAGCAAGCTGGACGCGCCACAAATCTGAAGTGTCTTGATATTCAGAAGGGAACCAGAGCAAGGAATTAGACCATCAGTATCTGAGAACAGTCGAAGCAAACAGAAGTATTGAAGCACTGCACAATACAAGGAAGAGGTGTTCTACACTAAAGATCCAATCAACACTCTTCAAGATCGTAGTGTTGTCTCCACCAGTCAACAAGACACTACGATCAGGTCCCTGAAGACGTGCATCAGAATCGTAGAGCTCGGATACCTGAAGATTGAGGCATTGGCAACGGTTCAATCTGAATGATAATTCGGACAAGTGCTTATTGAGAGCATCGATGCAAAAGGACAACCTCTGATCAAGAAATCAGAAGAAATAAAGTCTTCGACCTGCCCAGGACAGTAAAGTGATACATCTGACAAGGTAGGTGAAAAAGTAGACTGCAGAGTCAGAAAAAGTATGCCGTGTCACATCAAGCAGTCTACATCAAGCAACTTAAGATCTGTGAAGACATTTGAATAGCTTCCAACGGCTACTTTCCAACGGAAGGATTGGGAAGGTGTATAAATGAAGAAGAGCTTCAAAGATCAAAAAGAAGGCTGAGAAGTTGAGTTTTGGAAAGAAGGTGGACTGATCGAATCAAGTAATAGTGAGTCCAGAGACTCACTCTACGATCCACCTAGAACACTCAAAATTCAGATCAAACAAGAAGTAGAAGTGTGAGTTCTACTATGTAGAAGTGAGAGTTCTACTACATGAAGAGTGTTCTGAACTGCCGAGAGAAAGAAGAGCATCATGCCATCTGGATGTCCATCATGGGAAGACTCTAAGTACAATAGAGAAGAGCTTACGGTCATCTTAGCAAGTCCATCATGGGAAGGCATCGAGTAGCAAGAAGGGAGATCACAAAAGCCATCTTGGTGTCTAACTTGAGGAAGCTTCTAGGTACCTTGCAGAAGAGCTTACAGTCATCCTAGAAGCCTCTCATATGCAGCCATCAAGTACCAAAGAGAATGATCTTCAAGGCAGTTCATCAAGGGGTCATCCGGAGTAGTTGAGCAACCTAAGAAGCTGAACATCATGCAACACTCAACTGCTCTTCAAGGATGATCAAGCCGAAGCTGCTAAGGATAGAAGATGTTCAGAGCATGAAGACATCTTAGCAGCTCAGCACCGACTCCAACAACAACAACAACAACTCAAGAAGCCATGGCCTGAGAGGTCGTTGTCCTAAGGGACTAAACAAAGCAGGGCCAAAGGGTCCTTGTCCAAAGGGACTAAATGAAGTTCCAAGCCTGTTGGGCATGAAGAGTTCCTAGGGAACTAGAGGAGTCCCAAGGCTGATGGCCTTGAAGAGTTCTTAGTGAACTGAAGTCCCAAGGCTGCTGGCCTTGAAGGAATCGTAGAGATTCAGGGTGCTGCCCTTCCTTAGTGGAAATCCTGCTAGTTGAAAGCAGAAGAGTGGATTAGGATCTTGAGTCTCTGAACCACTTAAAACCCCTTGTGTCTTTTACATTATGTCATTTACATTAAGTCTATAACTGCTATAACTGCTATGTATGTTTTAACTGCTTACAACTAAACTAACTCAACGAACAATGTTTGTATGATTATGAATATATCAATGAAGGAGGGGAATCTTTTATTTATTCCGCTGTGCTTGAAAAGATTCTATGTTTGTCATATAATCTAATATGAACAATACATCATAAACCAGAAAAGTATTTTAAAAAGAAAAGAATCTATTCAACCCCCCCTTCTAGATCTATTGTGCCCTCTAGGATCTAACACTTTGGTGGATAATTTCTTAGACCAAATTTCCTGTTTTGTTTCCTGGCTTCTCTTTCTATATATAATAACTCCCAGTTTGGGAATTGGGATTATATCAGAAAAGATAATTAGACTTTCTGACTCTCAATTTTGATGAATTTTAATAATTTAATGTTTACATCTTTTAGTAATTTAATTTTCAAAATTGTTACTGTTGGAGTAATCTTAAATTATTGTTTAATTTATGTTTGATGAATATATTAATTATGTTTATTTATCATAATAAAGTAACAATTCTATAATTTAACGTACTAGTTAGCTTTTAATTTTCTTTCATATTTTAGGCTAAGGCCTAAGGGAATGCTTCTGCAATTAAATTTTTCAACAATCAAACACTCACGGCTCACCTGCTAGCTAGCTCTTCCAATACAGTTTACCAAATTAGTTTGAACAAAATAATTAAAAACTCATTTTAGTCTTATATTTTAGAACAAATAGAATATCATATATTTTTAACAATTAACAAGTTCCGCAAGTGGTGGTATTAATAATTTCGGTCCGCTTGATTTAAAAATTTTGACCCCCTTACAAAACCGTTCTGGTTCCGCCACTGCATTGAGAAGGATGTATTTGATTGCATTGACAATGAAAGTATTATGCAACGATTTCAACGAATGAAAACGCGCAGAGGACAATTGTAATTGTTATATTATACTAGTTATTTTTTGTGTATAAATTTGATGACTACAACAATGACATATATTATATTTTTTTGATTATATATTTAAGTCGTTTTTTGTTACTATAATTATCAATTTTGATTTATTGTTTGATACTTTAATAATTACCCTCATCGTCAACAATTTCTGGCTTCGCCACGGTTAATAATATATCAATACATTTATCAGATTCATCGTTATCAAGCTTTGTTGAAGAGACCATAGGAGTGGTTAATTATGCTAAAACAATAAATCAAAATTTCTCCATGGCCCTGTTCTTCCCTCTATTAAAATTTAGAAATAGTTTTACGTGTCTAGATCTTTAACACTTAATCCAGAAAATTTTGTTTTTTATTCTTGTTAAAATATGTTCATTGATGATTATTAGTTTTCTTACATTATCAACAATTGATCTACAGACGGCTGATATCTTATTTGACACGAGCTCGGAAGATCAATAAATTTCATGGGTGTTGGTTAGTGATGATATGATTCCGAGAAATGTCGTTGAAGAAAGGAGTGGTATTGACAATGAGGATTATGAGATTGTTAACGAAGAGTGTTGGAATATTTCACATGAATTTTAATCGGATAAATTTAAAAATGTAGATGAATTAATAAGTATGGTAGGTGTTGAATCGGTTAAACTTTTAAATGTTCCTAGATCAAATACAAAGTGAGAGCAGATCTCTTGTCCCTATTTTCCCCGTCACCTGTGTCCCCCACTTAAATTTTGACACATGGTTTCTTATTTAACACCAATTAATTCTAAAATTAAATAAAATACCAGATGTCAAAATTTAAATGGGAAACACAAGAAGACAGAGAAAATGAAGACAAAGAATCTGCTCTCATACAAAGTACGATTAAATGTTACTCCTTCCGTCCCAAATTAATTGCTCAGTTTTAACTTTTTAAAGTCAAATTGACTATTTTTAAAACTAATCTTTTTACTATTTTTGTTAAAATATAGGTGAAGAGATTATAGCCAAAAATATATATATACAATTTATTACTAACCCCAATTTTTATAATTTTAGAAATATATTTATATATGCTTAATTATTAATTCTAAAAATAGTTAATTTGACTTAAAAAAGTCAAAATTGAACAATTAATTTGAGACGGAGAGAGTATTTGATTTGACAGTATTTTTTGGCAAAAAACACCTTTTGGCCACTGTGGTTATAGTGATTTAACGAATTAGCCACTGTGTTTTTAAAATATTCAATTAGCCCACTGAACTTTTTTAAAATGTTCAATAAGCCCATTCCGTCAAATTTCTTGGATGGACGTTAATAAATTACACACGTGGCATTGAAAAAAAAATTAAAAAAAATTATTTTCTGATGTGGCATCATAAAAAAATAAAATAAACTAACACCATTGATTATGTGGCATGTACAATACATGTTGACTTTATATTTAATTGTATAAGATCAAATTTTTTTTTTTGAAATTTTTAGACAAAAAAGAAATAATGCAAATTATAAACATAAATAAATTAATATTTATAAACATAAAGAAATAATGAAATTTTCTTTCTTTTTCTTTACCTAAATATTTATAATATGTATAATATTAATAAAAATTAATAATATAATATATATAATATGTATGTCTTATTTTAAAAATAAAAATACTTTTATGTTTTAAAATACTTATAAAATAAAAATATTTTTATATTTTATTTTCTTTCTTTTTCTTTACCTAAATATTTATAATATTAATAAAAATTAATAATATAATATATATAATATTTATGTCTTATTTTAAAAATAAAAATAAAAATACTTTTGTTTTAAAATACGTATAAATAAAAATATTTTTATATTTTATTTTCAAAATTAACTATTACAAAATCTTAATATTACAAAATTAACTATTACAAAATCTTTTCTCCCTCTTCTTCCCTCAACCTTCTGTTCTTCCTCCCCCAACCTTCTGTTCGTCCGCTGAAAATTACCCACGCCATCGCCATCAGGAAATTATGTGAATAATGATGCGGAAGAGGAGCCACGTGTGCAATGCCATAAAATCCGACGGCCGAACAACATCCGTCCATTCACCTACCCAAAGCCATAAAATTCGGTCAGATCTCGGCCAGAACAACCCAGAATTTTTGAACATGAGAGGATTCACGATCGTAGCGACGGCGATGGCGATTAAACGATTGGATCTGTTGAGATTAAAGGCTGTTACGGTCTCCGGCCGATGAGACTCTGTTATCGAACAAGATGGAGACGAACATGAGAAATAAAAAGGGAAAGGGGAAAATATGTTCTCCCACCTCTGCCACCATGAAATATACATATACCATCAATGGTGATTACAAAAAAGACAAAAAGTGCAGTCAATTTTTTAACAATACAAATACAAGAACATAGGGTTGGATCTAAGGATATTGTAGTGCTTTTCCAAAATTAAAAAAGAATAGATTAAGGTTCAAACGCACAAATAAGGAGAAATTCATGTCAAATCGACGGAAATTTCATACTCAGTGGTTCAAATCTGACTTACTCCCCACGACAAAGCCGGAGATCTAACCATGAAGTACAGAGAACTGGGGGAATTAGGGTTTATGTAAATTAAAATTAATGATTGTATAATTAATTTTAATTTTTATGTCACTTGTTTAACTAATTTTTGCTAATTGTATCAAATTTTCTATTTTATGTTAATTATGAACTTACTTTTTTATATCATTAAAATATATATTAGTATTAATTTTTAAAATAAAAATAATTATTAAAAGAAAGGAAAAGAGATAAGGAAAAGAATACAAATAAAGAAAATGAATTAAACTATTTATTTTAATGTTATTATTATTTTAATTATTTTTTGTCACGTAATTAATGATTTTTAATTTTTGTAAAAAATTAATATAATGTTGTACTAGATCTCATTGATACAAATTTTTTGATAAAGAGGGTTAAATGAGATGAATAAAATTAATTTTATTATTATTTTAATAAATATTATAAATATTTAGGTAAAGAAAAAGAAAGAAAAATTCATTATTTCTTTATGTTGATAAATATTAATTTATTTATGTTTGTAATTTGTATTATTTCTTTTTTTTCTAAAAAATTAAAAAAAAAATTGGTCTTATACAATTAAATATAAAGTCAACATGTATTGTACATGTCACATAATCAATGGTGTTATTTTATTTTATTTTTTATGATGCCACATCAGAAAATAATTTTTTTTTGTTTTTTTTTCAATGCCACGTGTGCAATTTGTTAACGTCTGTCCAAGAAATTGGACGGAATGGGCTTATTGAACATTTCTAAAAAATTCAGTGGGCTAATTGAATAATTTAAAAACACAGTGGTTAATTCGTTAAATCACTATAACCACAGTAGCCAAAAGGTGCTTTTTGCCGTATTTTTTTTATTCTGACGATATCAACCGCCCCCTGGTAAATATTTTTGATCCCAATGTTGGGTTCTCGTGCTCATTTTACTTTCCCATTGGGTGAAAAAGTTTTAGTGAATCATTTCTTCCTTTTCACCTTTTACGACAAATTCTTGTGTGAACATGACATGAAATTTTGAACTTATAGTTCTAACCAGAGCATTGGGTGGCACGACCAAGATTTGGATGATTTTTCATGCTGGGAATATGTTGTATTCCCTCTCCACTTGGGGATTTGCTCTCGTTAGGTAGGTGAGTTCTTAACGATTTCATATGTGCTCATGAGATAAACTTAAGTTTTAGATCCTTCTGCCAATTTAGCCAACAGAGGTTAACAAAGATGCATCACATGTATATATTTTTACATGTTTTACCATCTCAGATTTTGGAGATTACATAGTTTTAGTGTTTGATTTTCACATTCAACACGCGATATACAGTCCGCTTCCTATGCGGGTGGTTCACATGCGTATCGCCCTTAGTGACGGACAAAACCGTCGCTAGACCCATCGCCATAGGGTCTGAATCGATAGTTCTGGGCTATCGTAACGGTTAAGATCCTACGGCGACGGGTTTAGCAACAATTTTGTCCGTCGCTAAAGGCGGCCCGCCCGCATAAGAAATTCTCTCTCTATATATATATACTAGCAATTGCCCGTGCCTAAAGGCACGACGTAACGAAAAATTAAATTAAAATTTGAAAAATACTATATTACGTATAGATATTTTGTAACCTAAAATAACATACAATCAGATATAACAATTATCATAATTCACCAAACCTCCACAATAATTAATTTTTCTTTAAAAATAGATATCCATAAAAATCTAAATCTGTTTACAAAACTTAAAAATCATCAATAACAATTTTCATAATTCACCACACCACCATAATAACAATTATATTATTATTATTGTTGTTGTTGTTGTTGTTGTTGTTGTTGTTGTTGTTGTTATTATTGTTGTTATTATTATTACTATTATCATAATTATTACTATTATTATTATTATTACTATTATAGTTATAATAATAATAATTACTATTATAGTTATTATAATATTATAATAATAATATAATTATTATTGTTATTATTTTTGTTATTAATATTAATATTATTATAATTACTATTATTATTAAAATTATTACTATTATTATTATAATTATATTAACAAATTATTATTATTAAAATTATTACTATTATTATCATTATTAGTATTATTATTATTACTATTATAATCAAAATAATTATTATTTTTATTTTTATTATTACTACTATTATTATAATTATTATCATTATTGTTATTATTATAGTTCTTTGATTTGGGTGGGAATTTTTAGGGGTGAATTTGATTTGTGCGAAAAAAATTAGTGTGAGATAAAATGTGAGCATTTAGATTAAGTTGGGAGAATTGAGATGAAATTTGAACCATTCTTGTGGTTTGTCAAATGGAATATTTAAATTGGGTTCTGTTTTATTATATAGATATAATTATTTTTATTATTATTATTATTATTAGTACTATTATAATAATATCTATTATTATTAGTACTATAATAATAATAATAATAATAATAATAACAATTATTATTATTATTATTACTACTACTACTATTATTACTAGTAGTAGTACTATTATAATTATTATTTGTTTGTGTGTGAAGAAAATAGGAGAGATAAAGATCTTGTTTATGAACATGAGAGAGAGTAGGATGTAGCCGTGTATGAGTGAATTTGATTTGGGCGGGAAGAAATACGAACCTTTAGATTAAGTTGGAAGAATTAAGTTAAAATGAATCTGAACAGTCCTTGTGCTTTCTCAAATGAAAAATTCAAAATGGATTGTGTTTTACTATTATTATTATTGTTGTTGTTGTTGTTGTTGTTGTTGTTGTTGTCATTGTTGTTGTTGTTGTTGTTATTATTATTATTGTTGTTGTTATTATTATTACTATTATCATAATTATTACTATTATAGTTATAATAATAATAATTACTATTATAATTATTATAATATTATAATAATAATAATAATATAATTACTATTGTTATTATTTTTGTTATTAATATTAATATTATTATAATTACTATTATTATTATTATTATTAAAATTATTACTATTATTATTATAATTATATTAATAAATTATTATTATTAAAATTATTACTACTATTATTATCATTATTAGTATTATTATTATTACTATAATAATTATTATTGTTATTATTATTTTTATTTTTATTATTACTACTATTATTATAATAATTATCATTATTGTTGTTATTATTATAGTTATTTGATTTGGGTGGGAATTTTTAGTGGTGAATTTGATTTGTGCGAAAAAAATTAGTGTGAGATAAAATGTGAGCATTTAGATTAAGTTGGGAGAATTGAGATGAAATTTGAACTATTCTTGTGGTTTGTCAAATGGAATATTCAAATTTGGTTCTGTTTTATTATATAGATATAATTATTTTTATAATAATAATAATTATTATTATTAGTAGTACTATTATAATAGTATCTATTATTATTATTACTATTATTATTATTATTATTAGTACTATTATAATTATTTTTTGTTTGTGTGTGAAGAAGATAGGAGAGAGAAAGATCTTGTTTGTGAACATGAGAGAGAGTATGGTGTAGGAGTGAATTTGATTTGGGCGGAAAGAAATATGAACCTTTAGATTAAGTAGTAGGAAGAATTAAGTTAAAATGAATCTGAACCGTCCTTGTGCTTTGTCAAATGAAAAATTCAAAATGGGTTGTGTTTTATTATATAGATATTAACACAAAGAAACTAATATTTTCACATGATCTCATGGGCGAGATACCATCTCTAGGTTTATAATTTAAGAATCTCCATCCCTAGTTGTATAATTTAAGAAATTTGTTGGCGAGCGAGTCTATACCGAAGGCCTTAAATACAATGACAAGTTGAGCACACTTTCAACCCAAAAGTTTAAACCATGTATAATTAGCCTTCAAATTCACAATTCATAAGTATTTTTGGCATCTAACAGGTTGTACAGAACAGAATTATTTGTTATAAATACTTTTCCTTTTCTAATATTAACTTTTAAGTTTAAACATCAATACTGAAGAAATTAACTGAGATAATTCCGGAGAAAAACCACAAAAGCAGGCACTACCTTATGCAACTTCTTTTGTTAACAATTTATAACATGGTCATATTGTTTGAACATCAAATACCATCAATGTGTATTCCAATAAAATTGTTTTCTTTATGCTCGTATGCATAAATGAATGATCGAAATTAAGTTGAACAAGGATTCTTCAAAAGCAGTAAGTAACGTCATCATGCTCAAAATTTTACCTTCAACAAGGTATCTCTTCTTCTAAACATCCTCCATCATTGCCAATAGAGTGTAGTACTTCATCAAGTAAAAGTGTTTTTCCATCATGTATCTGGAGCCTTTCTCTTCAGATTTGATGTAGAGGAAACGGCTTGTGGTTGACCAAAAGCTGACCTGCATTCCAATTGGAAAAAACTGATAAATTAGAGAGCTTTTTAATGAATGAACGCTTTTTAAAAACATCACCTTTTGGTTATTTCACGGAGCAACTGGATGGACTATGCAACAAGGATATACAATGCAACATTTCTCGACTATAAGAGTGTTAACAGAGTCATCCAGAAAAATGGAAGCTTATCTATTTTATTAAAGCATATACAGAAGTAAGGACCTTCATAAAAAAATTTGGAAAAAAAAACAACAGATGTTCTATTATCCAATAAAACCAAGACGCGCGCCACACTCCTAGTCGGGGGACCACTCATAAAAGAGATGTTGCCCTAGTAAAATTGATGTTATGGAGAGAATCTCCAACCGTCTAACGCCAATATAAACATAATCCTCTCCATAGCCAGAGACCCACAGGCCTCAGACCTCAGAAGAAACCTAATTATCTACAAGATTATAGCAGTACTTGTTAAAAAAATCTTCAAACTTATGCACTTCATATAGTGGCGTAGGCTAATAACTAAAGGTGCAAGAGAATCTCAAAGTCCTTCAGATCTAAATGTTGTGCTTTACATTCAGAAAACTTGAGTAAAGTTTTTTTTATCATTCCAATCTGTAGGTGTCATATTTTATCACCAAAAAACTAAATAATAAATTGTGGGTGTCATAACTAATACTCCTACATCCCTTCCCCACCCCCCACCCCCCCCCCCCAAAAAAAACCATATCCCCAACACACACACCCCAACTCAGCCACACCCAAATCCCAAAGAAGACAGAAGTAGACAACTAACAATAAATGAAGCATATAAACAATGAAAAATAATAAAACATTAAGTTCATAAAATAAGCATTTTAAATAATTAAAGTTTTATAAGTAATTATTGCTCACCCACATGTTGAACACTTCTTGTGATGCTTACAGAATATAGATAAACAAACAGAACATATGTAGCCCATGTCAATTGTGTTTTTGTGGCAAAAACACCTGCAAATGTAAGAATTTGTGATGAATTGCCATAAACAATAAATATAAATACAAGAAACAACTGTCAGAAATTATACATATACATATATACACATACACACTCTTGGACAAAATTTTCTATGAAGTTAAACAATAGAGCTTAGTGACTTATAAGCAGGCCATGGCTGCATTCAGGCATGTATCCTGATACTAAGAGCAGTAGTATCGAACTCGTTGCTAATAATGAGAACAAATATCCCAAAGTCAAATTAATCACATATCCAAATCAAGTCCATGCAAAGTTATATACATCAGATGTGAGGGAAAACGCCCTAAAGAAATAAGAAAATACCAGATGAAAGCAGTTCAGACTAACATAATTAGGACCTTTACAATTGATTTTATTCATCAAGGAAACAAAGGCAGTAAATACAATTAGTCATATCACAATTTTACAAATAAAGAAAAATATTCTACTTGCCAGATTGTGCAGATTTTTCTCAGTTACGTTCACTTTGAAGAGTTTATATTTAAAAATGAATAGCAAATGTGAACATAATAACTAGTGCAATCTAAGGAATCAATTATATAACTTAACTGCTATATGAGATAAAGAAACGAAATGCATTCATTCAGAAAATTGACATCTTTAAAACATATTCTCTAAGATAACTTACGAGGCACGGAAATCCACCCCTACAGGCTTAGGTAGTTGTATAAAGCTGCGAGAATGCAAATCAGTAGCAAATACAGTCTGCATAGCAACAATATCAAATAAGTATCCACACATTTAATAGTAAGAGGAAAACCACAGCAATGTAAAACTTAATGCAGCTTCCTATATAATACAGGAATCATGAATTATTATTGTCGTGGGAGAAAATAACAACATAAAAACGTATCCACTGCAATAAGAAAAGAACACTCAAGCACTCATATGAAAATTTCAAGCACAACACATTACACTAAGTACAGATGGTCTGTGGTATCTGCAATTTTCTTAAGATTACTAATAAATAGCCACACTATAGCTTTCAGTACTTAAACTTTGAATCCACTGCCTTAACTGACAACACCACAATATATAACACATACGTCAAAAGAGAAGGGGGGGGGGGGGACGACAGCTTCCATATTCTGCTAGTAAATTAAAAGACCTACCGAGAGATACTGAAACAGCCCATCTAGTTGTTGGGGCTTCAGATAAACACCACCAGTAATATAAGAAGCCTGTTGCCGCAGTATCCATTAAGATCAGTAAACAAACGAAGAATATCTTTTAAGGATGGAAAATTTTAAAAGCAGCCAAAGACAAAAATATAGGATACCTGCTGCAGGAAAGCAGAATGATGGGCTCCTATAACACAAGAATCTATAGGTAACTGCAGTGGGAAGTGGAAATAATAAATATAAAATTTCAAACTCGTTAATATAACTAGATAAATACTATTCCCAAACATTTGAGGGAAAATAGGAATTAAAAGGATTATCCTGTGCACTCAATTAGAATAATGTTTATTGCTAACAAGCAAATATTCATGGAAAACATAGACAATAATAATCATAAAACTGTGCAAACATTGACGGGAATCATATACTTGGCAACTCCAAAAGTACAAATCACCAAGTAATTCCATAGGCTGTAAGTTGAAGCAATTAGAATCCAAACTCCTCATCTCATGAATTCGTCCATAAAGAAAAAAAGGCATCTAATAAAACTCTATAAATGTGAAATAATAGCAAGGATAACATGGTGGTGGTGGGGAAGGGTGGTGAGGAAGAGATGCCAGCAAATTGAGGCTGTAAGGCAACAATATGTAATCTGAAGAAACTCCTAAAGCCAAGATAAACAATTCTATCAATTTTTTAGCAAGCAAAACAACAGTGATATTGTTACTAATAGTAAAACGAAAACACTTTTAAAAATTAAAGTGCTTCTCGAAATTGTAAATAACTAACGGGGAAAAAAAGCCTTTAAGCCTACATTTTATAATACCATTGAACGCTGAGCTGAGAAAATTGAATTCATGACTGCAACATATCTGCAAAGAACAAAACCGTTCGTGGTAAAAGCCTATGGAAAGACATTCTAGGTATTGACAAATATCATAAAAGAAAACGTACTGTCCAGGTCCATCTGGGGATCCATGCAAGCATAGTATCTGCCACCATATATAAGCAACTTTAATAGAAAATATTTCCATTCAAAGTAATAGACAAACCAATAACAACATAAAAAGAAGTTGAAACGTGTACTACTTTAAAACGCAAATGACATGCCAAGATCTTTAGATTATCCCAAAGAGAAACACAATTCCCAAATGGCTCATGAATACTTAATAACCCACTGAAGATTGATAACAGTTAAACAACTATTGAAATATGGAATAAAACAATAAATGAATGCTTAAGTCAGAAAAATTAGAAAAAATATCCCAATTTTAAAAATCCCCCAATCCATATTCACATAATTTCAGACAAATATACATATATACACTTACTCGAGGGTGTGGATGAAGTGACTCAGAACGAAACACCCGCTGTATATCTATTCATCAAAGTTAAGATTGAATAACAATCTATATTCCAATCCCCATTTAACTGGGGACAAATTTACCTATCAAAAAATCAAATAAAATTATATATTTAACACCCATATAAACATAATCAGTAAAGAATCAATCACTATTACAAATTCACAAGGATACAACAAAGTGCCATCGAAAGAGACCCCGATAGCAATGAAGGCTTGATCGCATCAACATAATCTTCAGTACTTAATTCCTCGTCCTTGCTCACAAACTCCTCTAATTTCTGCAACAAACTCTCCGCTCTCTGATTAGGCGGTGCCAATGAAGAATCGTAAATGTAATCGCATGAATTGAAGCCCGTGGCAATTACAACAACTTGGTTGAGTTGGTTGAGTAAGAGTATTGAGTTCAAAAATGCAAGAACCTGTGTACATTTGTCAATAAAGAAAGAAAAATTAAAGGTGAGAAAACCGGTGAACTACTGAGGGGAGAGGGATGGGGAGAGGGAGAGAACTAGGGTTTTGTTAAGGCTTGTACATGAGATAGGAATTTGGGGAATGAGAGGCCATTGTTGGTTGTGCTCCAAAAATATGGATTGGTGTCGATTAACACCATCAAAAGGCTTACATCATCTGTCATAACAAAACAGAAAACATTATTAGATTTCTTATCAACAAAAATATGCCATGAATTTTTGATATAGAGAGAGAAACCTGTGTAAAGCTTTGATGAAACTGGGGTCATACTTGCACTTGATTTTCTGAAGGGCAAAGAGAGACCAGAGGCAGGAATTTCATCAAGGGGGCACTCTTGTAATTAAATAAATATAATAGAATTCATCAAATATAGATTTCAATTAAATAATAAACAAAAGTCACTACAAAATCATTTTTCAAGGATTTATCTATTCATCCTGATATCAAACACAAATTCACAAGATCACAATAAATAAAAAACAAACTAAAAAATAAATTTGAAGATATGAACAAATCAAACACCCACTTGTATGGTCCCAAATCAAAATTATAAATTCACAATCCATGTCTATATTGATCCAAATACAGCATCACATGCCCAAAACTTCAATATACATAATAGAACTATAGTATTGAAGAGTCTGTACTAATTGGAATGAATGAATCTATTATAGTGAATTAGTGAGCAACACATTTTTTCTTTAACCATACTTAACAAAAATTAAGTACCATTAATATTGCCAAGAATCCAAAACCAAAATTGAGTAATATTTCCAACAATCCAGAACCAAAACAAAGTAATTACCCACAAATGGACAAACTTTAACCCTAGTATTTGGGCAAATCAAATACACTCAGAATGAAGAGAAAAAAATTGAAAATTGCTAATCATTTGATTGAGAAATTTGGAGAGAGACGCAAGAATTGAGATTTAAGAAATACCTGCTTTAGATTCAGCCACTTCAAGTTCACTCTTCCTACTTCCAAGTTCAGTGTCCCTACTTTCCCTGCCGGGCAGCCGTTTGCCGCTTCTGCGCTTCTTCCGTCTGAGTCCTTCTCTTTCACTCACTTCTCCCGTCCCCGCTCTATTCCTCTCTTTTCCCCTTCCTGGCTTGCTGCGTTAACTCTCTGATTTTTAAAGAAAGGAAAAATAAAAAAAAGGTATATATTTGAAATACTATTTTATTTTTATATAAATTTTGATATGTATATAATATAATTGGTATATGGTATAATAGGAATATAGATATATGTGCTTAGGTTAGCTTGTTTTCAATCCAAATTTATAAATTTATTTATTTTTGGAAGAAATTGACTAAAGTTTTTCGTTAATTTTTCCTATTCATTTAAAAACTCAACAACAATATAATATCCATTTTTTCCATTCATTTTTAACTCAATAATATGGTGTAAATAAGGCAGTAAACGAACTAAACAGTTCGGGTTCGACTAGAAAAAATACGAACAAAACTTGAATTAGTTAATAATATAATTCAAATCTGAGTATAAAAAATAATTCGAATAAAGTAAAATAACAAATTCAATTTATAATTATATTTATTAAAAAGCTAGTAAATATAGAGACTCGAATTCGAACTCGAATTCGAAACTCCCAAGTAGTTTTAATATAATTCGATTCGAGTCGGATTGAATTCGAATAATAAATATTCGAGTTGAATCGAATCTAATTAATTTTTTCAAATACAATATGAATTCAAGTTGAATTTGAGCAGTTCTGAGTTCATTTCAGTTTGTCAACCCTGTACGGTACATTCGTACGATCAAAATAGTGGTCCCACTGTAGAATGCCTTAACAGGTCAAGAAGAATAGAACATCAATAATTTAGAAGGGTGTGTGTTAGGGGTGAGCAAGGTGCGGTTTGATGTTCAAATCGCACACGAAATCGCTTAGGTGCAGTTTGACAAATCCAAAATCGCACATGAAACCGCTTGTAATTGGTGCGGTGCGGTTTTGAATCGTGCGGTGCAGTTTAATTTGGTACGATTTCAATTCAGAAACCAATTGAAACAACAAAATTTTATGCAATTTAAATTAATATTTTAGCATCACACAATATTAAATACCACTTTGATAACACATATAACCTTACTTATAGTTATAATGTTTTGTCTAAACAAAATCTAAATAGAACCAAACCCAAATCGTAAATTCAATTTTATATAATGTAAGGTGTGACTAATTAATATTTTACATAAAATGATAAAATAATTTAATTATTTAATGAGTCGCATGCTTATTATCATATCTCACGTATCTGTTCGTATTTATTTAATATCGATAAAATTTGTTACCATATATAACACTCTAGTTATATATATATATATATATATATATATATTAAAAAAATAATACATAAGTTTAACCTTTTAAGTTTAAGATAATAATATTAGGAAAATAGAAAATATATATGTATATGAGCTGGAATGTATCTATATAAACATGGTGGCGGATAACAATGAATAAAGTTTGTTGGTGTACTTGTTCTTGTAAATTATTATTGTTATTATAATGATGATGATGGTAAGCTCAATCATATTTCTATTAAAATTTATAAATTACTTTGGACAACTTGACTTTTTTATCATGTTGGCGTATGATGCGGTTTCGATTTTATATAGCCACTAGCTAAACTCAAACCGTAAATTCAATTTTTTAACACATCTAAAATCGCCACATATGTCTAACCTGGCGTTTTCATTCCTTATTTATAACCTAGTGTGATGTGTTCCGTCCCAAGCGGTAGTTGGTAAAGGACGAGCCCACACCAGGAGAACGGTTTCAGTCCCATCAACGACCCATAGCCACCCGGGGCCTGATATTCCCAGCCTGTCATTCTGGCGCTCAACCCTTTTTGTGGTTTTTGGATCTTCTCTTACCTTGTGTCATTGGACCTTGGGCCCACTTTCCATCCTCTTTACTCCCAGCCCGGGGGTTAAAGCTTCGAACCTCAGAGCCACTACTACAAAGTACTAAATAGACAACGCTTAAATCACAACGGTTTTTATAAAAATGTTGTGGTATTTTTTCCCACAACGTTTTTAAAAAAAACGTTGTAGATATATATGCAAAAACATTATCTATTTAAATGGATATTTTTTTAACTAGATAACTTTTTTTTAAAAAACGTTGTCTATCAAACAAAACACGGAGCTTAAAATAAAAAATGTGGAAGTGAAAACACGGAGCTTAAAACGTTTCCTATACTTTAATTTCATTCCCTCCTTACTTTTCCCCTAATTTTCCCACGATTTGATATTCCATCCTTCCCATTTTTCACACAAAATCTTTCAACTTCTTTGCCGCCACCGCTCTAAGCTCCAGCGACACATTGGCGATGGAGTAGAACTTCTGCATTTGGAGAATCAGGATCCAGTTCAGCCGCCGCCGGTGAATGGCCACGAACGCCGACTCGTACTTCGATCCTCTGCCACCTTCCAGCTGAGTCAGGTGGCTGTAGAGCGCATCTATTATGGCGTTCGCAACAGCTCTGTTGAATGGAAGTCGTCTCCGATTGTAGCCTTAGCCACCAGCACCGACGACTCTCAAGTCACTGCCGCTCGAGAAGACGGTTCCCTTGAGATTTGACTCGTCTCCCCCGGCTCAGTCGGCTGGCATCGTCAGCTAGTACACACCCACTCCTTGCTAAGTTTTCTTCCTATGTGTTTGAGATTTATTTTGTGTTTATTTTTCTATATACAGACGATACATGGAGACCCTAATTCGAGAGTTTCATCCCTGGTTTGGTGGCTACCATCAGCGATTTCGCTACCCGCTAAACAACGATTCGAACCCTAACTGGTCCAATCGTCCCCAGAATGAGACGATTTTGCTCGCAGTTGCGATTTTGAGCACTGGCTTGTTGTTGTCGAGAAATCTAAGGGTGAACCCACAAGAGATGAGATCATCGATAGTTACATCAAAACCCTAGCTAAGGTTATCGGGAGGTATTTATTTCTTGAATTTTTTGGCATTAATTTTCTTTGATTATTAATTTTTTGCTTTATATCTCTTCAGATGGGTGCGAATATTGTAGTGAAACAGTTTCTTATCCATTAAGACATATTGTATATGATTGATTAGATGATTCTTCTTTAACCTTCATCATTTATGTTTCTTGAAAATGTGAAGTTAGTATTTCTAGCCGGAACACAGTTCTTCTTTAATCTTCTTTAATTGCACGGATTCAACACCCTTGCATTGTTGAGTTTAAGGAAGCATAAGTGGATAAGGTGTGATGCTTTTGTTTTTCTACAAATATCAACTCCTATGCATTTCTGATTCCTCAATTTTTATCTACCTGCCATTCTGTTCTTGAGTTAGAATATTAGAGCTATTGATGACAATAATGTAAATTGGGTTTCATTTACTGCACAAGATGGTTGATTTAATGTACATATGAATTTCAGTTTTATTGTATGATTGTACATTTCCAACACGTGTGGCATCCTCTATCTTGGTATTGGGTTCCTTGATGATTTTTGATATATGATGGCATGGTGCTGTAGACTGAGCAAGTTCTCAATTATGCTACACTTGTTCTCACCTGCTAGAAACCTAGAGGCGGGAGGAGCATCTAACTTGAATATTTTGGGTCGGGTACTTTACTCCATATGCTTCCAAACTGATTGCCATAATTTTTTGTTTAGGAATCCTAGCCACTTGTCCAATTTAGTTTTGATTGATGAAATTGATGTTATGTTGGAGGACAGATCAAGTTAGAGAGAGAGGCCTATTATGCAAGGTTCAAGATTGCTGCACTCATGAATCAATAGATTCCATTATGGCCATTAGCATATATAAACTCCTGGTAAAAAATCCATGGATTCTACTTCCATTGGTTTAATACAGGTTTAACCTCAACACTATAATTTGTTTTGCATGGATACACATGCCACTGATATTACAATAACCTTTTAGCATATGTAATCAGATGATTATGACAATGCAGACATTAGATCAGAAGTGCAAGCTGGTGCATGGAGATCTCAGCGAATATAACATACTTCACTATGAGGTGAGCCTCTATATCATTTACATCACTTATTGCAGTTCATAAATTATTTATTGCACTTCATATTTGGGACAATATTATGAAAATCTATTTCTCCTCTTTGCCAGGGTCACTTGTATATTATTGATGTTTCACAATCAGTTGATCTCGACCACCCTCATGCCCTTGATTTCCTTCATGAGGATTGTGTTCATGTTTCTGTGAGTTTTTCCACAAAGATTCATGGTTTTGTTTTGAATTAGATAAGAGAAGGAAATAAAATAGTTACTTGCAATTAATAATGATAGCTCATTTGAGGGAGTGATGCCATGCAGGACTTCTTTAAAAAACATGGTATAGCTGTTATGACAATTCGGGAATTGTTTGATTTCATAGTTGATCCTTCTATCAATGATGATTCTGTGGACAGTTATTTGGAAAAGGTACGAGCCATATGTAGATATTTTCACTTCCAAGTCTTTATGTCATGCAGTTTTCCTGGATATTGGAGTGATTTAAATAAAAAATGTTCAGGCTCAACAAAAAATTTTGGCCAGAGGATAAGTGATTTTCGTAGAGGATGAAATTGCAGACTCTGTGTTTGTGCAGGTAATCTGTACACCCACACTATATTATCATGTTTATTAATATTATATGTAAAAGTTTATGTCCTATATTATACATGTATCTCAATGTCTGATGGGAATTAGATAAGATTTATATTTGTTTAATTTAACAAAATTATTACTTATTCAATTTTTCTGTGTGTTTTGAAGTCATATATTCCAAAAACACTAGATGATGTGAAGCATGCCGAGGAGGATGTACAACGAATTATTAGTGGTAAGGACATTGGAGATATGTACTACCAGACTATCACGGGGCTTAAGAATCTTTCCAAGGCTCAACCTTCACCAGCAAAGGAGCAGCTGCAGCATGAAGGAGATCTTATCCAGTGCCACCCACTGCTCCATCTGGGCATTCTAGCTAGGACTGACCATTCGGTTATAACCGAACCGAATAAGCTATTCGGTTATAACCGAAAACCGAAATTTGTACAATTTTAATATCCGAACAAATAACCGAATTACTCATTAACCGAATTTTCGAATTACCGAATTACCGAATTTTTATTCGGTTGTTTGGGTAATAACCGAATAAACAATCAATAATAAAGCCAAAACCTTCAAAAAGAAAGAAGAAAACAACAAAACAAAAACCAAATAAGGTATTATAGATTATGGAGATATGACAACCAAACAAGGCATTATAAAGTACAATATGATAACCATGGCTATAAAGTACAATACGACAACCAAATAAGGCGAGAGAAACATGGGGTTGAATACACCTTCGATCGAGTACAATACACCTTCAGCGCGCGCGAGAAACACCTTCGGTCGAATAACATTTTTACCGGTGGAAAGTGAAGAAAGAGCATCGTCGGCAAAGGCGGGAGGACCGGCGGTCCGGCGAAGACTGAGAGAGGCGAAGACTTATATAGTTATATCGGATATGAGATCTGGAATTTAGTAGCACTCATAGGGTCTGGTTTAAGTCAGTCGAGCAAACCCACACGATCCAAGGGGGCGAGAGGAGAAGTGTTGTTTGCAAGCATGGGATCTGATCAAAGACTGATTTGGGAGGTGGGATATGGGATTGGCGGACTGATGTGGGAGCAGTGGGGACTGGAATTTGGGGACTAGAATTTGAGGTTTAAAAAGTCAAAAAACTAATATAATATAATTTGACACATCATATACAGACCACTTAGTACTACTATAAAATTAATGTTATTTTTTTAATTAAAAATTCGGTATTTCGGTTATCCGAATTAACTTATTTTTAAAACCGAATCCAAAACCGAATACCGAACAATAAATCAGATATAACCGAAATTACAAAAAAAACCGAAAAACCGAAATAATTCGGTTAAAAAAATTCGGTTGTGTTCGGTAATTCGGTTTTATCCGTTTTTTGCTCACTCCTAATTCTAGCTCACATGAAATTGAATAAGAGGATGAAACGGATGAAGGTGAAGATAGTTTAACCGACTCAGAGGGATATGTTTCTAATGTAAGTTGTCATGGCCCCATCCCTGTACAATTGGAACTATTGTGGAACTTGCACTTCTTTCTCTTTTGGATAGTGAATTTGAGATGCATATATGGATAGTTTGGTATATATATTGTGGATGTAGTAATGTGAAACTGTAAATGAATGGTATTTATTGGGATGTATTTTGAATGGTTGATACATTTTGGCTTTAAATTTAATTGAGAATTTAGACCTTTTAGCTATATATCATGGCATTAGCATATTGCAGGTGCATTGGTAATGTAGGTGAATCACAACATTTTTTCTTTTTTTTAATCTACAATATTTTAAAAACGTTGTGTAAATGTGCCTAAACGTTGTTTGATATACTAAACAACAATATTTTTATCCAAAAAATGTTGTGGAATCATACCTTCTACAACGGTTTTAAGCATCTGCTAATTTTTGGAAAACAAATCTACAATGTTTTTTTCCTAAAAAATGTTTTGTATTGTGCTTAACTACAACGTTTTAAAAACGTTGTGTAAGGGTGTCAAATAGATAACACCCTTTACCACGACATTTTTCTGACTGAAATCATAACGTTTTTTCCGCGTTATTTATTTACTGTTTTGTAGTAGTAAACATAAGACCTAGGGTTTGGGCCTTGGGGTTGATCCCCTCTAGGCATTGGACTAAGAATTTGGGTCATGGACTTGAGCCCACTCTCAAGCAAGATGCAAAATTATTTTCTAAGGTTGTCAAAATGTATGGATTTGGTCCTCAGTTTACATAACTTTAAGGTTCTCAATTTGATAGTGCATGCAAAGTTGTCCCATTTAGAATAGTTTTGCACTATTAAAGTCTAGGCTTAAATATGATTTACTATCCTAAACTATTGGTCATATTCTACTTCGGTGATTCACCTTTTAATTTTGTCAATTAGATAATTGAACTATTAATTTTTTTCGATTACATTCAATTGTGTGACCCCCCCCCCCAAAAATAGGTATACATCACCTATTCTGAGTCGCCAAATACATGGTACAGAATACAAATACAATCTTAAATATACAACAAGAGTTGTGAGTTTTAATACAAATATTGTCTTCTAGACAATATCCACTCTCAGAATAAGTCCTCATTACAATTATTAGCACATTATTTCATAGAATAGTGAGGACTACTGATGCTATCATCTGGACCGTCACTCCATTCCCCGACTAGTCCCTGCTACATTCTCATTTCCTGAAGAGAACAATGAAAGCAAAAAGGTGAGCTCAACTAGCCCAGTAAGAAATATTATGACTAAGATAATACAGGAAAAAAATTATTGTTAGCCTTCAACAGTGTTAAACTGATAAAATATAACAAACATCAAGTTTAACTGCAGCGGAACAAGCAATCTATTAAAAGAATCAAGTAGATAATAAAATCTACAATCTTTTATGATTTAAAAGCTTTTTCATCACTTTTATCACTGGGACTTAGCTTAATAAATAATCCACATCATCCCTGCACTACGGCCAAGGATATTCATTAGTATCACAACCATAAATTATTCATGCACTACGGGCTAAGGATATTCGTGTATTCATCAATGGTTATGATAATGCCAACAACTGTCCATCAATGCACTACGAGCCAATGAGGACTTTTACCACATCATTTGAAACATTACGGTCATGATTATACCAAATAATCCCTGGTCATAATCATACCAAGTCCATCTATGCACTACAGGCTACAGATGACTTTCAACATAATATAAACATGAGGATGATGACAATGATATAAGAATTCAATAAAAACAAGTTCAAGAATTAGTTTATCCAGGAACCAATAACGTCCAAATTGTTAACATGATACTGCTTTGTAGAGTAAAATTCAAAAATGCTCAGAAGAATATTTTCATGAAAAGATACTGGATGAAGCACAAATATCAAGGATATTCCACTAATTTCATGGGGTATAAAAGCCAAAACTTTAACCAACCGAGTATAATAAAGAATGAAATAACAAAAAAAATCACCAGACATGCGATAGACTGCACAGACAGGTTATTCCAACAGAATAATAAACAACGGAACCAGGTCAGGCGAAATTCGCACCGACAGGATATTCCAATAGAATAATAAATAACGGAACCAGGTCATGCGTAAACGCACGGACAGGATGTTCCAACAGAATAATAAAGAATGGAATAACAAAAGAATTTCACCATGTATGCGGTACTTCGCATAGACATGTTATTCCAACATAATAATAAAGTATAGAATAACAGAAAAATTTCACCAAGTATAGGGTTGTCCGCGTACACTGGTTATTCCAACAGAATGATAAATAATGGAATAACAGAAGTTCTCTTTATGAATATGAAAGAAATAATATCCCTTACCTTAGAAGAAAGTGGATATAGGAGTAGTGAAGTAGCAGAATACTTTTCTTCTTTCTCTCTATAGTTTCTCTCTCTAGAGTTTCAGTGAATTCGTAAGAAATAATGAAGGAATGAGCTTCTATTTATAACAGAATGGAAAGGATACTATTTGGAAAAAGAGAATCACAGACGCAACAGAAGAAGTCACAGACTGCAACTTATCAGTACACTAATTAAAACTTTTAACCAATAAGGGAGTACCCTTAAAAATAATTCCCACGTTGCTTCCATCAAAAATATTTCTGACCAATCAGGGACTAACCCCATGTGAGGGAAATGCGAATTCAAAGTATTGACCAATGAGGAAACACCCTCCATAAGAAAAATATTGAATAGGAAGCATTCTTGAAAAAATATTTGGCCAACACCCGTTGATAATCTACCCCATTTCATATGCCACACATCATCACCCACTCACACTATTTTATATAATACTAATACTCATTCCACCATTTTCCACTCACACACACATAATATTATATATATATATATATATATATATATATATTATATTCCACCCACCACACACATCACAAGTTTCCTCCCCCGTGATAATTGAATTTCAACACATGTGGGCCCCACATTTATAAAAAAATCTTTCTACCGATTATTTTGAAAAATGAGTAAATGGGGGTCCAACAAATACTTCATAAAAATTCCATCAATATCTTAACAACATTTATCATCATTATTATAATTCACAATATTAATCGACCAGGTCTTTCCCAGGAAAGAGAGAGCTTTCCAATAAGGATTTCTCCCTATTGGCGCGCAATTAGGTGACCAAACCTCTCCTTGGCAGAACTTCTAGACATCGTTAATATTACAAATAATAATATTAATAACTCTGTTATCTCAATTATTGATTTAATAATATATAAAATATCGACAATAATTGAATCAAACAATGTGAGATACTATGCGACAATTACTGAAGCAATAATTGAACAAAATTGAGTGACTTCAACGTAAGCATCAATAATCAATACCGTGTGCTACTATGCAACCACGCGTATTCCTGTACTTTTAACACCGAGTGTTTTAACAGTTAATGGTAAAACTTCTGCCATTATTTTCATAAAAATATTTTTGTCATTTTTTCAATCCGACAATAATTCTGTTGTGGGGTCCACCAATGATTGTGTCGTCGTACTAATATTCCCTGCTAAAAGGAATATTTCCCGACCAATCGAATGTTATATAACAACTTGCGTACTTTGTAAAATTTATAAATATTACCCACAACTATAACATTATATCAAATCCACACCATAATATTCAAAAATAAAATATTTCGAGAAATTTAAATCTTTATTCATAAAATTTGGTGTCTCACAATCTCCCCTCCTTAAGAAATTTCACCATCGAAATTAGGGTACGTATCTGGTATGTCGAAGAGGTAAGGATACCTTGATTTCATTTTAGATTCTAACTCCCAGGTCTTTTCTTCAACATCGTGGTTTCTCTACAAAACTTTAACTTGAGGTATAACCTTGGAGCGTAGAATATGTTCCTTCTTATTCAAGATTTGAACAGGAACATCTTCATACGTTAAATCTTCCGCTATTTCGTCCGGTTCTAACTCAATAATGTGGTTCGGGTCTTCCACATATTTACGTAACATGGATATGTAAAAAATGTTATGAACACGAGACACACTTGGTGGTAAAGCGAGTCTATACGCCACAGTTCCTACTCGATCGAGGATTAAAAATGGGCCAATGAATCGAGGATTGAGCTTTCCTCTCTTTCCAAATATCGTAACTCCTTTCCATGGAGCAACACGTAACAACACATGATCTCCAATATCGAATTCCACGTCCTTTCGATGAAGATCAGCATAACTCTTTTGTCGATTTTGTGAGGTTTTGATATGTTGCTGGATCGTTTGTATCTTTTCCGTAGTCATACGTACTAACTCCGGTCCCAACAAAGTTGCTTCACCCACCTCATCCCAGCATACTGGAGAACTGACACTTTCTTTCATACAACGCTTCGAATGGAGCCATGCCAATACTTTCTTGATAACTGTTGTTGTAGGAAAACTCCAGCAATGGTAAGAACTTTTCCCGACTTCCCTTGAAGTCAAGGACACAAAGTCTTAATAAATCTTCAAGAGTTTGAATAGTGCTCTCTGATTATCCGTCCGTCTGAGGATGATATGCTGAGCTAAATCGTAAATTCGTGCCCATAGCTTTTTGCAAACTTACCCAAAATCGTGAAGTGAATCTTGGATCTCGATCAGAAATTATGGATACTGGCATACCATGCAGTCTTACAACCTCGTTTATGTACATACGAGCAAGATGTTCAAGTGTATAAGTTTCTCGTATAGGTAAAAAATGAGCAGACTTGGTCAATCTATTAACAATGACCCAAATTGCATCTATGCGTTGAGAAACCTTGGGAAGACCAGTAACGAAATCCATGGTAATGTGCTCCCGCTTCCATTTCTGGAATTTCAAGTGGTTGCAATGGACCTTTTGGTACTTGATGCTCTGCCTTGACTCGTTGACAAGTTAAACACCTTGAGATAAACAACGCTATCTCTCTCTTCATATTGCCCCACCAAAATGTATGTCGAAGATCATGATACATTTTGGTACTCCCAAGATGAATTGCAAATGGTGTGTTGTGCGCCTCCATCATGATTTTATACTTTAACTCAAGATCATTATGAACACAAAGTCTGGAGTTGACTCGAAGTATTCCTTCTTCATCGAATCTTGCTTCCGGCATAACACCTTCTTGCACTTTCTTCCTCATACGTATCAACTCCAGGTCTGTAGTTTGAGCAACTTTAATTTTATCGATTAAAGTTGGTTCTACTCGTATATTCGCCTATCATCACATGGGTCCCTGTAGTCTTTAACTCTATCTCCATCCTTTGCAAGTCATACAAAATGGGACTTTGCGTTGACAATAACGCACTCGTACCTGCATATGATCTTCTACTCAATGCGTCAGCTACCACGTTCGCTTTTCCAGGATGGTATTGGATGGTATGATCATAATCTTTCAATAGTTCAAGCCTAACGTCGTTGTCGCATGTTGAGTTCCTTTTGAGTGAAGAAATATTTGAGGCTTTTATGATCCGTAAAGATCTCCACTTTCTCCCCATACAAGTAATGCCTCCAAATTTTAAGTGCGAAGACAACAGCTGCCAACTCTAGATCATAAGTATGATAATTCCTCTCATATTCTTTGAGTTGCCAAGAGGCATAGGCTATGACTTTCCCATGTTGCATGAGAACACATCCTAACCCTTTGCTCGAAACATCACTGTAGATGACAAATCCCTCCAAGCCAGATGGTATTATCAGAACAGGTGCTGAAATTAGTCTCCTCTTGAGTTCTTAAAAACTCTTCTCGCATTCCTCACTCCAACCAAATTTTGTATCTTTCTGAGTCAGCTGAGTTAATGGAGTAACAATTCAAGAAAACCCTTCTACGAATCTCCGATAATAACCAGCTAAGTCGAGAAAGTTACGTACTTCGGTCACTGATTTAGGTTGTTCCCAGCTTTGAATAGTTTCAATCTTTGCCGGGTCAATAGATATTTCATGACTTGATACCACGTGACGAAGGAATGCTACTTCCTCAAGCCAGAACTCTCATTTCTTCAACTTGACATAAAGCTTGTTTTCACGAAGCTTTTGGAGTATTAGCCTCAAGTGTTGCTCATGATCTTCACGGCTTTTGGAATATATGATGATGTCATCAATAAAGACGACTGTAAAGTGATCCAAACATTCCTTGAATACTCGGTTCATCATATTCATGAAGGCAGCAAGAGCATTAGTCAATCCAAAAGACATGACTAGAAAAGCCATCTTTGGAATGTCATCGGTTCTAATCTTCAATTGGTGATATCCGGAAAGAAGATCAATCTTTGAAAAGAATTTGGCGCCTTACAACGGGTCAAACAGGTCTTCAATACGTGGAATTGGGTACCTATTTTTGATGGTGACATGATTCAACTTCCGATAATCAATACAAAGTTGCATACTCCCATCTTTCTTCTTCACGAATAGAACGGGAGTACCCCAAGGAGAAGTACTAGGATGAATGAAACCGATGTCTAACAATTCCTGCAGTTGGGTGTTTAACTGCTGAAGTTCAATAGGAGCCATTCGATATGGGGCTTTGGAAATAGGTTTTATACCAGGTTCAAGGTCGATACAAAATTCAATTTCACGCTCTAGGGTTAGGCTAGGAAGTTCTTCAGGGAATACATCAGGAAATTCATTAATAATAGAAATATCATTCAAAACTGATGTATTTTTGTTTAGATCCGTGACATGAGCTAAGAAAGCTTAACATCCGTTTTTCAATAAATGAATAACTTTATGGCTTGAGATGATAGTGATTGATTTTAATGGTTTGGTTGCTTGAATTCGCATAATAGGTTGGTTAGGAATATGAAAGTTAACAACTTTACGAAAATAATTAATTTTTGCATGATGAGTAGTTAACCAAGCAATCCCTAGAATTACGTCAAATGCAAGTATTTTCAATGAAATAAGATTGACAGATAATGTGAGGGTACCGATTTAAACCAAACAAGACTTATAAACAGTGGATGTAATGAAGGTTTCTCCCAATGGAGTTTCAACAAATAAGTCAAAGTCTAATTTCTCCGGAGTCAAATTTAAACGTTGAGCGCAAGTAAGAGAAATAAAAGAATGGGTAGAACCGGTATCAAATAAGGTATATACTTCGCTAGAGTTTATGATAAGATTACCCGTGATGACCTCGTTCGGGTTCCTTGCTTTCTGAGAGGTCACGACAAACGCTCTCCCTTGAACTACCGGTTTTATCTTGTCTGGGACGACCTTTGATGCCTCCATCCCAGCTGGACTTGTCTTTGGTGCACGACAAAATCGGGCCAGGTGACCTTCTCTTCCACAATTATAACATGCTTTGGATGGCATTGCGCAGTTTGGACTGATGTGTCCCTCCCCTCCACATTTGAAGCATATGATAGGTGGTCGTTCTCCTTCCTTAACGACGGGTGATGATGCTGACGTCTTTCCATCATTGTTGAATCTCCTCTTCTTGAAATGTCCACTCTTATTGTTTTTACCATGATTACCACCGAAGTGGTTACCATTTTTGGCATGTTGATTCCCTCCACGCTTGTTGTCACCGCTTCGATGACTGCTATCACTAGTATTATCATTTTGTTGGCTGCTTTCTTTTGGTTGGGTTGACTCATTATCGCGCTCCAATAACTGAGCCCTATTAACAACATCTGAATACAAGCAAAGTTTATGAGAAATGAGGTATTGATGTATCTCGGGTTTCAAACCTCTTAGAAACATTCGTGTCATTCTCTCCTCATTATCAACCAAATGGGACGCAAATTGAGACAACTCGGCAAACTTGGCTTCATACTGCGACACGATCATGTTATTTTGCTCCAGCTTGATGAACTCAACCTCTTTCATGTGAAGAATACTTTCGGGAAAGTACTTGTCATTGAACAATTCTTGGAAATTCTCCCAAGTCATCTTCAGTGCGTCAGGTTGAGTACGCTTTACAGATTCCCACCAGTAATCTGCCTCTGCTCGCAACATGAAGCTGGCAAAGGGAACATTTTGCTCCTCGGAGCATCCCAAGACATCAAATATCTTGTTGATCTGCTTTATCCACGTCTCGACTTAAGTGGTTTTGGCTCTCCAAAAAACTCCGGCAGTCCTAGCTCCTTGAACTGCTTAGCAGTGATAGTCCTAGAATTACCAGTGTTTCCACCTGAATTTCGGACATGAATCTCTCTTGCCTGATGCTGCATGAATTATAGAAAGCCTCTGAACATTTCATCATTCATTATTTGGTCAGTGTTGTTATTTGCATGAGGATTGTCGCCTTCCTAATGCACATTGTCCTGATTATTGATCTGTGGAGACTCAACGGTCTCTTGTGCTCCATTGCTAATCTCAACATTCTCGGATGCCATTTTCAAACACTGCCACAAAACAAGGGTTAATTAACATATCACATATTATCCCTATACTCTGATCGACCAATTAAATACTAAATAAACTTAAGTAGGTCATACTAGCGAAAGAATTCCTCGTCTCTCCCCTCCTAGTTCTTGTCTCACATCTCAGCCATGGATCATATCCCTAAGCTTTGATACCAACTATGACGCCCCCAAAATAGGTATACATCACCTATTCTGAGTCGCCAAATACATGGTACAGAATACAAATACAATCTTAAATATACAACAAGAGTTGTGAGTTTTAATACAAATATTGTCTTCTAGACAATATCCACTCTCAGAATAAGTCCTCATTATAATTATTAGCACACTATTTCATGGAATAGTGAGGACTACTAATGCTATCATCTGGACCGTCACTCTATTCCCCGACTAGTCCCTGCTACGTTCTCATTTCCTGAAGAGAACAATGATAGCAAAAAGGTGAGCTCAACTAGCCCAGTAAGAAATATTATGACTAAGATAATGCAGGAAAAAATTATTGTTAGCCTTCAACAGTGTTAAACTGATAAAATATAACAAACATCAAGTTTAACTGCAGCGGAACAAGCAATCTATTAAAAGAATCAAGTAGATAATAAAATCTACAATCTTTTATGATTTAAAAGCTTTTTCATCACTTTTATCACTGGGACTTAGCTTAATAAATAATCCACATCATCCCTGCACTACGACTAAGGATATTCATTAGTATCACAGCCACAAATTATCCATGCACTACGGGCCAAGGATATTCGTGTATTCATCAATGCTCATAATCATGCCAACAACTGTCCATCAATGCACTACGGGCCAATGAGGATTTTTACCACATCATTTGTAACATTACGGTCATGATTATACCGAATAATCCATGGTCATAATCATAACAAGTCCATCTATGCATTACAGGCCACATATGACTTTCAACATAATATAAACATGAGGATGATGACAATGATATAAGAATTCAATAAAACAAGTTCAAGAATTAGTTTATCCAGGAACCAATAACGTCCAAATTGTTAACATGATACTGCTTTGTGGAGTAAAATTCAAGAATGCTCAGAAGAATATTTCCATAAAAAGATACTGGATGAAGCGCAAATATCAAGGATATTCCACTAATTTCATGGAGTATAAAAGCCAAAACTTTAACTAACTGAGTATAATAAGGAATGGAATAACAAAAGAAATCACCAGCCATGCGATAGACCGCACTGACAGGTTATTCCAACAGAATAATAATAACAGAACCAGGTCATGCGTAAACGCACAGACAAGATATTCCAACAGAATAATAAATAACGGAACCAGGTCAGGCGAAATTCGCACCGACAGGATGTTCCAACAGAATAATAAATAACGGAACCAGGTCATGCGTAAACGCACAGAATGGATGTTCCAACAGAATAATAAAGAATGGAATAACAGAAGAATTTCACCATGTATAGGGTAGTCCGCGTATACAGGTTATTCCAACAGAATAATAAAGAATGGAATAACGGAAGTTCTCTTCATGAATACGAAAGAAATAATACCCCTTACCATAGAAGAAACTGGATATAGGAGTAGTGAAGTAGCATAATACTTTTCTTCTTTCTCTCTATAGTTTCTCTCTCTAGAGTTTCAGTAAATTCGTAAGAAATAATGATGGAATGAGCTTCTATTTATAGAAGAATGGAAAGGATACTATTTGGAAAAAGAGAATCACGGACACAACAGAAGAAGTCACAGGCTGCAACTTATCAGTACACTAATTAAAACTTTTAACCAATAAGGGAGTACCCTTAAAAATAATTCCCACGTTGCTTCCATCAAAAATATTTATGACCAATCAGGGACTAACCCCCATGTGAGGGAAATGCTAATTCAAAGTATTGACCAATGAGGAAACACCCTCCATAAAAAAATATTGAATAGGAAGCATTCTTGAAAAATATTTGGCCAACACCCGTTGATAATCTACCCCATTTCACATGCCACACATCATCACCCACTCACACTATTTTATATAATACTAATACTCATTCCACCATTTTCCACTCACACACATAATATTATATATATATATAGAAAACTGATCAGGTCCGGACTCCCGGACCTGATCAAAATCCGGACCCCAATTTTTTTTTGTAGAACAACTAAAAAAAAATTATGGAACTAAATTTTTCCATAATACAGTGTTTTGGGTGTGTTTTTAATACCTACACCAACCAATGTATGTACAATCTGCCCAGACTGTACAGAAATGTTTTGGTATAGGCATCCAAATCACGCCAAAAACACTGTATTATGTAAAAATTTTAGTTTCATATTTTTTTTATTTTTTTTAGTTGTTTTAAAAAAAAAGCAAAAAAATAAAAGGTCCGGATTTTAATAGAGTCCGGGATCCCGGACTGGATCCGGACTCTCTCTCTCTCTATATATATATATATTCCACCCACCACACACATCACAAACTTATATATATAAATTCCCTCATAGGCAATCCAAGTTTCCTCCCCCGTGACAATTGAATTTCAACACAAGTGGGCCCCACATTTATAAAAAAAAATTTCTACCTATTATTTTGAAAAATGGATAAATGGGGGTCCAACAAATACTTCATAAAAATTCCATCAATATCTTAACAACATTTATCATCATTATTATAATTCACAATATTAATCGATCAGGTCGTTCACAGGAAAGAGGGGCTTTCCAATAAGATTTCTCCCTATTGGCGCGTAATTAGGTGACCAAACCTCTCTTTGACAGAACTTCTAGACATCGTTAATATTGCAAATAATAATATTAATAACTCTGTCATCTCAATTATTGATTTAATAATATATAAAATATCGACAATAATTAAATCAAATAACGTGAGATACTATGCAACAATTACTGAAGCAATAATCGAACAAAACTGAGTGACTTCTCACGTAAGCATCAATAATCAATACCGTGTGCTACTATGCAACCATGCGTATTCCTGTACTTTTAACACCGGGTGTTTCAACAGTTAACAGTAAAACTTCCGCCGTTATTTTCATAAAAATATTTTTGTCATTTTTTCAATCCGACAATAATTTCGTTGTGCGGTCCACCAATGATTGTGTCGTCGTACGAATATTCCCTACTAAAATGAATATTCTCCGACCAATCGAATGTTATATAACAACTTGCGTACTTTGCAAAATTTATAAATATTACCCACAACTATAACATTATATCAAATTTACTCCATAATATTTAAAAATGATATTTATAGAAAATTCATCTTTATTCATAAAAGTTGGGGTCTTACAAATTGGGTCTGTCACGTCATAAATTGATGATGTGTAACAAAAAAATAATTTTTAATTTTTGATTAAACATTTATTATAGCTTAAAGGGCAAATTTGTCAACTACGGGAAAATGAAAGAAATCCCATTGTTCCTTCCCTCACTTTTGCTTATGTTCAGAAACTCATTGAATGATGCCACCGACCTCTTCGAGTTCTGTCCCACCGAAGATGACCGCGAGGATGAATTCCAACAGCAAGTTTCTATTCCACAACATGGAGGTAGAATTCCAACAGCAAGTTTCTTTCAGTACTCCCAACTAGAATCAATGGTTCACTTCAACAATGGAGGTGGCTGCTACTTTGATTAGTTTGATCTGCTTTCCATCTCTCTATATATAGATATATAGATATAAACATAAGTTTTGGAAGAGAGAATTGATCTTTAGATATGGATGGTGAAGAAGATAAGAAGAAGGAACAAGAAAGAGAGGGAAAGGTGAAAAAGAAAGATGAAGACTGCTTCTCAATTAGACCTTCTTGAGAAAACATATGCTGGTAAGTTCAATTTTACATTTTCTTACATTTTAGTGCTGTTAACGCCAAGATCCTTTCACACGTCCCAATCAAACAAGACACGTCCGATCCTGCACAATAAACACGACAACACCAAAAGCTTGACGACTTCGACCGTCGGGGGATAGCTTCGGCGTGAGAGTCAGTACAGGCGATCACAAGGTTAACAATGGAGGAAAATAATATCTAGTGTATTGAGAGATAAAAATATCAGTTACCTCATTCTTGTGTTGTATCCGATCCTTATATACCCAGTCCTCGGTTTTACGTGCCATCGACTCACCCTGACACTACCCCACTGTAGGTAGCTTACCTGCTGACCCCATCACCTTTGTCCACCGCTGGCCGACTGTCCAATCGCAGGATAACAGTCAAATTTCTGTCTTTGTAATGATTACTGGTTAAAGCCTAGTTAAAGATATTATTCACCCAATGGGTCGGCCCAACGATCTGGCCCAATACTTTCAAGACCCAGGCCCATCATGTCTAAAGTATTATGGCCCAACATTGCCCCCTAGTCTTTTATTCAAACAAGATGTTTAATAAAAGAGTATAAGTGTCATTGGGCCAAGACGAAAAATGGAACCCATATAAAACTGAACCGAGCCCAAGCCGAAATCAAAAACCAAGGTAACTCCCCTATCTACCAAAGAACTCTGAGTTCCTTCTACCGAAACTTCCCAATCACCCACAATTCCAGTAGAAATTAATATTTCTAAAGACAAGCTTGAGGAACAAGCTGATCCCATTCCAACATTGGCTCGAAAAAGAAAACATTCTTCAATCAACCAATCAGAACCAATCCTCGAAATTGCACTTACTCAACCACCACCGCCCCCTGAACAACCCAGACCTTCGCCACAAATACCAACCTCTTCTGAATATAAGCCTGAAGCTATGGGATCCCCCACTCTCTGACCAGAATTCAATGAGAATTTCCCTTCAACCTCTACAATGCATTCGTTCATGACACCGATGATCATCAATTCGGCAATAGTTCCATCATGGACCTGATGGATGAAGGAATGAAATACCAGACTAAAGTAAGTTGATATTTGACTTATCCATTTATATTTCTGCCCATCTATTTGAAACTGATTGACTAATATTGATCATCTGCAGGCAAACGCTATCTTCGGGCGTCTCCGTCCCAAATATATAGAAGCTGACGTCGAAGAAGATGTTGCCCGAAGGGAGAACGCCATTCTGAAGTCTGCGTTGGCAAAAGAAAGAAGCAATCTTGACATTGTTCTCTTTAACAATGAGTTCCTCCGGAAGGATATCGACAAGCTCAAAGAAGAACTGAAAACGACTAAGGCCACTCATCGGGTCATCACTGATATAAATGTCGATCTGCTTCAGAAGAATGAAATTTTAACAAAGAAGAATGAATATCTGGCCCAATTTAACTCAAGCTTGTCAAAGCAAAATAATGATATCCAAGCAAAAGAATCAAAGCATATGGCACATCGTCAGAAGCTTGAAGAAGAGCTCAAAGAACTTCGGGCCCTTAGGGATTTGGGTCCGCCACTGACCTAAGATCTTCGTAAGGAAATCCAGGCAACATACAAAAGATCCGTCGAGCTGAACAAAGAGATCGTCCATATGTATGCCGAAGGATATGAAATCTGTCGAAGTAAAGGCAAGAAAAAGCTCGTTGGGGCCAAGGTAGATCCATCTCTTCTAGACTCTTTAAATGGTGACGATGACGATGAAGAAGCCTGAACATGACCTCCCCTTATCTTTAGCTGTAGAACTTTCTGTAAACATTTTTATATCTTTTGTATAAATAGGTAAATATCAATGAAATATCAACTTCATTCCTTATTACTCCTTTGCGAACATTTCTTATTAATAATTCACCATCAATCAACTTGAAAAATGTACAAGCTTCTTCTAAACTTAACTTAAGCTGTTAGTCAATAATTAAACAAATTACACAACAAATACGGTGAAGTAATCAACAAAATCCGAACTCAACACTTAGAGAAAATCAGGTAATAAATTAATACAATACTTAATCGTTATCGAAGTATGAGACAGATCTGCATCGATCAAACTTGCCAACAAATGGCCGAGTGAATCCAACCGAGCCTCCCTGCAATACTTGGAATTTGTTTACCACGCAGGCCTAACAAATTCACAAGGTCCATCGAACATATAGGCTACCATCAAATGGTCAGCGAGTCCACCCGAAACTCTTTTCATCCATGAAATTTGTTTACCACTCGGAGCCTAACAAATTCATAAGAACCACCTGTAAAATAGGCTACCATCGAATGGTCAGCGAGTCCACCCGAACCTCCTTTCATCCATGAAATTTGTTTACCACTCGGGGCCTAACAAATTCATAACACTACAACAAAAAAGCTTATCAGCAACTGGATATGGTCGCAGAAGACTATTAGCGATCGCATTCGGTCGCTGATACTAGTTGCAGCTAATCTGGTCGCTGGATGGACATCAGCGACCAACAATAGTAACTGATTTGTCAGGGACTGCAGACAGCGACCGAATCTGTCACTATTCTGACTCATGCTGAGTCATTTGTCAATTGTGACATGGCACAAGTGTCCGCGACCAGTAATAGCGACCGAGTCGGTCGCTAGTTTCCAACCAGTTATCAGCGACCGCTCTTTAGCATTAGCGACCGCATGCGGTCGCTGATGTTTTTTTTAAAAATATTTTTCCTGTTTTATTGATTTCCCAAAAATAACCTGCTTTGTACCTGCTTTATATCCCAACACGCAGCAGTATATATAAGCATCCATCCATGATAACTACCATATAATAAACATTCATCCATGATAACTGATAAACATCCATCGTAAACCAACACAACACAATAAAATCATAAACATCTATATAATAGAATCGTAAACCAATACAATTGTCCAAAGAATGAATCTAAAAGAGTACAAGGCCTTTAACAATTTAAAAAACAAGTCTAACAAGGCTTTAAAAATCTAACATATATGACTGGGCTAGCTCTTCATGGATCATCCAAATTAGTACCCTGTAATTAACAAAAGAATAAAAAATATATGTTACACGTGTTGATACTGCTATGACTTAGGAAAAGCTAAACAATAGACAATGTAGTGAAACATATAAGTATGTGCAGTGACAGTAACAATATCGATATATATACCTGGTCGCCACCCTGATGCTGTGATGCTGCTGCTGTCGCCATTGCCTCCGCCAACTCATCAGGACTAAGAGAGTGCAGATGCCCGCCCAGTATACGAAGTGTCTGAATAACTGATGCCTGTGCGTCGTCCCATCTATACCGCTTTTGTAAATAAAACAACAACAATAATATTAAAACTATTATATTACCATAACCCAACATTAGTAAACAATATTATTTGATTAACTATGTATTATCTATCAGAATGATAAAAAATATACCTGAAATTCAGCCCAAACTGCATCCTTATGGGCGAGAGGTGTGGTCGCCCATGTAATCATTGGTGTATGCCAGTTCTGTAAGCATAATTGTGAAATGCACTTCACAATTTTACTATCTTGAAAATCACTACAATATACAATAATTTACAGTCATATATATTTATAACAATGGAAATATTAAACCCTTATATATACACGATGTTTAACTTACGTGCTTTCTGGAGGAGGACGGATCTATATAAGAATGCGATCATTCGGACTAGCCGAGGCCTTCGGCACATGATTAGGGCCCCGACCCGCACTTTCGTGCTGCAGGTTCAGAAGACATCTATAAATAAAAATTTAGGATGTTAGTAATGCTAGCAATCAGTCAACACAGCAATATAGCATAGCAGTGAATTTTAATACTACAACAGTTAGTAAAGCAACACATAACAGTTCATATAATTCAATAACAGTTAGTATATAATCATGATTTAAAACATCTAAATGCAAGTATATTGTCATAGTCCATTAAGTATACTAGTTCTAGGCATGGTTCATCACACCAAAACAGTAGCAAACATTGTCATAAATGTCTTTCTAAAACATGCACCTGTTATTTACCATATATTCATGATTTAAAACATCTAAATGCAAAGTCTCTATGCTTTAGACCAACACAGCCCCCCTTTAGGATTAAATTTCAAAAACAAACATGATTTACCCCTATGTTTACAATGATATCATGAAAGTGCAATATAAAGGCTTATACTATCTTTTTATATGACATTTATCATACATAACATATATTTGACTGATATTGAATAGCTTACACCATATTAGTCCTTATCAAGCCTCTAATCTAGTATACAAGGTTTTTAAAACAGTGGTAAAGTCTTAATGTTACATAGTTACTAATAGTTCAGTTACTACTAATTAGAGACATAGGAACGACTGGAAAAAGGATTGGGGGCCAGAATTGGCTTACCTTGTTAATTCGAAGGTGACAAGTGGGTTGAGCTGCTCAATTATTTTTCCCCCTCTAGCCGAACTCTGCTAATATCACTCTCAGTTGGCTCTCTTTTTCTTTCTTATTGTGTTAAAGCCTTGGGAAGTCAGTTAAGGGGTGGGACATGAAGTAAAATAGCTGAATTATCAGTAGTGAATACTCTTATATATAGTTAAAACTTTGCCTTATTTTTCTTAGCCCTTCCTGTTTTCAAATTAGAGCTTTATATATCATGAAAAAATGCACTAAAAAGGGGAAACCCTTCATGTTTTCTTAGCCCTTCCTGTTTTAAAAAAAATGCACAATAATCATGAAAGACTAAAGCACTTACATGACAGATAAGAATTCATCTACATTTTAATGAAATAGCAAAACTAATACTGAACAAATTTAGCCTAGGTACCCAAAATAGTTAAGTTATCAAATAGTGTGCACAATAATCATGAAAGACTAAAGCACTTACATGACAGATAAGAATTCATGTCCATTTTAATGAAATACCAAAACTAATACTGAATAAATTTAGTCTAGGTACCCAAAATAGTTAATCTATCAAATAGTGTACCCAAAATAGTTAAGCTATAAAATAGTGTGCATATATGTCAGCGGCGGCTGTGGTGGTGGTGACTACTACAGTGGTGGGTTCCATTCTAGATACTATAACTTCTTAGTCCTATTCACTAAACAACCACTAGAGTGATATAACAAATTTGTTAATAAATTTCTTTACCAATATCTCCTGAGTTCTTATTATTCAAAAGTTGAGTTGATATGCATACATAAACAATAAACCAACTACATAACCAAAAGAAATCCAAGAATCTCAAGAGCTAAGAAAGCTCACATTACCAGTAGTACATTTACCAAACTAAAGAGCAGACCTAAAAACCAAAAAAAAATTGATAAACAAAAGCCACTCAACTATCATGCCAAATCATAGTATTTAAAATGCCGTATCCTCCTAATTTTCACATTTCTCGGGAACCAAATACTAACAGAAGAATTCCAAAATTTTCGTTTCAATACTGAAAACAGAAAGAAGAAATGGATCTAACTAAATAGTAATTCAAAAATATACGCCAATGACAATCAAATTACTCACCGGAGACGCAGTAGACAAACCCGCCATACGCCAAAACATCTTGAGACTTGAACGAACTGCAAGGATCTACAAAGTGTAACCCTAGAGGTGGAGAATCAATAATTTTTCTCGTTGATTGTCAAACCCTAAGATTGGAGAGATTGTGTCGATTGTCGAGGGTTACCCAGGGATAACAAAATAGAGATACAAATGAACAAAATACCTGTAATTTCGAGACGCCAGGAGTGTGTTGTTAATTGTGAGGAGTGAAAAAAAAATAATTTTTAACGAGAAGTAATATCTTCATATACCAATATTGAATAGCATTTTTCTTACCTCTTTTTTTTCTTCTGTCGATCGAGAGTGACGAACTGGAACTAAAACTGGAACTGATTAATTGATATAGATCAGCAACCGCATGCGGTCGCTAATTTTAAATGATGTGGAAGTATCAGCGACCGCATACGGTCGCTGATGGTGAGTGGTCGCAAACAACTAAGGTGCCAACATTTTCTGCCAATTTTTTTGGAGGTAAAATTGAACCAGCGACCGAGTAGCGACCAGTTTCGATCGCTAACATAATATAGCGACCAAATTCAAGGGTGGTCGCTAATGTCGGTCGCTACTAATCCTATCTGCTACCGAAAGTGTGGTCGCTGATATTTTTGGTCGTTGCTAGAGCATTTTCTTGTAGTGTAAGGACCACCTGCCAAATAGGCTACCTTCGAATGGTCAGCGAGTCCACCCGAACCTCCTTTCATCCATGAAATTTTTTTACCACTCGGAGCCTAACAAATTCATAAGGACCACCTGCCAAATAGGCTACCGTCGAATGGTCAGCGAGTCCACCCGAACCTCCTTTCATCCATGAAATTTGTTTACCATTCGAGGCCTAACAAATTCATAAGGACCACCTGCCAAATAAGCTACCATCGAATGGTCAGCGAGTCCACCCGAACCTCCTTTCAACCATTAAATTGTAGATGAGCTACCAAAGTCTTTCTGTGCTGAATCCCCAGTTTCTTCAAGAATGCTTCAAACTTTGATCCCATAAACTGATGTCTGTTATCCTAAAGTACCACCTGACCTTTAGGCAATGGACCCAATATATCTACCCCCCAGACAGCAAAAGGTATAAGAGATAGAATTGAATCTAGCTCTTCTGATGGCTGATGTGGGATCAAATTATTCGGCTAGCACTTCTGACACTTTTTCACATATTCAGTAGCTTCCCTAAAATTTGTGGGCCAATAATACCCTTGGCGAAATACGTTGTATTCTAATGACTTTGCAGCTATATGATCGCCACAAATTCCTTCATGTACTTCCCGAAGAGCATACCCCGCTTCGGACGGTACCAAACATTTTAACAATAGAGATGAAGAAGCCCTTCGATATAAATCACCATTAATAAGCACAAAATTTAAACTTTTGTACTTAACTTTCTTAGACAGCCTATGATCCGAAGTAAGAACGCCATCTGCTAGATACGCCAAATATGAAGTAAACCATCAATTAGATCGCTCTACGAACATAACTGTTTTATTCTGAATACTGGGTTGTTGCAAAGTCCCTAGATACAAAGAGCCATCAAAGGTGCTCGCTTAAGTAGTAGCCAGTTCGGACAATGCATCAGAAATGAAATTGTCATTGCGATCGACCCCCTGATAGCTCGCTGAACTGATGTCTGAAGTAGAATATCCGTCTGTATACAACATCCACGAACTCTGCTTCTGCTGAAGAGTCTGTTCTTTTCCATCCAAACCTGAAGCTTTAAACGAGTTTCTTCAACGATGAGTATCCGTAGGGAGGTGTACCCTGTTCGGATTCTCAGGAGTGCGACTTCTAGATCTGCTTCGGTGATGAGCCCTTACGCTGTGGCGAGAACACTCAAGGCGGAATGTCTTCTTTGTATTCTCGGGTGAATATCCTCTAGAGCTGCTCCCTCGTCTGCTTGTGCCATAGCCCCGAGAACCCCTGGGGTGAGGTACCCTCTTCGGATGCTCAAGAGTATGACTCCTTGGTCTTCTTCAGTCATGAGGGAGGCCTCGAGACATATCTTCAAAGTACACAGGCTTCTTTCCTCTGCTTCAGAAGAACTTCTAAAGCTTTGTCAGCATCTTCGGCCATCTTGGCCAACTTGGACGCTCTGTCAGTCTGACCATCTCAGTGTAGGGTTCTAGGCGGTGTGCCTTCTACCCTTTTTCGATCCTGATCAGGTCTTTTACTACCTTTTTCTTTTGGCATCACCATAGACTTTTGCATAAGAACCTTGTGAAAAATCACGTGATGCAAAACTGTCATGAACACTTTTCAAAGGACCTAACCGATTCTTGACAGAAATACGTTACAAAGATGATCTCAAAGCCATCGGTTGTCCTTCAACAGTATCTGTCTTACTCTTCACCATAACTTTTGATGCAAGACAGTCGGTCTTTGTGATTGAAAACTCAAGAACACTAGAAAACAACCCTCTTTCTAGCGCCAATGTTAACGCCAAGATCCTTTCACACGTCCCAATCACGTAAGACACATCCGATCCTGCACAATAAACACGACAACACCAAAAGCTTGACGGCTTCGACCGTCGGGATAGCTCTGGCGTGAGAGTCAGTACAGGCGATCACAAGGTTAACAATGGAGGAAAATAATATCTAGTGTATTGAAAGATAAAAATAACAGTTACCTCCTTCTTGTGTTGTATCCGATCCTCATATACTCAGTCCCCGGTTTTGCGTGCCACCGACTCACCCTGACATTACCCCACTACATGCAGCTTACCTGCTGATCCCATCACCTTTGTCCACCGCTGGTCGACTGTCCAATCCTCATTAATGCGATGCAGGATAACAGTCAAAATTCTATCTTTGTAATGATCGCCGGTCAAAGCCCAGTTAAAGATATTATTCACCCAATGGGTCGGCCCAATGATCTGGCCTAATACTTTCAAGACCCAGGCCCATCACGTCTATAGTATTATGGCCCAACAAGTGCTAAATTTTTAGTACTTAAGGGGGTGGGGGGACACTATTATATTTTTGTCAAAATTTGTTTCTGACCTCGTATAAGGATAAACAGATACATTAAGGCAATTGAAGTTATAATAATGATCCAGAGTACAAAGACAAATTAATATCTACTAACTGACATCTGCATGCAAAGATTTGGCTAACATCTATTGAAGAACTTAATTAGTTCATCATCCTTTACCACCAAATTACTTTTTTCTCCTGATTTATAATATATATATATATATATATATATATATATATATATATATATATATATATATATATATATATATATATATGGGAAATGGATCAGGTCCGGACCTCCCGGACGGGAGAAAATCCGGACCCAAATTTTTTTTTTTTTTTTGTAGAACAACTAAAAAATAAAATAAAATTATGGAACTCAATTTTTTCAATAATACAGTGTTTTGGGTGTGTTTTTAATACCTACACCAACCAATGTATGTACAGTCTGTCCAGACTATACAGACATGTTTTGTTATAGGCATTCCAAATCACGCCCAAAACACTGTATAATGTAAAAATTTCAATTCAATGATTTTTTTTAGTTGTTTCAAAAAAAAAAGCAAAAAAAAAAAGGTCCGGATTTTGTTAAAATCCGGGAGTCCGGACCTGATCCGGACTCTCTCTCTCTCTCTCTCTCTCTCTCTCTATATATATATATATATATATATATATATATATATATATATATATATATATATACGAATTAATTTGAGACTACTATAAAATCACTTTGTATATATTCTTCAGAATTCAATTCCTAGTTATAAATAACCAAACAATTAATTATATTAATCATTAACCTAAAATAGTGATCATGAGTTACATAACTGATCAATAACAAACCATTCATCTCCAGCCATCTCTTCGCTTCCTCAGCTTAAATGAAGAAACCGTTACCACCCTATAAACCCTTTAGCCTTACCATCAGCTTTTTTCTCATTATATATACTTACACACATATTTCACAACACTATAGGTCATCAACTTTAATTCTACAAACTTATAGCCATGGCTCTTTCACCTTCATCCTTATTACGACTCCTAACATTCTTCCTACTATCAACATTCTTTTCCCTCCTAGCTAATGGATCTCCCACCCCATTTCGGATCCACCTGACACGCCTTGACGCCACCAAAACCTACTCCAAGCTACAACTCCTCCAACGCGCACTTCCACGCAGCAAAACCCGCATGGAAAGGCTCTCAAAAATGGCAACAACACCACCACGAGCAGCCATACAATCCCCGGTTCACCCCGGTGAGGGTGAGTTCCTCATGAACTTGTCCATTGGCACGCCACCAAAGCCCTTCTCCGCCATAGTTGACACGGGCAGCGACTTGATATGGACGCAATGCAGTCCATGCCTTAAGTGTTTTAACCAGCCTTCTCCTATTTTCGACCCCAGAAAATCATCCTCATACTCTACTATTCCATGTTCTAGTGAATTATGCATGGACATGAACATTTTCAAGTGTAACAATGGGTGCAACTATTTGTACACTTATGGTGATCAATCATCCTCACAAGGGTTCATGGCAACGGAAACATTCACATTTTTCGACTCCACGAATTATAAGCCATTGGCCATACCTAATTTAGGGTTTGGATGTGGGGTGAACAATCAAGGGCCAGGGTTCGGTCAGGGCTCAGGGCTAGTAGGGTTGGGGCGCGGACCGTTGTCCCTCATTTCACAACTAGGGTTCCACAAATTTTCATATTGTTTGACATCAATAGGGGAAAACAAAACCAGTAGCCTTGTTTTGGGGTCACTAGCTGATTTCAACTATTCTACCACTAGTGGTACAAATTGGACACCATTGATACAAAGTTCATTCCGACCAACATTTTACTATCTTTCCCTGGAGGGAATTACTGTTGGTGAAACCCTATTGCCTATTCCAAAATCGACCTTTAAATTGAGGGAAGATGGTAGTGGTGGAATTATCATAGATTCTGGTACAACTTTAAGTTATATTCAACAAAATGCTTTTGAATTGATTAAGAAAGAGTTCAAGTCACAAATGAAGCTTAGGGTTACAGAATCCAATACCGGTGGACTTGATTTATGCTTTGATTTGCCTACCAATGATTTAAATGAGATTAGGGTTCCAAAGCTTAAGTTTCATTTTAAAGGGGTGGATTTGGAGTTGGCTGCTGAGAATTATATGATAGGTGATGTGAATATGGGGTTGGTTTGCTTAGGGATGGCAGCTTCGGATTCGATGTCGATATTGGGGAATGTTCAGCAGCAGAATTTGTTGGTTGTTCATGATCTTGAGAGGGAGAGTTTATCTTTTGTTCCTACTCAATGCGATCAGTTGTAAGCTTGCAGTACGTCTAGATCTCCATGTAAGGGTACCTTTTCAATAAGTTGGATTATCTGTCATATTTACTTATTGAAAATAAAAGTTATATATATGTTGTGATATTATTACTGTTTGGCTATAAGCTGTTCAAAGAATCAAGCTCTGGCAATAAGATGTTGTCCTATTTAAGGAAAAAGAACCTTAAATTCCCCTAAAAAAGAAATTTTTTATTTTTAATTACAATTTCTATAATGGAGATGTATTAATTCTCTCTCTCCCTCATATGCCAAATCAATCATGAACTAGAGAAAATTGTTTTGTTGGGTAGTATAATTTATGTTTTTGGCAAAAAGTTTTGTCCTGTTTCGGATATTGTACAAATGTTGTAAACCGACTCAAATGATTCAAACTATCATAGAAATCTATGAAGTTGTATTCTTGTGTGTGTGTGTGTGTGTATATATATATATATATATATATATATATAATCGACATGAGAAAAGAAATTGATTTCATATATAGGGAATCTAACTGTGTTTTTATTCTGGATCAAGCTGCCTAATGATTTTAGAATATAGGAATTAGGATCCTCTCCATTTCAAATGAATTGGGTAGTCTCCATTTCATGATTCAGATATAAAATATGTAACATCATGATGATGGGAAAGAAAAATAATAATGACGAGAAATATACTAAGAATTGAGACTCTTCATTTCATTTGAAATTTGAAATGGAGAGGATCCTAGTCCATAATTTAGTATTTCATTTCAGTTTCGGACCAACCTTCAACTTGGATGAATGAAACGGTACGGTGAAAGTGTGTACATTTAATTTACATATGAAAACAGAGGACTAAATGAAGGGCAGGAAAACAGAACAAAACTTAGCAATTAAATCAAATTAATAAATAATCAAGGAATATCCAAAAGACAATAATTCCTCCAACAAAGCCCAAAAGAAGCCAATACAATTATTTATTACCTATATAATGTTACAAAATTGTGTTGTAAAATGCATAAACTTTATAATATCTGATTCATCTACTTAGTTAAAGCATAGCGATGACTTCAACAAACAAATACCAATGTTTTATCATGCCTATGCTCTTCATTTTGGTAGCCTTGGCTTCTCAAGCCGCGTCTCGCTCTCTCAGTGAGGAGGCTTCAATGCTCGAAACACATGAGCAGTGGATGGCTCGTTATGGTCGTGTATATATAGATGCTAACGAGAAGAACAAACGTGATGCGATATTCGAGGAGAATGTGAAATATATTCATTCATTCAACATAGCAAATAACAATCCTTACAAGTTAGCAGTCAATGAATTTGCAGACCTTACAAATGAAGAGTTCAAGGCCTCGAGAAATAGATTCAAGAGCCATGTTTGCTCCACAACAACAACTTTGTTCAAATATGAAAATGTTAGCGTTGTGCCAGCTACCATGGATTGAAGAAAGAAAGGTGCAGTTATATTTGTAAAAGACCAAGGCCAATGCGGGTAAGTTTCAAGTCCACAATAAGAAAAAATTAGGAAGTAAAACTTTCGTGCTATTATACAGTCTTGACACTTTTATTTGTAAAATACATAGGGTGTTGTTGGGCATTTTCCGCTGTGGCAGCTATTGAAGGAATTACACAACTCAAAACTGGCAAATTGATTTCTCTATCGGAGCAAGAGCTTGTTGATTGTGATACTAGTGGCGAAGATCAAGGCTGCGAGGGTGGACTAATGGACAATGCCTTTGAGTTCATCCAACAAAATCACGGCCTCTCCACTGAAACAAACTACCCTTACAGTAAAACTGATGGCACGTGCAACGCCAACAAAGAAGCAAACCATGCGGCCAAGATTACTGGCCACGAAGATGTGCCTGCCAATAGTGAGAGCGCACTACTGAAAGCTGTTGCCAATCAACCAATCTCTGTTGCCATTGATGCTGGGGGATCTGACTTCCAATTCTACTCGAGTGGCGTCTTTACAGGACAGTGTGGCATTGATCTAGACGATGGTGTTACTGCTGTTGGCTATGGTACTAGTAGTGATGGAACTAAGTATTGGCTTGTGAAGAACTCGTGGGGCATGAGTTGGGGCGAGGGGGGGTACATAAGGATGCAGAGAGGTGTTGCTGCGAAAGAAGGCCTATGTGGCATTGCAATGCAAGCTTCATACCCCACTGCCTAAATATCAAAATTACAAATAAGTTGCTACCTAATGTAAATTATTTATGCTGATTGCTACCATATTTCCTCTTCTCTATGTTCATGTCTCATAGTTGAATGTACATTGGACCTTGTAATGTACTTATATGTGAAATTCTAGCTAGCTTCCGGTACAATTACAGCCCTCATTGTTTTGCCATAAATCTTGTGGAACTTTGAGATTTTGAGGGAATATTACTACAATCATGTAGCACCTAATTCTGGCTTGATGATATATTTTTTTGATGTGTTTTTTTTTGCATCACATTTGATATTATTTATTTTAGATTTATGAGTCCACTTTGCACATGTAGAGATTCAACGAGAAAATTGTTTCATTTCCAAACGGATTTCTTTAATCTTACACTTTCTTCTCATTTTATCCGGTTCTCAATTTTCAAGTCCATGAATGAGTGCATAATTAAATCAATTTTTTTAAGAAAACAAAGAACTATGTGCTTATCAAATCTACTGATCACTTATTAGTACGGACAGGGTAGGTTGTATGAGTATATCAGGCTATCTACATCTCAGTGTAGGCAAATAAAAATAATAATTTTATGTCATCCCTATCCATACATACCATGAGTACACTGTGAGACACAAATTTAAATCTCATGTTACCAGTTTAAGATGAAGATGGTATGGAAATTCTAATTTCCATTACTCTCAACTCTATAGTTTATGTCATGTAATTTTCTATGGCTCGTAAGTATATTTTTTTTATATTGTTTGAGTTTAATTTGCTTCTTATCAAATACAAACTAGTACATATTTGCAAGTAACAATGAACAAACATATATTATCGAATAAAAAATTAACTATATTATTACAATATTGGTAGAAAATCCAATATTGGTAGAATTGATTTATGGTTCGATTAGTGTATATACAATGATATTGAGGAAATTTGAATTTGATGTGGATATTGGGAATGTTTAGCAGTAGAATTTGTTGCTCCAAATGTGAGAGTATATTTTGTTTCTTGTCAATGTGGCATGGATTTTAATTCTACCTGAAAATAAATGTTAAATATATGTTGCTATGTTAAAAATATATCTTTGTTTATATTGAAAATTTTTAAAAAAATAAAAATCTGAAACGAGAAAATGAATTGAGTAGTATAAAATTAATGTTTTTCGTTAAATAAATTTTGATCTGTCTGCTCAGAATACCATCTCTGATGAGCTTTAAAAAAGGGAAGATATCCGGTTGGTTGGCTGAAACTCTAGCCTGTGCCAGATTTAAGGATCTAGTGCTATTATTCAATAATCAGAAAGAAGGCTTAACTTGCATATTTACATGTAGGCAGCGGGGAATCTACTTGAGGGACAGTATAGGCATCTGTCTCTGTTGGAATTTTTTTTATAGGTATAGAAGCATGACAAATATGTAAATTAATAAATTTAAGAGAGCGGGTTAATGGAAGAGTTAAATTTGGAGGGAGCAAAAAAAATTCGTAAACAAAAATCTTCTTAGTTTTAAAATTTGGTGAAATCTTAAAAGTATTTTTTGTATAATTTTTTGTTTTGAATGTTCATCAGCTCACACTGTGAATGATTGTTTGATTCAAGTTTGATTTTTTTTATTGTTGATTTGGTTGCCTGTGGTTACTGTTTGTTTGCTCTGTTTGAGTTTTTGTTTTTGGGTTGTTTGATCTTTGATTGAAAATGGAATCGATTTGGTTGAGTAGTTTATGTCTTCTATTGTGATAGCTTACAATGATTTTGCCTAATTTTATAATGGAAAATGACTATGAGCTTTTAGCAGCCCCTAATTTCTAGTTGTTCTAATTACTTTATTTCCATGCACCTAACTAATGGACCATGTATAATTTTTGGTGTTTTTGGATGGTTTATTTCTCTTATTTCAAGTAAAACTTATTTGAAACTTATAAAAAGATACCAAAATTAGTTTATAGTTTAAAATTAATTCATAGTTTTGTTTGAATATAGAAATCAAATTTGATTTGAGGCTTTGAGCATTTGGATAATCATTCAAATTGAAGTATATGACAAGTAACAGAAATAAGTTTCTAAATTTTATCTAAATATTTTTTATTTGAAATTCATTTTTTAGTTCGGATTATGAATATTTATTGTAATTTGTAAACATTATTATGATTACTTAATATTATGATTAGTTCAAATTTTGTTTACTTAAATTCAACAAAAAAATTAATTAAAATCCGCCCTTGTTAGGAAAAATTTCTGAATCCGTGCCTGCATGTAGGCTTCATGGAACTTGAAAACTCAAGGGAAAAGAAAGGAATAGGAATAGGGATAGGATATAAAATCTAAAATTTTATTCAAGCAATTTTACACTATTTTAACATTGTTCCTAATATTGGATTTCTTAGAAGTATAGATGGTATGATTTATCATTATTGTTGAGTTAGATTTTGTCTTTTCCCACCTTCTCCTTTCTTTTATTCAGTGTTTTCCAAGTTGCAAACAGAATCATTAGTTGTAACACCCCAGTCCCACATCGAAAGATAGGGGAAAAATTTGTCTGCATATAAGGAATTAAGTAACTACCAATAGTACCTTCAAGTCATGACCTTTTGGGAGCCTGTGGTGGGCTAGATAACCCAAGAAGATACTATTGGGCCAGTGGTTTGAGACCTTATTTGGATGGATTTGATTAAATTCGGACTTGGGATTTGACCCAAGATTTGTTCCGGACTCGGGATTTGACCCGGGTTGTTTCATATGGTCTTTTGGGAGCCTGTGGTGGGCTAGATAACCCAAGAAGATACTATTGGGCCAGTGGTTTGAGACCTTATTTGGATGGATTTGATTCAATTCGGACTTGGGATTTGACCTAAGATTTGTTCCGGACTCGGGATTTGACCCGGGTTGTTTCATTAGTGGTAGCATTTGATTTTATAATTAAATTTGAGCAAATCAGATTTTCTTTTCCTTTTTGTTTTCTCTTCAGTTCATCATGCAAGACATTGAAAGTTATTATGAAAAAGTTAAGGCACTTCCAAGTGTGAATAACTTCTCAAACTCTGACAGATTTATCAGAACCTTCAACATGGATGAACCAAACGGCACGGTACGTGGAATTAAGCATACAAATTCCAGAAGGAAAAACTCCAAGATAGTTTAGGAATGAAGTAGTAGTACTATATTTAACATTATACATATGAAACAGATGAGGACAGCAAGAAACAAAAGAAAACAACAAAGTCTAGCAATCATAAAAAATTAGTAATAATAAAAAAAGAGTCGGAATCATAACAATCTAACAGGCACGCAGATAGACAATAATTTCTCTAAGAAAGTTCAAAACAAGCTTTACAAAAAATTTACCTATATATAATGCAGAATTCCGGTGTTAGAGTGCATAAGCTCTCAATACATCTGATTCATATATCTATCTTACAACAATGGCTTCCCCAAGTAAGCACCAGATCATTATCATGGCAATGCTCTTCATTTTGGGAGCCTTGGCTTCTATTGCTGCAGCTCGCTCTCTCAATGAGGCATCAATACTTGAGACGCATGAGCAGTGGATGGCTCGTTATGGTCGTGTGTATAAAGACGCTAACGAGAGAAACAAGCGTTCTACCATATTTGAAGAGAACCTGAAATATATACAATCATTCAACAGAGCAAATAACAAGCCCTACAAACTAGGGGTAAACGAATTTGCAGACCTTACAAATGAAGAGTTTACGACCACAAGAAATAGATTCAAGAGTCATGTCTGCTCCACAGCAACAACTTTATTCAAGTATGAAAATGTTACTGCAGTGCCAGCTACTATGGACTGGAGAAAGAAAGGCGCAGTTACACCTGTTAAGGATCAAGGCCAGTGTGGTAAGTTTCAAGCTCAGAAAAATTTTAAACTAACTTGAAGCTATTATATATTCTAAAACCTCTACTTGTCAAAATGCATAAGGTGTTGCTGGGCATTTTCGGCTGTGGCAGCTATGGAAGGAATTACCCAACTCAAAACTGGCAAATTGATCTCTTTATCGGAGCAAGAGCTAGTTGATTGTGATACAAGTGGCGAAGATCAAGGCTGCGAGGGTGGACTAATGGACAATGCCTTTGAGTTCATCCAACAAAATCACGGCCTCTCCACTGAAACAAACTATCCTTACAGTGGAACTGATGGCACGTGCAACGCCAACAAAGAAGCAAACCATGCAGCCAAGATTACTGGCCACGAAGATGTGCCTGCCAATAGTGAGAGTGCACTGCTGAAAGCTGTTGCCAATCAACCAATCTCTGTTGCCATTGATGCTGGGGGATCTGACTTCCAGTTCTACTCGAGTGGCGTCTTTACAGGACAGTGTGGTACTGACCTAGACCACGGTGTTACTGCTGTTGGCTATGGCACCGCTAGTGATGGAACTAAGTATTGGCTTGTGAAGAACTCATGGGGCACAAGTTGGGGCGAGGAAGGATATATAAGGATGAAGAGAGGTGTTGAAGCGAAGGAAGGACTCTGTGGCATAGCAATGGAAGCTTCATATCCCAGTGCCTAATTATTAAAATCATAAATAAGTTTCTACCTAATGTAAATTATTATGCTGCTTGTTACCATATTTCCTCCTCTATATTCATGGCTCATATTTGAATGTAACATTGGACCTTGTAATATATTTGTGTAAAATTCTAGCTTGCTGCTGGTACAGTTACAACCTTCATTGTTTTGCCATAAATCTTGTGGAACCTTGAGTTTTTGAGGAAATATTACTGCAATCATGAAACTACACATGGAACATTTAGCACCTTTTTCTGGCTTGATGATGTATTTTTCTGATGTGGGTTTTTTTTGCATCAAAATTTGACATTGTTTGTTTTATATTTAGAAAGAATGGTGCGACCACTGTTTCATTCAATTAATTAAGAACTAACAGTATCTTAGTTCAATCAAGGCATCACTTTATTCATCACATTGCAACTGAATGATGTTATGAACAAGTCTAAAATAAATTTGTTGGTCTAAAGTTGGGGGTTCCAGAAGTATGTCTACACAGTAATACAATTAAGGCTTTATTGTCCATAAAAACGGAGCAAGCACACGGTACTAAATTAGTCAATTTATTTGCACACAATTTATGTAGAAAAAACAAAACAAAAAAATAATAATCATATTTATGAGTTCAATTGGCACCCTTGTATATTCAGGGAGTAACTGTCTCATTTCCTAGCTGATCTTCTTCCATCTTGGAATTTCTTCATTTGCTCTGGTTCTCAATATTCAAGTCATGAATGAGTAGGTAGCACAAGCATATCATGTCATCTACATTTTAGTGCTGGGAAATAAAAATTTCTTGTCATGCCTGTTTATACATACCATTCATTAGTTTTAATGTGAGATGAAAATTTTAATAGCATGTAACCGGTGGGATGCAAATTCTAATTCTCATCACTCTCAACTCTAAAATTTTGTAATTAAGCACACCTAGAGGGGGTGAATAGGATTAAATACCCAAAAGTGATCTACAGTGGTCAATTTTTAAAGTTTACTATTGCAGGCTATAATCGGACGGTCTAACCCTGCCCGTATTAGTTATGTTCTTCGTCTGTTATAAACGGACAACTAATAGCTGTCTGTTTTAGTATAAGTTTTGGCCATGACTTTAAACCAAAAATTGCAGAATATTAAAGCATAAAACAGAAACAAAAGAACAGTAAATCACACCAAGATTTTTACGTGGTTCAGCCCCTACCCTCTAGTCTAGTAGCCTAATCCACGTTCAATACCAAATGGTATTGGAGACTCTTTTTATTAAACGTAATACTCAATTAAATACAATAAAAAGAACTCTTTGTTCAAAAAAATAAAGCTTTCCACTGCGATGGACACCTCTGTCCCCTTTGCACCACTGCAACCTTTCTTACCACTGAGACCTTTGCACCTCTGCAACCTTGAAAGCTCTTTTTGAACCGACCCTATTCACTACTGGATCAGTCAAGCCAAACAAGACTTGATCTCAGATTTACAGGAAATATATGAATACAAAGAATTCTTATTTTCCAGCCAACAAAGAATTAATACTAAAATAAGACTTTCTGAAAATAAACTTGTATAGCTCTCTATGGAAGTATCTTTGTAAGATTGATATTTGCTTCAAATTTCCCTCAACTGATATTAATTTACTTCCATGTACATGTTATAGCCAAGAAGGATATTATATATATAAAGAAGAACCTAACGGCTATATATATTTTGTTAGCAATATAAGCCTCATACCCATTGGACAAAATCATGAGCTCAGCAGCTTGGGTCAAAGACAAACGAATATATATTTGGTTAGCATGAAAATCTTAACAATTGGAATATCACATGTTTAAAATAAAGAGACCAAATGATAATATAAAAAGAAGTTAGTATAGAAAACTTATACCTCAGTTATTATAACCATGAGTTTAACAATTAAAGAGACCAACAAGTATGGTAAACCAAGGATATAATACCTAGTCAAACCAAAATAGCTAAAATAAAAGAAAGAAAACTATACCTGATAGAGTTAGAGAATTTCAAAACAATTCCTTATAAGACTCCTTTTTAAATATAAACAGACTCCTTAGCAAAATCAATTCCTTAAAAAGCTCTGATTCGAATTTGAATTGAAATCTCAGCAAAATAGATTCCCAAATATATTGTCATTTATCAAAATCACAAAAGATATAAACCAACATTCTCAAATAGATTCCCAAATATATTGTCATTATTAAAATCACAAAAGATATAAACCAACATTATCCCCCCTTTTGATGATGACAATATATTATCTTTTGAATTTATATGCTCCCCCTATCTATAAGGCTCCCCCTAAATTTATGCATATTAAGGAGCAAAAAAAAATAACTTAGATCCAAATAACTATCATTGCATATAATATCTTACTACCAACATGAATACCAATTCAAACTAATTCAAATACCAAATATATCTCCCCCTTTGTCATTATCAAAAAGAAATCATTAAGCACAAGTTGATTAAAACATAATCATCATTACCCAAATATCTCTCTCCCTTTGTCATCAACAAAAAATAATTTATATCAATTTAGCTAAATAGTTATCTCGCCCCATTAGCCAATATTAAAAGAATAAGTGCTAAGAAAAAAAATATCATTGGAGAAAGTTTATAACAAAATCATATATAACAAGTAAACAATACGATCATACCTTTGTGATTTGTTACCTGTATATTAACTGTAAGACCCCAAATAATTAATAAATGAAATTTAATTTCCTCTAATTATTATTTTGAAATAGTAAGGGTTGATGTGATTAATGTATGGGTAAAATACGCAAATATTTCAAAATAAGCAAGTGGTTATAAAATATTCATTGTTGTCGGGGAATATTCGTTTGGTCGTGGAATATTCGTACTGTCGGGGAATATTCGTACGACGGCGCAGCCATGTGTGGGCCCATAACAGAAAGCGATTGGAGGAAGAAAACGACAAATATAAGTTGTTTAAAAATAACGGCGTAGTTGTTACCGTTGGAATACCCGGTGGTTAAAACACAGTAATACGCGTTGTTGCACAGTAGCACATGGTATTGCACCAATTATTGACTCTTACGTAAGAAGGCACTACTCAATAATGGTTACAATAATTATTGTTCAGTATTTTATTATATTGATTCAATAACTGTTGCGTTGATATTTTTATATTACTGTTGTTTCAATAATTGTCATTACACAGTATTTTTCATTATCAAAGCAATAATTCATATTATCTGAATAATATTATTAGATAACATTATTGACAATGTCTAGAAAGTTCTGTCTAAGGAGAGGTTTGGTCACCTAATTGCGCGCCAGTAAGAAGAAATTCTTATTGGAAAGCCCCCTCTTTCCTGGGAACGGCCTGGTTGTCAGTATTGTGATTCTGTAATATTATTTGTGAATAATTAAATTATTGATTTATATGATGAGGAAAATATTGATTTTATGTGGATATAGATGGAGAAAATTTTTAATGTGACAATTGTTGAAAATAAATATTTTATCTTTTTCTGATAAAATAATTCATTTAAATATATTATTTTAATAATATATTAACAGTGATATTTTTACGATGAATGTGGGATATATGAGTATATGTGGAGGAGGAGTATTTTTGTTACCAAAAATATTTAAAACATGTTAAATATGTCGGTGGACCCCATTTCTTGACTGAAATTTGATTATAGCCTGTAAAATCGCTCGTTTGTGGATTTCGGTCAATTTCTGTTTGGAATTTGGAAAAACTTCCTTCTGCAAAGTTGTAGAGAATTGAATTTCCTATAAAAACTCGCAAGATTCGAATTTTCTGACAAAAGGGCTATTTATTATGAATTATTGAAGTTTCGAAGCTCCGAAATAATTAATTTTTGGAAGTTTAAAATACTTTTAATTACAAAAACGTTTTTGTCATTTTTGTGGGTTTTGAATATGTTGGAATTTGCTGAATTCAGATTCTAGAGTGTGTGCGTAGGAATATTTATATAATATATATTATTATATTAAATTTTCTGCTTTGGTGTTCTAAGCAATTTCCTATAAATAGGTGCTTAGGTTAGAATTGAAAATCACACCAGACACTGAAGTTTTCTCTCTCTATATTATCGAGCGTATTCTTGTGAGTATTTTGAGTATACTTTGAGTATTGCTATACGGTGAAAGTTCAAGTCATAGCCTATATCCGGTGTTTCAGCTAGAAGTATAAATCTTTCGAGGTAAGGGATATTATTTTTTTAAAATGATATTATTTCTTCTAATATCATTATGCCGAAGTATTGATCTGAACTTTTTATCAAATTTGGAACTTTTTCATGTCGGGGTTACTATTCATGTCGGGGTTACTATTCATGAGTTACTATTCATGAGTTACTATTCACGAGTTACTATTCACGAGTACTATTCACGAAGCGTGAAGATGTTTTTTGTGAAATTACTATCTTTTGGTGTCGGAGTTATTATTCACGTATACGACACTATTCACGTATACGATACTACTCATGAATACGACACTATTCACCGAAAAATGAAATTTCTTCTTTTTGTCTAAAATATCTATTCCGGATACTAGCTTTGATTGTATCCATGTTTTGATCATTCTTGAATTTTACACCACTATGATTATTTTTGAGGTATTTTTGGACGTGGATAAAACAAAGTACGAATCCTTAATCCTTAATCCTTGTCATTTTGTTTCACTGGATTCGTTTCTTTAAAAATATTTTCCATCATCCTCGGTCTTAAATGATGATACTATTGAATATCTTTGGCCTGTAGTGCAAAGATGAATGATTTCTGATGAATATCTTTGGCCCGTAGTGCAAAGATGAATAGTTGTTTAGATGAACATGACCAACTGATGAATATCCTTGGCCTGTAGTGCAAGGATGAATATATGATTCAAGAGGTGCATTGATTGATGTTACAGGGATAAAAATACTGTTGATGGACTATTAAATTCATAGACATTAGTAGATTTCATTCTCTACGTAACTCTTCTATGAATTAATATTTTCCGCTGCGAATATTGATTTAACATTTGTTGTCTATTGTATTCTATCAGATTTTTCCCTGTTGAAGACTAACGATAATTTGTTGTATATTATCTTAGTCATAATATTCTTTACTGGGCTAGTTGAGCTCACCCTTTTTTCCTTTTTGTTCCATTTTGCTTCTCAGGAGGCGAGAATATAGCGAGTACGAGTCGGGGTATGGAATGAAGGTTCTAGGGAGAGTTGTTTAGTAGTCCTCACCATTTTTGTAAAATAATATATCAATAATTATGATGGAGATTTATTTGTATGTGGATATTGTCTAGATGGCAATATCTGTATTTAAACTCATAGTTTACATGTTGTATTAATAAAGTTGTAGTTGTTTCTGAACCGTGTATTGACAACTCAGAATGGGTGATGTATACCTATTTTGGGGGTGTCACAGTTGGTATCAGAGCTTAGGGATATGATCTCTGGCGGAGATCGGGGAATAGAACTAGGAGGGGAGAGACGAGTAATTCCTTCGCTAGTGTGTCCTATCTAAGCTTATTTGTTAGTTGGTCAGTATTTAGGGATATTATGTGATATGTGATTTGCTTAATTAACCCTTGTTTTATGGCAGTATTTAAGAATGGCAACCGAGAATGTTAACAGTGGAGTTAATGAGACCGTGGAGATACCTGTACTTACTAACGAGGAGAACGTGCAACAGGCTGGCAATGTTCCTCCTGTGAACAACAACACTGATCAGACGATGAACGACACAATGTTTAGAAGCTTTTTGCAGTTCATGCAAAATCAGACGAGGGAGACTCGTGTTCAAAATACAGGAGGAAATGATAGCAATTCACGAGTTGTCACAGCCAAGCAGTTCAAAGAGTTGGGACCACCAGAATTTAAGGAAAAGCCATATCCGATCATAGCGGAAACGTGGGTCAAGCAAATTATCAAGATATTTGATGTCTTGGGATGCACAGAGGAGCAGAAGGTTCCGTTCGCCACCTTTATGTTCCGTGGCGAGGCAGACTACTGGTGGGAGTCTGTGAAGCGTACCCATCCAGCCGAACTCAGCATGTCTTGGGAGACGTTTCAGAAACTATTTAATGACAAATACTTTCCTGAAAGTGTTCGTCATATGAAGGAAGTGGAGTTCATCAGATTAGAACAAAATAACATGACGGTGTCTAAGTACGAGGCAAAGTTTGCAGAGTTATCCAGGTTTGCACCTCATTTGGTGGAGAATGAGGAACGTATGACGCGGATGTTTCTGAGAGGTTTGAAACCCGGCATACGACAATATCTCATCTCTCATAAATTTTCTCTCTATTCAGATGTTGTTAACAGGGCTCAATTGTTGGAGCGAGATAACGAGTACGGTCAACCGAGGTACCACAACCAGGATCATACTGGAGATAGCAGTCAGCAAAACAACAATAACCAGTGGAGAAAGAAAAAGACGGACAAAAATGGTAACCACTCTGGTGGTAATTATAGCCACGAAAATAGAAGAAGCGAGTCAAGAGGAGATTTTAAAAAGAGGAGATTCAACAACGACAATGTGAAAATGGCAGCACCAGCAGCAACTGGTTCCAAGGGAGGGGAACGACCACCGGTCGTATGCTACAAATGCGGAAAAGAGGGACATATCAGTCCAAACTGCCCACACCAGTTCAAGTTATGCTATAATTGTGGAAAGGAAGGACATATCGCTCGAGATTGTACGGTAGCGAAACCAATTCCAACGGGGATGATGACTCAAAAGACTGTCCCAGAAAAGTCAAAGTCAACGGTTCCTGGAAGAGCGTTTGTTGTGACTGGTTAAAATGCGAGGAACCCAAACGAGGTGATTACGGGTAAGCTATTTATAAATTCTTGCGAAGTTTATACCTTACTTGATACCGGTGCTACCCATTCATTTATCTCTCCTGCTTGTGCTCAACGTTTAAACTTGACTCCGGAGAAATTAGACTTTGACCTATCTGTGGAAACTCCGTTGGGAGAAACTTTAATCACATCCACTGTTTATAAATCTTGTTTGATTCAAGTTGGCACCATCACCTTACCTATTGACCTTATCTCTTTAAAGATACTTGCTTTTGATGTGATTTTAGGGATTGATTAGTTAACAACTCATCATGCCAAAATTGATTGTTTTCGTAAGGTTGTTAGTTTTCATATTCCTAATCAACCTGTTGTTCGAATTCAGGCAACTAAACCATTAAAATCAATCACTGTCATATCTAATCATAAAGCTATTCGTTTATTGAAAAACGGATGTCAAGCTTTCTTAGCCCATGTTATGGATTTAAATAAAGACACGTCAAAATTGAATAATATTCCTGTTGTTATTGACTTTCCTGACGTATTTCCTGAAGAACTTCCCGGTCTACCCCCAGAACGAGAAGTTGAATTCTTTATTGATCTTGAACCTGGTACAAAGCCCATTTCTAAAACCCCATATCGAATGGCTCCTATTGAACTTCAGGAGTTAAAGGTCCAACTACAGGAATTGTTGGACATCGGTTTCATTCGTCCTAGTACATCTCCTTGGGGTGCTCCTGTTTTATTCGTAAAGAAGAAAGACGGGAGTATGCGACTTTGTATTGACTATCGGGAATTGAACCATGTCACTATCAAGAATAGGTATCCTCTACCTCGTATTGATGACTTGTTTGACCAGTTACAAGGAGCACAATTCTTTTCAAAAATCGATCTTCGTTCTGGATATCATCAGCTGAAAATTAGAACTGAGGATATTCCAAAGACTGCCTTCAGAACTCGGTATGGGCATTATGAATTTTTAGTCATGTCTTTCGGATTGACTAATGCTCCTGTGGCTTTCATGGATATGATGAACCGAGTATTCAAGGATTATTTGGACCAATTTGTTGTTGTCTTTATTGATGACATCCTCATATATTCCAAAAGCAGTGAAGATCATGAGCACCATTTGAAGCTGGTACTCCAAAGGCTTCGTGAAAATAAGCTTTATGCCAAGTTGAAGAAATGCGAGTTCTGGCTTGAGGAAGTAGCATTCCTTGGGCACATGGTGTCAAAACATGGAGTATCTGTTGACCCGGCGAAGATTGAAGCAATACAGAGTTGGGAGCAACCGAAGACGGTGACTGAAGTTCGTAGCTTTCTTGGCTTAGCTGGTTATTATTGGAGATTCGTGGAAGGGTTTTCTCGAATCGCTACTTCGTTAACTCATCTAACTCGGAAGGATACAAAATTCGTTTGGAGCGAGGAATGCGAGAAGAGTTTCCAAGAGCTTAAGAGGAGACTTATTTCGGCACCTGTTCTAACAATACCATCTGGTTCGGATGGATTTGTTATTTACAGCGATGCTTCGGGCAAAGGGTTAGGATGCGTTCTCATGCAACATGGGAAAGTCATAGCCTATGCCTCAGCGACAACTTAAAGAGTATGAGAGGAATTATCATACTCATGATCTAGAGTTGGCAGCAGTCGTTTTCGCGCTAAAGATATGGAGGCACTATCTATATGGGGAGAAAGTGGAGATATATTCAGACCATAAAAGCCTTAAATATTTCTTCACTCAAAAAGAACTCAACATGCGGCAGCGACGTTGGCTCGAGCTATTAAAAGACTATGACCACACTATTCAATACCATCCTGGAAAAGCAAACGTGGTAGCTGATGCGTTGAGTAGAAGGTCATATGCAGGAACAAGTGCGATGATGTCAAGTATATGCATAGAGCCAACTTTAATAGAAAAAGTTAAGGTTGCTCAGGCCACCGACCCGGAGCTGATGCGTATGAAAAAGAAAGTACGAGAAGGAGCTATTCCGGAAGCAAGAATTGATGAAGAAGGAATACTTCGAGTCCACTCTAGACTTTGTGTTCCTAACGACCCTGATTTGAAGTACAAGATTATGATGGAGGCACACAATACACCATTTGCAATCCATCCCGGAAGTACTAAAATGTATCGTGATCTTCGACATACATTTTGGTGGAACAATATGAAGAGAGAGATTGCAAAGTTTATCTCAACATGTTTAACTTGTCAACGTGTAAAGGCGGAGCATCAAGTGCCTAAGGGACCATTGCAACCACTTGAGATTCCTAAATGGAAATGGGAACATATTACTATGGATTTCGTTACGGGTCTTCCCACGGTTTCTCAAGGCATCAATGCTATTTGGGTTATTGTTGATAGATTAACCAAGTCTGCTCATTTCTTGCCGATTCGGGAGACTTATTCCCTTGAACGTCTTGCTCAAATGTATGTAAATGAGATTGTGAGATTGCATGGCATGCCAGTATCCATAGTTTCGGATCGTGACCCAAGATTCACTTCAAGATTTTGGGTTAGCTTGCAAAAAGCTATGGGCACGGATTTGCGATTCAGTTCGGCATACCATCCTCAAACGGACGGACAATCAGAGAGGACTATTCAAACTCTTGAAGATCTATTAAGACTCTTTGTCCTAGATTTCAAGGGCAGTTGGGATAAGTATTTACCATTGGTGGAATTCTCGTACAACAACAGTTATCAAGCAAGTATAGGTGTAGCTCCATTTGAAGCATTATATGGACGAAAGTGTCGCTCTCCAATATGTTGGGATGAGGTGGGTGAAGCAATATTGTTGGGACCCGAGTTAGTACGTATGACTACCGAAAAGATCCAAATGATTCGACAACGTATACAAACAGCACAAGATCGACAAAAGAGTTATGCGGATCTTCATCGAAAGGACGTAGAATTTAGTGTTGGGGATCATGTATTGTTGCGTGTTGCCCCATGGAAGGGAGTTACAAGATTCGGGAAGAGAGGAAAGCTCAGTCCACGATTTATTGGGCCATTTCAAATTCTTGACCGAGTAGGAAATGTAGCCTATAGACTCGCGTTACCTCCAAGTATGTCTCGTGTTCATAATGTTTTTCATATATCTGTGCTTCGTAAATATGTGAAAGACCCGAATCACGTTATTGAGTTAGAACCAGATGAGATAGCCGAAGACTTAACGTACGAAGAGGTACCTGTCAAGATCTTGGATAGGAAGGAGCATGTCCTACGCACGAAGGTAATACCACAAGTTAAGGTTTTATGGAGAAACCATGCTATAGAGGAAATGACCTGGGAGTTAGAAACGAAAATGAAAGCGAGGTATCCTCATCTTTTCGAAACACCAGGTACGTATGTCAATTTCGAGGACGAAATTTCATCAGGAGGGGAGGTTGTAAGACCCCAAATAATTAATAAATGAAATTTAATTTCCTCTAATTATTATTTTGAAATAGTAAGGGTTGATGTGATTAATGTATGGGTAAAATACGCAAATATTTCAAAATAAGCAAGTGGTTATAAAATATTCATTGTTGTCGGGGAATATTCGTTTGGTCGTGGAATATTCGTACTGTCGGGGAATATTCGTACGACGGCGCAGCCATGTGTGGGCCCATAACAGAAAGCGATTGGAGGAAGAAAACGACAAATATAAGTTGTTTAAAAATAACGGCGTAGTTGTTACCGTTGGAATACCCGGTGGTTAAAACACAGTAATACGCGTTGTTGCACAGTAGCACACGGTATTGCACCAATTATTGACTCTTACGTAAGAAGGCACTACTCAATAATGGTTACAATAATTATTGTTCAGTATTTTATTATATTGATTCAATAACTGTTGCGTTGATATTTTTATATTACTGTTGTTTCAATAATTGTCATTACACAGTATTTTTCATTATCAAAGCAATAATTCATATTATCTGAATAATATTATTAGATAACATTATTGACAATGTCTAGAAAGTTCTGTCTAAGGAGAGGCTTGGTCACCTAATTGCGCGCCAGTAAGAAGAAATTCTTATTGGAAAGCCCCCTCTTTCCTGGGAACGGCCTGGTTGTCAGTATTGTGATTCTGTAATATTATTTGTGAATAATTAAATTATTGATTTATATGATGAGGAAAATATTGATTTTATGTGGATATAGATGGAGAAAATTTTTAATGTGACAATTGTTGAAAATAAATATTTTATCTTTTTCTGATAAAATAATTCATTTAAATATATTATTTTAATAATATATTAACGGTGATATTTTTACGATGAATGTGGGATATATGAGTATATGTGGAGGAGGAGTATTTTTGTTACCAAAAATATTTAAAACATGTTAAATATGTCGGTGGACCCCATTTCTTGACTGAAATTTGATTATAGCCTGTAAAATCGCTCGTTTGTGGATTTCGGTCAATTTCTGTTTGGAATTTGGAAAAACTTCCTTCTGCAAAGTTGTAGAGAATTGAATTTCCTATAAAAACTCGCAAGATTCGAATTTTCTGACAAAAGGGCTATTTATTATGAATTATTGAAGTTTCGAAGCTCCGAAATAATTAATTTTTGGAAGTTTAAAATACGTTTAATTACAAAAACGTTTTTGTCATTTTTGTGGGTTTTGAATATGTTGGAATTTGCTGAATTCAGATTCTAGAGTGTGTGCGTAGGAATATTTATATAATATATATTATTATATTAAATTTTCTGCTTTGGTGTTCTAAGCAATTTCCTATAAATAGGTGCTTAGGTTAGAATTGAAAATCACACCAGAAACTGAAGTTTTCTCTCTCTATATTATCGAGCGTATTCTTGTGAGTATTTTGAGTATACTTTGAGTATTACTATACGGTGAAAGTTCAAGTCATAGCCTATATCCGGTGTTTCAGCTAGAAGTATAAATCTTTCGAGGTAAGGGATATTATTTTTTTAAAATGATATTATTTCTTCTAATATCATTATGCCGAAGTATTGATCTGAACTTTTTATCAAATTTGGAACTTTTTCATGTCGGGGTTACTATTCATGTCGAGGTTACTATTCATGAGTTACTATTCATGAGTTACTATTCACGAGTTACTATTCACGAGTACTATTCACGAAGCGTGAAGATGTTTTTTGTGAAATTACTATCTTTTGGTGTCGGAGTTATTATTCACGTATACGACACTATTCACGTATACGATACTACTCACGAATACGACACTATTCACCGAAAAATGAAATTTCTTCTTTTTGTCTAAAATATCTATTCCGGATACTAGCTTTGATTGTATCCATGTTTTGATCATTCTTGAATTTTACACCACTATGATTATTTTTGAGGTATTTTTGGACGTGGATAAAACAAAGTACGAATCCTTAATCCTTAATCCTTGTCATTTTGTTTCACTGGATTCGTTTCTTTAAAAATATTTTCCATCATCCTCAGTCTTAAATGATGATATTATTGAATATCTTTGGCCTGTAGTGCAAAGATGAATGATTTCTGATGAATATCTTTGGCCCGTAGTGCAAAGATGAACAGTTGTTTAGATGAACATGACCAACTGATGAATATCCTTGGCCTGTAGTGCAAGGATGAATATATGATTCAAGAGGTGCATTGATTGATGTTACAGGGATAAAAATACTGTTGATGGACTATTAAATTCATAGACATTAGTAGATTTCATTCTCTACGTAACTCTTCTATGAATTAATATTTTCCGTTGCGAATATTGATTTAACATTTGTTGTCTATTGTATTCTATCAGATTTTTTCCTGTTGAAGACTAACGATAATTTGTTGTATATTATCTTAGTCATAATATTCTTTACTGGGCTAGTTGAGCTCACCCTTTTTTCCTTTTTGTTCCATTTTTCTTCTCAGGAGGCGAGAATATAGCGAGTACGAGTCGGGGTATGGAATGAAGGTTCTAGGGAGAGTTGTTTAGTAGTCCTCACCATTTTTGTAAAATAATATATCAATAATTATGATGGAGATTTATTTGTATGTGGACATTGTCTAGATGGCAATATCTGTATTTAAACTCATAGTTTACATGTTGTATTAATAAAGTTGTAGTTGTTTCTGAACCGTGTATTGACAACTCAGAATGGGTGATGTATACCTATTTTGGGGGTGTCACATTAACATTATTATTACCAATAGTAAGCTTGCTAGATGTGCTCTATAGTTTTCGGTTTTGGATTTTCATAATCAAATCTCTTCAAAAGCACTTCTTTTAATCATCCCAATGTGGATGTCACTTATAATCAAATTTGGGGGATGATTTTTCACAGTTCGAGATGATATAGGAAGCTTGGAAGGGGTCATCTGATCGTTAGATTCAAATGAAATTCTGCATCTCAGTGTTCATCTGATTTTTCTTCTAAATCGGACAGGTCTTACTGTCTATTTTTTGGTGTATGCATGTCTGAGTTTTCTACTAAAACGGACGGGCCAGGCTGTCTGATTTTAGCTATCTTTCCTTCTGATTTGGACAAGTTAAGCTGTCTGGATTTTGCTATTTTATTTCCACGTTCCAGATTACTTTTTTCTACAGAATACTCATTCTCTTCCTTTGACAGATCATGGTTAAGTTCATAAAAAAATAAAAGTACATATTCCTTATCATGATTGTCACGTGTATTAAATATGGAACATTTAGCATAATAAAAACTTTAGAATAAATAATATTATGAACCCTTGTGTTAGAAAATACATATATCTAATTAAAAATTATTTAAAAAATAATATGAGTTACTTACAGATTCCGCCAAATAATTTATAGGTAACTACTATTCGTCTCTTTTTTGACCTTGAGACATCTACAAAATGAACAAAAAGTCTCTATCTTTTTGTATCCAAATCTTCTTGGGTCCTTTTGGATCAGTAGCATATAAATCACATTTCTTTACCCAAATTTGTTTTATTCTAATTTTATTACAATTAGAATCAAAATAACCTTTTAAACCATATTTTCTACAAGTAACAAACGGTGAACAATAAAGTGGTTTAAACCTTGGTTTACTATTAATCATTATAATATTATCATTAGTTCTATTATTCACATTTTTAATAGGATTATACTTAATTCCTTGTTTATCAAGACTAGACCTTTGTGCCCCTAACATAACATTTAGGTTCTCTTCTCCTTGCACAAATTTAGCAAGATCATTTTTTAAAGTTGTTGTTTTTGCATTTGTTATATTATCACCATGTTGAACATTCATCATTTTTCTATCATTAAAAGCATCTATGCATGTATCTCTCATTTTCAAATTTTCTTTTAACACTTCATTTTCCTTTTTAAGATATTCATTTTCTTCCTTCTTTAATAAGTGACTTAACTTCATTCATTAGCTCATTTACACAATTTTTAAAATAGGCAGTTTCCTTTTTGAGCTGTTGATTTTCATTTTGTAAAGCAATATAATCAAGCATAAATATTTCAAAAGATTCATGAAAATTTGTTACCTCGGGTTGATCATCATCTTATAGTCCCATGAAACAGAGTTGGACAGTTTATTCTTCTTGTTTCGTTTCGGACTTACTTACTGAAGTTGAGGTACCTTTTTGATTTTTTCTTTGTTTCTTTCTTTGAAGTAGTCTCTCGAGTTTTCTTGAGAGCATTTCAATTTCTTCATCAAAATCTTCGTGATTACATTCATTGTTGCTCTCGACTTGAAGTGCCAATGTCTTCTTTATTGGCGCTTCATCTTCTTCATCATACATTCTTAACTGATTTTCAAATTCTTCAAGCTCTCCAAATAAAGTGAGAGTTTAATTCCATTGTACTAATTGTTCTTGAATCTTGAAGAGTTGTAACCTTTGGTGCGAATCGTTTAGGCATGACTCTAAGTATCTTTCTGTTTATCTCCCTTTGATCAATTTTCCGTCCCATCATACATAGAGAGTTCATTAGAGTGAAAAATCTCCCTTCAGCTTCATTAATTATTTCATCCTTTTCTAACTTGAATAACTCATAGTATTGCATTAGAATACAAAATCAATGAGAGTCTCTTAGCAAGGTGTTCATGGCTCTTGAGTTGTAAGAAAACATGTAGCTTTCATTTTCATCTATGTCCATGAGAGTCTTGAGTCTACCATCATCATGTCTAGGAATAACAGGTCCATTTTTAACTACCCACCATTGTCATGGGTCTCTCTTGAGATAAATCTTAATTCTGAATTTTCAAAAGTTGAAGTTCGCACTTCCGAGCAACAGAGGTGGTCGACTTGTAGATTGACCTTCTTGAAAATAAAGGTGTGCCATAGGATCATTCCCTATGACCTACAAAGATCAATATTAGTACAGTCTTGCTTTGATACTAAATGAAATTATGTAATTAAGCACACCTATAGATGGATGAATTGGTGTAAATACCTAAAGGTGATCTACAATGATCAATTTTTAAAGTTTACTATTGCAGGCTATAATCGGACATTCTAACTATGTCTGTATTAGTTATGTTCTTTGTCTGTTATAAACGGGCAACTAATATAAATTTTAAACCAAAATTAAAGCAAAAACAGAAACAAAAGAACAGTAAATCACGTCAAGATTTTTACGTGGTTCAGCCCCTATCCTCCAGTCTAGTAGCCTAATCCATTTCCAATAGCAAATGGTATTGGAGACTCTTTTTATTAAACTTAATACTCAATTAAATACAATAAAAAGAACTCACTGTTCAAATAAAGTTTTTCACTGCGATGGACACCTCTGCCCCCTTTGCACCACTGCAACCTTTCTCACCACTGAGACCTTTTCACCTCTGCAACCTTGAAAACTCTTTTTGAACAAACCTTATTCACTACTGGATCAATCAAAACAAGACTTGATCTCAGATTTACAGGAAATATATGAATACAAATAATTCTTATTTTCCAACAAACAAAGAATTAATACTAAAACAAGACTTGTTGGAAATAAACTTTGATAGCTCTTTTCAAGTTTCCCTTAACTGATATTTACTTCCATGTACCTATAGCCAAGAAGGATAGCATATATATAAAGAAGAACCTAACGACTATATATATTTTGTTAGCAATATCAGCCTCATACCCATTGGACAAAATCATGAACTCAGCTGCTTGGGTCAAGGACAAATTAATATATATTTGGTTGGCATGAAAATCTTAACAACTGGAATATCACATGTTTAAAATAAAGAGACCAAAGGATAATATAAAAAGAAGTTAGTATAGAAAACTTATATCTTAGTTATTATACCCATGAGTTTAGCAATTAAAGAGACCAACAAATATTGTAAACCAAGGATATAATATCCTAGTCAAACCAAAATAGCTAAAATAAATGAAAGAAAACTATACCCGATAGAGTTTGAGCATTTCAAAACAATTCCTTATAAGTTTCCTTTTTAAATATAAACAAACTCTTTAGCAAAATCAATTCCTTAAAAAGTTCCGATTCGAATTTGAATTGAAATCTTAACAAAATAGATTCCCAAATATATTGTCATTTATTAAAATCACAAAAGATATAAACCAACATTCTCAAATAGATTCCCAAATATATTTTCATTATTAAAATCACAAAAGATATAAACCAACAAACTCTATATAGTATATGTTGTGCAATTTTTTTATAGTAATATTTTGACACTGTTTTAACATTATTGTTCTAAATATAAAATATATAAAAGTATAGATGGTACAATTTATGATCGTTGAGATAGATCTTGTTTTTTTGCTTTTTGTCGTTCATTTCCTGTGTTATTAGTGGTAGTAGTATTTGATATTTTAAAATTTGAGCAAACCAGATTTTAAATTTGGTTCTGTTCAGCTCCCCATGCAAGCCATTGAAAGATACTATCAATTATTATGAAAAATTTCAAGGCACTTTCAGGTGGGAATTAAGTTCGCAAACTTTAATATGATAGATTTATTACAACCTTCAACATGGATGAACCAAACGGCACGATGGAAAGCATTTAACTAATTATATGCACATGAAACAGAGCAGAAGAGAAAAAACAACAAAGTCTAGCAATCATATCAAATTAGTAATCAAGAACATCCAAATCAGTAACATTTTAACAGGCAAGCAGATAGACAATAATTTCCCCTAGAATTTTCAAAATCAAGCTTTACAATAATTTGCCTATGTAGTGCAGAATTCCAATGCCAAAGTGCATAAGCTCCCAATACAACATATTCATCTATCTTACCCATAAGCAGAACAATGGCTTCCACAAGCAAGCACCAGTGGACTATCTGGCTTTGCTCCTCATTGTGGGAACCTTGGCTTCTCTGGCTGCGGTTCGCTCTCTGAATGACGAGGCATCATGACGTAGCGGAAGTAAACAGAAATCGTTATCAATTGTTGAATCGCGCACGATTGCCAACGATAACCTTCTACAACCTGTTGATTCTACGAATTTCAGGAAATAGGCAACAAAATTCTAATTCAGAGAATTTTGAAAAATAAGAGAAATTTTATTATTCATCAAAAACTGCTTGATCCCATCATAACAAACACTTAAATAACAAAACTCTAAAAGCGGAATCCAAAATAGAAAAAGAAAACTAATAAAGAAATTACAAAAATAACCCAAAAATAATAAAATATAATTTTGAAGGCCTAAACGATGGAATTTGACCAAAAAACTCTGCAATTCACAAGCGAAGTGCTGGTGACTTTTGATCGTTGACTCGTTTTCAATGAAATTAGGCTCCGAAAATGCCAAAATCCAACACTCCAAATTTGACTAAAATTACCAAATTGCCACTAGATCAAATCTTTCCGTAACTTATCAAATCTTTCCATAAACTGGATCAAATCTATCAAATCTTTCCATAAACTTACACGCTTGTTCTTCAACCACATTATTCTCCCCACGATGGATAGAATTCGCCCTCGAATTGTCATCATCAGAAGAATCGCCTGTGTAAGGAATCAAATGCTTGACATTAAAAACATTCGTTGTACGAATATGACTCAGCAGTCGCAAGCGATATGCATTAGGATTAATCTTCTCAATGATTTTCACCGGCCCAATCTTCTTGGCAGACAACTTATTATAGTCACCCACAAAAAATCTATCCTTAGTAAGAACAATCCACACATAATCTCCAACTTCGAACTCAACATGACGCCGTTTCTTATCAGCAGCTTGCTTATACTTGTTCGTAGCCTGTAGCAGATTGGCACGGAAAACCCTCTAAACCTCCTGCAATCCAGTCACAAAAGTCTCTGCCGCCCCATGAACTCGCGTCTTTGCTGGTAATGGCAACAAGTCAAGTGGTCCCCTAGGAGTAACAGAATACACTACTGCAAAAGGACTAAATCCAGTACTCCTGGTAACTGCATGGTTATGGGCAAACTCTGCTTGACATAACTTCATATCCCAACTCTTCACATGTTCGCCAACCAAACACCTCAGCAAATTGCATAAAGACCGATTCACCACTTCAGTCTGCCCCATCCATTTGCGGGTGGTAGGCACTACTAAAATTCAACTTTGTGTTCACCATCTTCCACAAAAAAAATGGCTAAGAAACCGAGTATCACGGTCAGACAAAATAGACACCGGTAAGCCATGCAATCTATAAATCTCCCTAAAGAACAATTGAGCAACACGAATAGCATCTGTGGTCTTCTTACATGGAATAAAGTGCACCATTTTGGAAAAATGATTAACTACCACATAAATAGAATCATTACCTCGATGTGTATGCGGTAATCCAAGCACAAAATCCATACTGATGTCTACCCATGGCTGTGATGGAACTAGGAGAGGCATATATAAGCCTGCATTAGTTGTTGTTCCCTTAGCGACTTGGCACACCCGACAACGTTGCACCAATTTTTCAACCTCCTTCCGAATAGTAGGCCAGAAGTAATTAGACTGTACTAACTGCAAGGTCCTGTCTCTCCCTACATGTCCCTCGCCATGGAGCTCCTTAAGGATCTTTAACCGCAAACTATAATCTGGAACACATAGTTGGTTGTCTTTAAACCAAAATCCATCTTGGAAATGGAAATCTGTCCTCTCCCCTGCCCGAACCTTTTCCAAAAAACAGAAAAATACAGATCAGTTTCAAATAATTCAGTAAATGAATCAAAACCAGGTACCTCCACAGAAATTCGAGTTAACAGCCCCTTACGCCTGCTCAAAGCATCATCCACTCTATTGGTAACTCCAGACTTGTGTTTCACCACAAAAGTGAACCTTTGGAGGTAGGCAACCTAGCTCGCATGTCTAGCAGAAACTTTATCTTGACTGTGCAAATGTTTTAAAGCCTCATGATCAGTATACAAGATAAAATCCCACGGAAACAAATAATTAATGGCGTCAATGCTTAATAGCCCGAACCACAACATAAAACTCAACATCATAAGTGCTATAACACAACTTGGCACTCGACAATTTCTCACTAAAATATGCCACTGGCCTGCTGTTTTGACTCAAGACAGCCCCAATTCCCACCTTGGAAGCATCAGAGTGCAACTCAAAAGTTTGATGGAAATATGGTAATACTAGAATAGGAGATGTGGTAAGACGGTATTTAATAAGCTCAAACGCCTTATCTGCTTCACCAGTCCAAGAAAACTTCCCATCCTGCTTCATACAATCAGTAATATGATCCATAATGCTGCTAAAGTGAGGACTAAAACGCCAATAAAAGGAGGCCAACCCATGGAAGCTCTTAACTTTAGTAATGGTATTAGGTATTGGCCAATGCTTCACAGCATCTACTTTGGACTCATCTACCTGCAGCCCCACATCAAACATAATGTAACCAAGAAACAGTACCCGAGGTGTCAAAAAGACACACTTTTTAGCTGCAACATACAATTTCTCCCTATGCAGCACATGGAGAACTTCTCGCAGCTGACTAAGGTGCTCGCTCGGGTTAGCACTGCATATTAGAATGTCATCAAAATACACAACAACACACTTACCAATGAAAGGCCTTAAAACCTAATTCATAAAATGCATAAATATGTTAGGTGCATTGGACAACCCAAACGGCATGACCATCCACTCGTATAATCCCTCCCTCGTCTTAAAAGCTGTCTTCACTTCATCGCCAGCCTGAATTCAGAGTTGATGGTACCCACTCTTCAAATCTAATTTAGTAAAAACAGTAGCCCCACTAAGCTGATCTAGCAGGTCATCTAAGCGCAGAATAGGAAAATGATACCTGACAGTTATTTTGTTGATGGCTCTACTATCGATACACATCTGCCAAGTACCATCTTTCTTTGGAGTCAGAAGGGCTGGTACCGCACACAGACTCAAACTCTCCCGAATGTACCCCTTGTCCAGTAACTCTTCCACTTGTTTCCTTAATTCTTCATGTTCTCCAAGATTTATCCTATAATGAGGGCGTTTGGGTAAGGCTGCCCTGGGCTCCAGATCAATCTGATGTTGTATATCAAGCATTGGGGGTAATCCTTCAGAAAATTCCTCTGGAAATACATCACTGAACTAGTCTAAAATTGGTTTGACTACATCAGGAACCTCTACTTCCCGATTAAGGCATACACTATTTCCGTCTCCTGCATCGCCTCCTCAAACTGTGCCAAAGTCAACAAACTAGCACTGCCTTTATTTTCTTCCCGCTTGGGCACTAAAACAATCTTTACCCCCTCAAAAAAAAAGCTATAAGTATTTGTTTTACCGTTATGAACCACCTCTCTATCAAATTGCCAAGGTCATCCCAATAGTAGGTGGCATGCATCCATAGCTACTACATCACACCAAACCTCGTCCTTGTATTTTGTCCCCACAGAAAAAGATACCAGTACACGTTTTGAGACAGTCACATCACCCCCTTGTTTCAACCAGGCTAACTTGTATGATTTTGGGTGCTTTTCAGTTATTAGTTCCAACTTTCGGACTGCCTCCATTGAAATTATATTCTCACAACTTCCCGCATTAATCATAAACTTACACCCATTCCCTTTAACAGTACAGGTTGACTGAAAAATGTTGTTTCACAACCAATCACCATCAACAACCCTAGGTGTAAGGCAGGACCTCCTCACCACCAATGCAGTCCCAACATCACCAGTCACCACCTCCTCATCCGCGCCTTCTAAATCAAAGATAGGTTTACCAGTTAGCAAGGTTTCATCCTCGATAGCATCACCCTCTATTTCAGCAAACATTGCTCTTTTTCTGGTCTTCTTGAAATCAGCTTGCCTGTGCCCCACTTCACCACATGCAAAACACTTGATACCACTTACTGGGCCAATCCTCCTGTTATTATTTGTTACTGCTCCCATTTTGGCTATTGCCCCCGCAGTTGCAACCTAGTTTGAACGACCTCTATTGACACCTCCTCCTGAATACCCAAAACTAGAAGATTATATAAAACCATCAGGACGCCTCTTCTCAATCTGCACAGCCCGCTGATGTGCCGCAGAAACAGATATCGGATCAAAAATATTGACATTCTCTTTAATTTGTTATCGTAACCCCCCAATATATCGGGCTACCAACTGATCTTTTATCTCATGCACCTCATTCCGAGCAATTAGATGATAGAATTCAGTTATGTTTTCATCAACTGTACGACCTCCTTGCCTTAAATTCTGCAACCCCTGGTACATTATTCACTGATAATTATAAGGTAGAAATGTCGCCAGCAACTGTTTCTTCATCTTCTCCCAGTTCGTAATTTTTGACTTCCCCAATTTAATCCTCGTTTGCCTGAGTTTCTGCCACCACGCCATTGCTCTATCTCTGAGTCTGGTAGCAACCAAGGGTACTCGTTTATCATTAGAGACGTACACCCTTAAATTCTAGGATTTCTTCTACCGTGGCCAGCCAGTCAATAAATTCTTCTGGTTGAAGGGTACCACGAAATTTAGGAATCTCAGTCCTCATACCAGTCTCCCAACGTCTCTTATCATCTTTCACTGCATATGGTCGACGACGCCCATGAGGTGTGCCTCCTCATAATCATCATTAAAGTCATCGCCGTCATCATTCTCTACTGCGAAAGGATTCCTCTGATCATCATAAGTAGGGTTCCTCCCAAGATTTGGATTTGCCCTATTTTGGTTCGCCAATAACTCACCCATTCGTAGTGTCAGTAGATCCATCATAGTGTTCATCCCTTGTTCCATCAGTTGTTCGATTCACTGCTCAAACCGCTGCTCAAGGCGCTGTAGATCCTCACGCCCATAAACATCGTCCACACGTCGCTCTCTACGGGGTGGTATGGTGAATATGGCTTAGGCTCTGATACCAACTAACGTAGTGGAAGTAAATAGAAATCGTTATCAATTGTTGAATCGCACACGATTGCCAACGATAACCTTCTACAACCTGTTGATTCTACGAATTCTAGTAAATAGGCAACAAAATTCTAATTTAGAGAATTTAATTAGAAAATAAGAAAAATTTTATTATTCATCAAAAACTGCTTGATCCCATCATAACAGACACTTAAATAACAAAACCCTAAAAGTGGAATCCAAAACAGAAAAGGAAAACTAATAAAGAAAATTACAAAAATAACCCGAAAATAATAAAATATAATTTTGAAGGCCTAAACGATGGAATTTGACTAAAAAATCATGCAGTTCACAAGAAAAATGCTGGTGACTTTTGATCGTTGACTCGTTTCCAATGAAATTAGGCTCCAAAAATGCCAAAATCCAACACTCCAAACTTGACTGAAATTATCAAATTGCCACTAGATCAAATCTTTCCATAATTTATCAAATCTTTCCATAAACTGGATCAAATCTATCAAATCTTTCCATAAACTTACACGCTTGTTCTTCAACCGCATCACATCAATACTTGAGACGCATGTGTGACAACCGAGATTTTATAATTTAATTTTAATATTTATTGGATTAAATAAATATTTTTGATGAATTAATTATTAGATTAAATAATTAATTGATGAAGTTGTGGTAGATTAATTTAATTATATGTGTTATATTTATTAAATTAATGTTACGAATTTTATTATTCGAAGTATGTATTTATGTGAGCTTATTGAATTAAAAGAAATATTTAATAAGCCTAATGTTATTTTAATTAATTTAATAATTAATTAAAGAATTAATAAATTGGGCATAATTAATAAACGAGAAAGTTAATTATGTGACTATATGAATTAAATGAGAAATTATTATATTTTATTCAAATTAAATTAAATAAGATATTTGATTTATTGTGCAATTGGGTGTGACATGATTTAAACTATAGTATAAGAGAATCATTAAATTAAATGGGTATAAGCCTTTTAAGGCTAGCCAAACATGGCCTTAGTGGGGGTTGAGAGCAGTTAACCCATGATTGTGTAACTGACCACCACCACACCAATTCTTATACGCATCAGGCGTATTATTTGTTTTTTCACGTATGTTAAGTTTAATTAAAAGTTGAGAGCTTAGAGAGAATTCAGAGGAATTGTGGGAGAAACTCTGTGATTGAAGTAGTATCTGAAAAAGGGATTTTCATCTTTACTCATCCACACTTTGGGTAATCTCTTCAACCCAATTTCTATTTCACGTCATTTAAGTTTTCATGAAAATGGCTTTCAATTTTTCTATAAAATCTCTGTAGTTGGAAAGATCAATAGTTATTGTGAGACCTAGATTTTATGAATAAAGATTTAAATTTCTCGAAATATTTTTTTTTGAATATTATGGTGTGGATTTGATATAATGTTATAGTTGTTGGTAATATTTACAAATTTTGCAAAGTAACAAGTGGTAATATAATATTCGATCGGGGAATATTCGTTTTAAACAAGGAATATTCGCACGACGGCACAATCATTGGTGGACCCCACAACGGAATTATTGTCGTAGTAAGAAAATAACAGAATTATCTTTTATTAAAAAGAACGGCGAAAGTGTTACCGTTAAAACTGTTGAACTACCCGGTAGTAAAAGTACAGTAATACGCGTGGTTGCATAGTAGCATACGGTATTGGTTATTGATGTTTACGTGAGAAATCACTCAGTTATACTCAATTATTGCTACAGTAATTGCTGCATCATATCTCTCATATTATTGATTCAATTATTGTCACAGTATGATCTGTATAATATGTTATATTATTAAATTAATAATTGAGACGGCAAAGTTATTCATATTATTATTTTCAATATTGACAATGTCTAGAAGTTCTTTCAAGGAGAGGTTTGGTCATCTAATTACGAGCCAATAAGGAGAAATCCTTATCGGAAAGCCCCCTCTTTCCTGGGAACGACCTGATTGTTAAATATTGTGAATTATAATATTAATGATGAATAAACTTTTGTTGATTAAAGATGAAATTGATAGTTCCATTATGTTGAAATTATCAGTGTTAGTGGAAATCGACATTTATTTCGATATTAATTGATGTCTGGAAGTTATACTGACTTGTCGGGTAATTCATCGAATAAATGAGCAATTAATTCCTATTAATTCACATGATTATAACTATTTATTCACATGTGTGTACTATTGATTCACATTCTTGTACTATTAGGGGAGGTGGTGCAAGATTGATAATACTTGCATAACTAAGTTAAAAATGGAGGTATAGATGGAGGTACTATATTGTAATTCGTATTTTCACATGATTATAACTATTGATTCACATGATTGAACTATTGATTCATATTATTTACTATTAGGGGAGGTGGTGCAAGTTTGATAATACTTGCAGGACTAAATTAAAAATAAAGAAAAAAAGGAAGGTATTATACTGTAATATTTTGAGCCCCAAAATGTGCAATTATTGAAAATATATTTTTCTATAAATAGAAGCTCATTCTTCCTTCATTTCTCACAAATTCACTAAAGCTATAGAACAATTATTATAGAGAGAAATTATAGAGGGAAAGAAGAAGAGAAGTCTGCTACCTTACTATTCCAGTATCTAATTTTTTTTAAGGGAAGGGGTATTATTTCTGTCGTATTCATGAAGAGAATTATTTTCTTTCAATACTCGTAAGAGCTATTATTCCATTCTTTATTATTATGTTAGAATAACTTGTCTATGCGAAGTACCGCATACATGGTAAAATTCTTATGTTATTCCATTCTTTATTATTCTGTTGGAATAATCTGTTTGTGCGGTCTATCGCATTCCTGGTGAATTTTGTTGTTATTCCATTCTTTATTATTCTATTGGAACATCCTGTCTGTGCGGATTACGCATGACCTGGTTCCATTCTTTATTATTCTGTTGGAACATCCTGTCTTTGCGGATTACGCATGACCTGGTTCCATTCTTTATTATTCTGTTGGAAATTTCTGTCTGTGCGGATTACGCATGACCTAGTTCCATTCTTTATTACTTTGTTGGAATAACATGTCTATGTGGATTAGCTCATGCATGGTGAATGATCCTTCGTATTCATTCTTTATTAAATTGTGGAAATGATCTGTCTACGTGGATTATCGCATGGTGGGCGAAAATCCATTTGCAGTTTCATATATTCTATTATACTCAGTTGGTTAAAGTTTTGGCTTCTATACTCCATGAAATTAGTAGAATATTCTGGATATTTGCGCTTCATCCAGTATCTTTTCATGGAAATATTATTCTGAGCATTCTTGAATTTTACTCCACAAAGCAGTGTCATGTTGACAATTTGGACGTTATTGATTTCAGGATAAATTTATGTATAAATCTTTAAAATTTATTCTTGAACTTGTTTTATTGAATTATAATGTCATTGTTATCATCCTCATGCTTATATTGTGATGAAAGTCATCTTTGGCTTATATGCATAGATGGACTCGGTATGATTATGACCAGGGATCATTTTGTATAATTATGACCTGTAATGTTATAAATGATGTGGTAAAAGTCCTCAGTGGCCTGCAGTTCATTGATGGACAGTTTTTGGTATGATTATGACCAGGGATTTTTCGGTATAATCATAACCATTGATGATTTAATGAATATCCTTGGCCCGTAGTGCAAGGATGATTCAATTATGTGGTTTATTTATTAAGCTGAGTCTCAGCGATAAAAATTAATGAAAACATTTTAAATCATAGAAGATAGTAGATATCATGCTCTACTTGACTCTTCTAATGGATTGCTTATTCCACTGCAGTTAAACTTGATGTCTATTATATTTTATCAGTTTAACATTGTTGAAGACTAATGATAATTTATTCTGCATTATCTTAGTCATAATATTTCTTACTGGGCTAGTTGAGCTCACCCTTTTGCTTTCATTGTTCTCTTCAGGAAATGAGAATGTAGTCGGAACTAGTCGGGGAACGAAGTGATGGTCCGAGATGGTGTATTAGTAGTCCTCACTATTCTATAAAATAGTGTGACAATAAATATAATGAGGACTCTATTTGAGAGTGGATATTGTCTAGAAGGCAATATTCTTGTTTAAACTCTCAGCTATGTTTTGTCGTATATTACACGACGATTGTGATGCCCCCAAAATTAGGTATACATCACCCATCTTGGGTCGTCAGATACATGGTACAAAATTCAAATACAACTTACTAATACAACTGTCGTGTACAATACGACAAAACATAACTGTGAGTTTGAATACAATTATTGTCTACTAGAGATTATACAAACTCAAAAAGAGTCCTCATTACAATTATTAACACACTATTTCACATAATAGTGAGGACTACTAATGCTATCCTCTGGACCGTCACTCCGTTCCCCGACTAGTCCCTGCTATGTTCTCATTTCCTGAAGAGAACAGTGAAAGAAAGGGTGAGCTCAACTAGCCCAGTAAGAAATATTATGACTAAGATAATGCAGAATAAATTATCGTTAGCCTTCAACAGTATTAAACTGATAAAATATAACAACATCAAGTTTATCAGCAGCAGATCAATCAATCCATTAAAAGAGTCAAGTAGAGAATATAATCTACTATCTTTTATGATTTAAAAAAATTTTCATCACTTTTATCGCTGAGACTCAGCTTAATAAATAAACCACATCATCCCTGCACTACGGCCAAAGATATTTATTAGGGTCACGACCATAAATTCCATGCACTACGGGCCAAGGACATTTGTGTATTCATCAATGGTCATGATCATGCCATAAAATAATTTATCTTTGCTCCCTTGGCCGAAGAGAATCCATAGCCATAATCATACCAAAAACTGTCCATCAATGCACTACGGGCCAATGAAGACTTTCAATTTTCACATTATTTGTAACATTACGGTCATGATTATACCGAATAATCCCTGATCATAATCATACCAAGTCCATCTATGCACTACAGGCCACAGACGACTTTCAACATAACATAAACATGAGGATGATGACAATGATATAAGAATTCAATAAAACAAGTTCAAGAATTAATTTGTCTAAGAACTACTAACGTCCAAATTGTCAACATGATACTGCTTTGTAGAGTAAAATTCAAAAATGATCAGAAGAATATTTCCATGAAAAGATACTAGATGAAGCGCAAATATCAAGGATATTCTACTAATTTCATGGAGTATAGAAGTCAAAACTTTAACCAACTGATTATAATAAAGAATGGAATAACAAAAAGAAATCACCATGTATGCGGTACTTCGCATCGACAGGTTATTCCAATAGAATAATAATAACCGAATCAGGTCAGGCAAAATTTGCACCGACAGGATGTTCCAATAGAATAATAAAGACGGAACTAGGTCCTGTGTAAAACACACAGACAGGATGTTCCAACGGAATAATAATAAAGACGGAACCAGGTCCGGTGTAAAACACACAGACAGGATGTTCCAACGGAATAATAATAAAGACAGAACCAGGTCCGGTGTAAAACACACAGACAGGATGTTCCAACAGAATAATAGAAGAATGTCACCAAGTATAGGGTAGACCGCGTATACAGGTTATTCCAACAGAATAATAAGAAATGGAATAACAACAGTTCTCTTTATGAATAAGAAAGAATAACACCCCTTACCAGTAACAGAAACTGGATATAGGAAAAGAAAAGTTAAGTAGCAAAAAGCTTTTTTTCTATCTCTCTATAGTTTCTCTCTCTAGAGTTCAGTGAATTCGTAAGAAAATAATAAAGGAATGAACTTCTATTTATAGGAAAATAGAATGCATAGTAACTAATCCATGAATGGTCCAGATTGATTTACTTTAATCTGACGGTCCATGTTTAAAGAAAAATCTTTTAAATAAAATATAATATATTCTATTTATATAAAAAGATTTTTACTATGCAAACACTATGCAATATTATGCAAAACACTATGCAACACTATGCATAATAAAATATAATATATTCTATTTATAGAATAACTTTAATAAAGTATTCTGTTTTATATAAAAAGATGTTTCTATTTTATTACGTTAATAATACGAATAAAACAAAACGTCATCATCGCTATAATAATTTATATTTATTAATCGACAATAATTGAATCAAACTGAGCGGCTTCTCACATAAATATCAATAATCAATACCGTGTGCTACTATGCAACAACGCGTATTACTGTACTTTTACTACCCAGTAGTTCAACAATATCAACGGTAAAACTTCCGCCGTTATTTTCAATAAAATATTTTTGTCGTTTTCTCAATCCGACAATAATTCCGTTGTGGGATCCACCAATAATTGTATCGTCGTACGAATATTTTCCGACACAAAGAATATTCCCTGACCAATCGAATATAATATAACAACTTGCATACTTTGAAAAATTTATAAATACTACCCACAACTATAATATTATCTCAAATTCACACCATAATATTAAAAAATTATTTCGAGAAAATTAATTCTTTATTCATAAAATCTGGGGTTTCACAATCTCCCCTCCTTATGGAATTTCGCGCTCGAAATTTACGTACGTACCTGGTATGCCGAACAGGTGAGGATACCTTGACTTCATTTCAAATTCTAACTCTTGAGATATAACCTTTGAGTGTTGAATACGATTATTCTTATCCAAGATTGTAACACGTATCTCTTCAAACGTTAAATCATCCACTATCTCGTCTGGTTCTAAATTAATAATGTGGTTCGGGTCGTCCACATATTTACGTAACATCGATACGAAAAAAAAACGTTATGAACACGTAATATATTTGGCGATAAAACGAGTCTATAAGCCACAATTCCTACTCAATCGAGGATTTCAAATGGGCCAATTAAATCGAGGGTTGAGATTTCCTCTCTTCGGCAACTCTTGCTTCTAAAATAACACCCTCTTGAACCTTCTTCTTCAAATTCATCAGATTCGGGTATGTAGCTTGAGCGTCTTTAACTTGATCGATTAAAGTCAATTTTACTCGTATATTCGTTATCTAATTGCGCCGTTGTACAAATATTCTTTGATAAAACGAATATTCCCCGACCAATCGAATATTATATAACAACTTCCGTACTTTGCAAAATTTATAAATATTACCCACAACTATAACATTATATCAAATTTACTCCATAATATTCAAAAATGGTATTTATAGAAAAATCATCTTTAATTATAAAAGTTGGGGTCTTACACTAATCTGAGAAAACACTAGTATATACTCGAATTCGACTCGTGTATCATTAAACAGAAAACGAGTATGGTCAGATTCGACTCGGATCAAGTTCGAATTCGAGCCTTGGATCATATTTTCGAGCCAATCTCGAGTCGAGTACCGAGCTACTTGGCTCGGCTTACACCCCTACCGATGTTGGGTTAAAATACAAATAGGTAAAATTATAAAATATTCATGTCTAATTATCACGTCTGTGTAGAATAACCCATTAAAATAATCAACATGACGTTTCTTTATTCTTATATGGCTGTGTAAAAAGTAAAAGAAAAATGACGTGGAAAAAAAGACATTGGACCAAGCATCTCGCCTGACATGTTTTATTTTATTTTTCTTTTTTATCCTCTCTCTCTTCTAAACTGACTTCAACACCATGGTCGGAAAACTAACTTCTGATTATCTCTTTGGGGGCCCAAGTGTAAAATTAGGGTTCACATGATCTAATTGAATTAAATGCGCAATTAGGGTTCCACGACCTCATTAAATATGCAAATTAGAGTTCACATAACCTAATAGAATAAAGCCGAAAAAGCCGAAAATAAATATGCGAAACCCGAGAGAAGCCTCCACGGGTCCCAAGGCAGAAGGCTCATGGAGGCAGCTCGTTTTGGGAATTGATTGAGTGATTGGATTGGTGGCTAGAAGGACATGACGATCTGGACATTACTCTGATGATTAAAAGAGTATTTTTGGAATTTTCCTGAAAGCATGGGCCTGACACATGACTACTTTCCAGAAAACCCTATAAATACCCCTTCTATTTGATTAGGAAGGGGACCTCTCTTCAGAGACATGACTTGAACTCTTTTGGTGACTTAAAGCTTGGATATTCCACCTAAAAGCACTAAAGGGTTTGGACACTCGCTCAACTAAAAGGACTCAAGAAGAATGCTCTTGGAATCCCAATAACCCTAACACGGTTCCCGAATTCTAGGAGTTCTGCCACGTGTCGTTGGAGTAATCGTTCACCTGTTCTTCTCCCCTCTTCAATCAATCAATCAATTACGTGCTCTTTGTGGATTTCTCTCCTTCTCAGCCAATACAAAAACCTAACTAGCAAGGAGCGATTTCCTTCTCACACTCTTCCAAGCTTACCTAAGGAGATTTCTAATGAAAAGTTGGTTAGAGTTTGAATTTTTGGAGGGTCTCTATCGTGGACCTGATGAAAATCTTCTAATCTATTATATTTTTATTTGCTGCTTTTTTAAATGCCAAATAAAAAGACAGAGAAGCATGAATCCAAAAAATATAACAGAGAAAGGTGAAAATTTGATGTTTATCCACCCATGAATTCTACACCATCAATTGGTTTATTTGTTCTCTCACCCAATTTCTCACTCATTTTTTTTTGTTATTTCTCTTTATTTTCAATCCCAAAAAATTCATCATGTTCCTCCCCCGACAATCATCCTCACAATTTTGTACTCCAAAAACCTCTCCTCAATTTTGTATTTGGCATAATGGGCTCTAAGATTTCGTAATCTTGTTGGACGATTTTGACCCTTAACTATTCTATAAATAAGGAAATTTTTTGATGACATGTTATTTTTGTCTAGTCAGATTGGCAAAGTCATTATTTCTTTTTCTTTTCTTTTTTCCTGTCATTATTTTTGTAATGCAATTTCATAATTTTAATAGTTTAAACATGTAATTAAATTTTTAATGGGTTAATAGTTAAAAAAGTGCCCATTACAAAGGAGTACTCATTAGTTTTGCCGAAAAGGAATTGAGTAATATAAAATTAATGGTTTTCATTAAATAAATTTCGTCATGTCAGCTCACAATACTATTATATGTGATGAATTTAAAAAGGAAGATATCCAGTTGCTTGGCTGAAACTATATAACCTGTGCCAGATTTAAGGATGTAGAGCTATTATTCTCAAACTCTATTGATAGAACTTTCAATATGGATGAACCAAACGGCACAGTGGAAGTATTTAAATTCCTAAGGGAATGGTCCAAGATTGTTTAGGAATGAAATACTATATTTAAAACAGATGAGAAGAGAAAAAACCAAAAGAACACAACAAAGTCTAGCAATCATATCAAATTAGAAATCAAGAACATCCAAATCAGTAACATATTAACAGGCACGCAGATAGACAAGAATTTTCAAAAACAAGCTTTACAAATAATTTACCTATATAATGAAGAATTCCAATGCCAAAGTGCATAAGCTCCCAATACAACTAATTCATCTATATTACCCAAAAGTAGAAAAATGGTTTCCACAAGCAAGCACCAGTGTATTATCATTGCTATGCTCTTCATTGTGGGAGCCTTGGCTTCTTTGGCTGCGGCTCGCTTTCTCAATGAGGAATCAATACTTGAGACGCATGAGCAGTGGATGACTCGTTATGGTCGTGTATATAAAGATGCTGACGAGAAAAACAGGCGTTCTACCATATTCGAAGAGAACCTGAAATATATACAATCATTCAACAGAGCAAATAACAAGCCTTTCAAGCTAGGGGTCAACGAATTTGCAGACCTTACAAATGAAGAGTTTACGACCTCAAGAAATAGATTCAAGAGCCATGTCTGCTCCACAACAACAACTTTTTTCAAGTATGAAAATGTTACTGCAGTGCCAGCTACTATGTACTGGAGAAAGAAGGGCGCGGTTACACCTGTTAAGGACCAAGGACAGTGTGGTAAGTTTCAAGTTCAGAAAAAAAAATAATAGACTTCATGACTGAAAAAACCATTGAACTCTTGTCAAGCTATCAAAAAGCATACAAAATATTTTTGCACCAAAAACTAATTTACGTACTTTCAAATAAATGCCAAAAATGGCCAAAATTTGACCATATGAGCTGATGTGTCTGCTAATGCGTACATATTATCTAATCAAATGATAGACATTTTTAGTTGTTTGTTTGAAAGTTCAATAGTTTTTGGTGCAAAAGAAAGGGTTTGTATGTTTAATTATTTGTTAATTTGATAAAGGTTCAACAAGTTGAACAAAGAAAATGTAAAAAACTTGCTTACTATTGTATTTTCTAACACTTCTACTTGGCATTATACATAGGGTGCTGCTGGGCATTTTCGGCTGTGGCAGCTATGGAAGGAATTACCCAACTCAAAACTGGCAAATTGATCTCTCTATCGGAGCAAGAGCTAGTTGATTGTGATACTACTGGGGAAGATCAAGGCTGCGAGGGTGGTCTAATGGACAATGCCTTTGAGTTCATCCAACAAAATCACGGCCTCTCCACAGAATCAAACTACCCTTACAGTGGAACTGACGGCACTTGCAACGCCAACAAAGAAGCAAACCATGCAGCCAAGATAACTGGTCATGAAGATGTGCCTGCCAATAGTGAGAGTGCGTTGCTGAAAGCTGTTGCCAATCAACCAATCTCGGTTGCCATTGATGCCGGGGGGTCAGACTTCCAGTTTTACTCGAGTGGCGTATTTACAGGACAATGTGGCACTGATCTAGACCATGGTGTTACTGCTGTTGGATATGGTACTAGTAGTGATGACACCAAGTACTGGCTTGTGAAGAACTCATGGGGCACAAGTTGGGGCGAAGAAGGGTACATAAGGATGCAAAGAGGTGTTGCAGCAAAGGAAGGCCTTTGTGGCATAGCAATGCAAGCTTCATATCCCACTGCTTAAGTATTAAAATCATAAATAAATGACTACCTAATGTAAATTATGTATGCTGATTGTTGCCATATATATTACTTTTTCTCTATATATTGCCCGTAGTATGTACATGACATGCTGAAGTTGAATGTAATATTGAACCTTGTGATGTATTTATATGTGAAATTCTAGCTGTTGATACAGTTACAACCTACATTGTTGTGCCATAAATCTTGTGGAGCCTTGAGTTTTGAGGGAGTATTACTGCAATCATGTAATTATACATGGTACACTTAGCACCTTTTTCTCGCTTAGATATATTTTCTGATGTGGGTTTTTTTTTTTGCGTCACATTTTGATATTGTTTATTCAAGGCCATGAATGAGTGCATAATCTAAAGAATTTTATTTTTTTTAAAAACAAAGAACTGTGTGCTAATCAAATCCACTGGCTTGTTAGGACGGATAGACTAGGTTGCATGAGCATATCGTGCCATCTACATTCCGGTAAATGGGAAATGAAAATTTTGTGTCACCCTATTTATAAATACTACAAGTTTACTGTGAGAAGCAAATTTTAATTTGCATTTTATCTGTGTTTACTGTGGATGCAAATTCTTATTCCCATCCTTTCACCTCTATAGTGTATTATGTATATGTTTTTTTGATATATTGGAGGAAACTAAAAATGTTTTTAATAATTTGGGATCATATTGCTTTAGGTACGTTAGTTTAATTTGTATTTATTAAATGCACAACACTCCCACCATAAATTTACACATTGTTTGTTGTTGAATCGAAACATATAAACATTAGTGTCATGCTATGTGTTGCGATAAATTATGATAATAAAGATGCATTCTCTCTCTCCCTCAGACGCCAAACAATCATGAACTAGAGAAAAAGAAGGGCTAAACTAATGATAACAATTTACTTATCATCATTCACTAAACTTTTTTAAAAAATAATTATATTATTAAACTAATTAAAATTTTGAAATTGTCACACTATGTTAAAATAGAAAAACTCTACCCGGACATGAAAATTGGATATAGTTGATTTATAATTTTACCTATTTGTATTTTGACCCCCGATGATTAGGGGTGTAATCGAGTCGAATCTCAACGAGCACCTTAATACTCAGATTCGGCTCGACTCGAAAAAAGTGAGCTCGAATTCGATAAGGAATTTTTATTTTTGCGCTAGATTTGACTCGGATTATTAATCGGACCTACTCGACTCGTAAGTACTCGACTCGTTTACAAAGAGAGTTACTCATCATGAGCCTTCAAATCGAGTTTCAAATATGAACCATTACACTTAAAACTGAACCACTACATACTATATTGGTTACTTAACTAATATTTATATATAAAAAAATCACTTTTATTTATGTGTAGAAATTATAAAGAATGTAACATAAATTGACATTCAATTCATTGATTTATTCAAGTACAAGTTTACACAATTTCATACTACACTTTATAAATTATAAAGATTGATACAAATATCACATATTTAGCTTACTAGCATGGATCAGACCAATATTCGAATATGATCCATCGAGCAGGTATCGAGTATGGTTCGAGAAAAAAATAAAATACTCGAACCCTAATCTGAGAAAACACTAGTATATACTCGAATTCGACTCGTGTATCATTAAACAGAAAACGAGTATGGTCAGATTCGACTCGGATCAAGTTCGAATTCGAGCCTTGGATCATATTTTCGAGCCAATCTCGAGTCGAGTACCGAGCTACTTGGCTCGGCTTACACCCCTACCGATGTTGGGTTAAAATACAAATAGGTAAAATTATAAAATATTCATGTCTAATTATCACGTCTGTGTAGAATAACCCATTTAAATAATCAACATGACGTTTCTTTATTCTTATGTGGCTGTGTAAAAAGTAAAAGAAAAATGACGTGGAAAAAAAGACATTGGACCAAGCATCTCGCCTGACATGTTTTATTTTATTTTTCTTTTTTATCCTCTCTCTCTTCTAAACTGGTTTCAACACCGTGGTCGGAAAACTAACTTCTGATTATCTCTTTGTGGGCCCAAGTGTAAAATTAGGGTTCACATGATCTAATTGAATTAAATGCGCAATTAGGGTTCCACGATCTCATTAAATGTGCAAATTAGGGTTCGCATAACCTAATGAAATGAAAACGAAAAAGCCAAAAATAAATATGCGAGACCCGAGAGAAGCCTCCACGGGTCCCAAGGCAGAAGGCTCATGGAGGCAGCTCGTTTTGGGAATTGATTGAGTGATTGGATTGGTGGCTAGAAGGACAGGACGATCTGGACATTACTCTGATGATTAAAAGGGTATTTTTGGAATTTTCCTGAAAGCATGGGCCTGGCACATGACTACTTTCCAGAAAACCCTATAAATACCCCTTCTATTCGATTAGGAAGGGGACCTCTCTTCAGAGACAGGACTTGAACTCTTTTGGTGACTTAAGGCTTGGATATTCCACCTAAAAGCACTAAAGGGTTTGGACACTCGCTCAACTAAAAGGACTCAAGAAGAATGCTCTTGGAATCCCAATAACCCTAACACGGTTCCCGAATTCTAGGAGTTCTGCCACGTGTCGTTGGAGTAATCGTTCACCTGTTCTTCTCCCCTATTCAATCAATCAACCAATTACGTGCTCTTTGTGGATTTCTCTCCTCCTCAGCCAATACAAAAACCTAACTAGCAAGGAGCGATTTCCTTGCCCACACTCTTCCAAGCTTACCTAAGGAGATTTCTAATGAAAAGTTGGTTAGAGTTTGAATTTTTGGAGGGTCTCTATCGTGGACCTGATGAAAATCTTCTAATCTATTATATTTTTATTTGCTGCTTTTTTAAATGCCAAATAAAAAGACAGAGAAGCATGAATCCATAAAATATAACAGAGAAAGGTGAAAATTTGATGTTTATCCACCCATGAATTCTACACCATCAATTGGTTTATTTGTTCTCTCACCCAATTTCTCACTCATTTTTTTTGTTATTTCTCTTTATTTTCAATCCCAAAAAATTCATCATGTTCATCCCCCGACAATCATCCTCACAATTTTGTACTCCAAAAACCTCTCCTCAATTTTGTATTTGGCATAATGGGCTCTAAGATTTCGTAATCTTGTTGGACGATTTTGACCCTTAACTATTCTATAAATAAGGAAATTTTTTTGATGACATGTTATTTTTGTCTAGTCAGATTGGCAAAGTCGTTATTTCTTTTTCTTTTCTTTTTTCCTGTCATTATTTTTGTAATGTAATTTCATAATTTTAATAGTTTAAACAGGTAATTAAATTTTTAATGGGTTAATAGTTAAAAAAGTGCCCATTACAAAGGAGTACTCATTAGTTTTGCCGAAAAGGAATTGAGTAATATAAAATTAATGGTTTTCATTAAATAAATTTCATCATGTCAGCTCACAATACTATTATATGTGATGAATTTAAAAAGGAAGATATCCAGTTGCTTGGCTGAAACTATATAACCTGTGCCAGATTTAAGGATGTAGAGCTATTATTCTCAAACTCTATTGATAGAACTTTCAATATGGATGAACCAAACGGCACAGTGGAAGTATTTAAATTCCTAAGGGAATGGTCCAAGATTGTTTAGGAATGAAATACTATATATTAAACAGATAAGAGAAAAAACCAAAAGAACACAACAAAGTCTAGCAATCATATCAAATTAGAAATCAAGAACATCCAAATCAGTAACATATTAACAGGCACGCAGATAGACAAGAATTTTCAAAAACAAGCTTTACAAATAATTTACCTATATAAAGAAGAATTCCAATGCCAAAGTGCATCAGCTCCCAATACAACTAATTCATCTATATTACCCAAAAGTAGAAAAATGGTTTCCACAAGCAAGCACCAGTGTATTATCATTGCTATGCTCTTCATTGTGGGAGCCTTGGCTTCTTTGGCTGCGGCTCGCTCTCTCAATGAGGAATCAATACTTGAGACGCATGAGCAGTGGATGGCTCGTTATGGTCGTGTATATAAAGATGCTGACGAGAAAAACAGGCGTTCTACCATATTCGAAGAGAACCTGAAATATATACAATCATTCAACAGAGCAAATAACAAGCCTTTCAAGCTAGGGGTCAACGAATTTGCAGACCTTACAAATGAAGAGTTTACGACCTCAAGAAATAGATTCAAGAGCCATGTCTGCTCCACAGCAACAACTTTTTTCAAGTATGAAAATGTTACTGCAGTGCCAGCTACTATGGACTGGAGAAAGAAGGGCGCGGTTACACCTGTTAAGGACCAAGGACAGTGTGGTAAGTTTCAAGTTCAGAAAAAAAATAATAGACTTAATGACTGAAAAAACCATTGAACTCTTGTCAAGCTATCAAAAAACATACAAAATATTTTTGCACCAAAAACTAATTTACGTACTTTCAAATAAATGCCAAAAATGGCCAAAATTTGACCATATGAGCTGATGTGTCTGCTAATGCGTACATATTATCTAATCAAATGATAGACATTTTTAGTTGTTTGTTTGAAAGTTCAATAGTTTTTGGTGCAAAAGAAAGGGTTTGTATGTTTATTTGTTAATTTGATAAAGGTTCAACAAGTTGAACAAAGAAAATGTAAAAAACTTGCTTACTATTGTATTTTCTAACACTTCTACTTGGCATTATACATAGGGTGCTGCTGGGCATTTTCGGCTGTGGCAGCTATGGAAGGAATTACCCAACTCAAAACTGGCAAATTGATCTCTCTATCGGAGCAAGAGCTAGTTGATTGTGATACTACTGGGGAAGATCAAGGCTGCGAGGGTGGTCTAATGGACAATGCCTTTGAGTTCATCCAACAAAATCACGGCCTCTCCACAGAATCAAACTACCCTTACAGTGGAACTGACGGCACTTGCAACGCCAACAAAGAAGCAAACCATGCAGCCAAGATAACTGGCCATGAAGATGTGCCTGCCAATAGTGAGAGTGCGTTGCTGAAAGCTGTTGCCAATCAACCAATCTCGGTTGCCATTGATGCTGGGGGGTCAGACTTCCAGTTTTACTCGAGTGGCGTATTTACAGGACAATGTGGCACTGATCTAGACCATGGTGTTACTGCTGTTGGATATGGTACTAGTAGTGATGACACCAAGTACTGGCTTGTGAAGAACTCATGGGGCACAAGTTGGGGCGAAGAAGGGTACATAAGGATGCAAAGAGGTGTTGCAGCAAAGGAAGGCCTTTGTGGCATAGCAATGCAAGCTTCATATCCCACTGCTTAAGTATTAAAATCATAAATAAATGACTACCTAATGTAAATTATGTATGCTGATTGTTGCCATATATATTACTTTTTCTCTATATATTGCCCGTAGTATGTACATGACATGCTGAAGTTGAATGTAATATTGAACCTTGTGATGTATTTATATGTGAAATTCTAGCTGTTGATACAGTTACAACCTACATTGTTGTGCCATAAATCTTGTGGAGCCTTGAGTTTTGAGGGAGTATTACTGCAATCATGTAATTATACATGGTACACTTAGCACCTTTTTCTCGCTTAGATATATTTTCTGATGTGGGTTTTTTTTTTTGCGTCACATTTTGATATTGTTTATTCAAGGCCATGAATGAGTGCATAATCTAAAGAAATTTATTTTTTTTAAAAACAAAGAACTGTGTGCTAATCAAATCCACTAGCTTGTTAGGACGACTAGGTTGCATGAGCATATCATGCCATCTACATTCCTATAAATGGGAAATGAAAATTTTGTGTCATCCTTATTTATAAATACTCTGAGTTTACTGTGAGATGCAAATTTTAATCTGCATTTTATCTGTGTTTATGTGGATGCAAATTCTTATTCCCATCCTTTCACCTCTATAGTGTATTATGTATATCTAATTTTTATATATTGGAGGAAACTAAAAATATTTTTAATAATTTGGGATCATATTGCTTTAGGTAGGTTAGTTTAATTTGTATTTAATGCACAACACTCCCGCCCACCATAAATTTACAAACTGTTTGTTATTGTATCGAAACATATAAACATTAGTATCATGCTATGTATTGTGATTAATTATAGGATTTATAAACCTCAATAAGAATTATAGGAAGACCCTACTTATTACACAATTCTCAAAAATTATTACCACTAATACTTATTTATATTATTTCACAATAAACTTGTAAATGGAACAAATAAAATATAAGTTTGCCTCATTAAAAAAAATTCAATTCCAAAAAACCAAAATTGAAAAAAAGGAAGCCCAATCAATCATGAACTAGAGAAAAATGGTGAGTAGTATAAACTTCTGTTTTCATAAAATAAAATAGATGGTGAAATCTTATTTGTTTTGAATGCGGTCGATATGTGTTGGAAATTTATGGAAGATGACAAATTATAGAAGAAGTGAAATATAACTTTAGAGAACATTTAAAATACTTTCATTTCACTTGCTTCAAATGAATTAAGTACATGACAATTTATAGGACTCATAAGATACTTCTAGAGTTACCATAATAATTATTAGATGACTAAATTCATGTACCTAACCATTACATGTTCCAAGAAATTTTAAATACATTCATGTACATACATGTATCATGTATTTAGACATTACATATTCATGGACTTAATTAATTTATGAACATTCTAGAATTAATTTGGTTAAGTTAACAAGACCTCCTGTAAACCAAATTTATTTTCACAATGTCGCAAAACCTTTTGATCTTCTGATTCCTTCAAACGCTAGAAACTCTTTTACCATTTCCACGGATGTGAATGACACAAATAATGTTTTTTGTTTGTTAGATCGTAAGTCAGGCTTCTGAAAATCAATTAAAGCAATACGATCTAGGACAACTTTCAAATATTACAATTGCTTCAGGTGCTTAATTTATTTAAGAAACTCTTCCGTATTTAAGGCTGTAAACGAGCCAACACAGTTCGGGATCAATCGTTGAGACTTTATATCGACTACAGAAAGTTGAACAAGTTGACGATAAAGAATAAATACTCATTGCCCAGGATCGATGATCTCTTTGATCAGTTGAAAGGGGCTAAGTATTTTTCTAAAATAGATTTAAGAACAGGGTATCACCAGTTGAAGGTTAGGAAGGAAGATGTACCAAAGACAGCATTCAGGACTCGTTATGGTCATTACGAGTTTCTGGTGATGTCATTTGGGTTGACTAATGCACTAGCTGCATTTATGGATATGATGAACACAGTGTTCAAATAATATTTGGACAAGTTCGTCGTGGTGTTTATCGATGATATTCTAGTCTATTCTAAAACACCAGAAGATCATGCTGAACACCTAAGATTAGTGTTGGAGACACTAAGAAAGGAGAAGTTGTATGCGAAGTTCACTAAGTGTGAATTTTGGTTGGAGAAGGTACAATTTTTAGGTCATGTCATTGACCATGAGGGGATTTCGGTAGATCCAGCGAAGGTGAAAGCCGTAATGAATTGTGAACAATCGAAAATGCCAACTGAGGTGCGGAGTTTCCTAGGGTTAGCAGGGTTACTATCGGAGATTCATTCAAGATTTTTCGAAGATAGCTACTCCGTTGACTAACTTGACAAGGAAGACGGTGAAATACGCGTGGACCGATAAATGCGAGGACAGTTTTCAAGAACTAAAGAAGAGATTGAGTGAAGCGCCTGTTTTGTCATTACCCGATGACACGTGAAATTTTGTAATTTATAGCGATGCTTCGCATAGAGGACTTGGTTGCGTGCTCATGCAGCATGGCAAGGTCATTGCATATGCATCTAGGCAGTTGAAGGATTATGAGAAAGTTTACCCTACTCATGATCTGGAACTGGCCGCAGTAGTTTTTGCTCTAAAGATATGGAGACATTATCTTTATGGAGAAAAATGTGAGATATACACGGACCACAAGAGTCTAAAATATATCTTCACACAGAAGGAGTTGAATATGAGGCAGATGAGATGGCTGGAGTTGATAAAGGATTACGATTATGAAATCTTGTATCACCCTAGAAAAGCCAATGTAGTTGCCGATGCCTTAAGTAGGAAGGGTCGGGAAAAGTTATCTTTGTTAACGGCTCAAACTGAGTTAATAACAGAGATGGCTAGGATGGAATTAGAAGTGAAGTTTCCAAGTGAAGCGGGACAGATACTGTTTGCGGCGGAGATGAAATCTACCATCGTAGAGAGAGTTAAGGGGGTGCAGCTCAAAATTGATGAGTGTGACCGGGTAAATGAGCAGCTAGACAATGAAAAAGATATTAAGTATAGTCTTGATAATGAGGGATTGTTAAGATTTGATGTGAGACCCCAAATTTTATGAATAAATATTAAAATTTCTCAAAAAAATTTTGAATATATTATGGTGTGAATTTGATATAATGTTATAGTTGTGGGTAATATTTATAAATTTTGCAAAGTATGCAAGTTGTTATATAATATTCGATTGGTCGGGGAATATTCTTTTTGTCGGGGAATATCTGTACGACGGCACAATCATTGGTGGACCTCACAACGGAAGTATTGTCGTAGTTAGAAAATGACGAAATTATCTTTTTATAAAAAATAACGGCGGAAGTGTTACCGTTAAAATTGTTGAACTACTCGGTAGTAAAAGTACAGTAATACGTGTGGTTGTATAGTAGCACACGGTATTGATTATTGATGCTTACGTAAGAAGTCACTAAGTTATACTCAATTATTGCTACAGTAATTGATGCATCATATCTCTCATATTATTGATTCAATTATTGTCACAGTATCATCTGCATAATATGTTATATTATTAAATCAATAATTGAGACGAGAAAGTTATTCATATTATTATTTGCAATATTGACAATGTCTAGAAGTTCTATCAAGGAGAGGTTTGGTCACCTAATTGCGCGCCAATAAGGAGAAATCCTTATCGGAAAGCCCCCTCTTTCCTGGGAACGACCTGGTTGTTAAATATTATGAATTATAATATTAATGATGAATAAGTTCGTGTTGATTAAAGATGAAATTGATAGTTCTATTGTGTTGTAATTATTAATGTTAGAGAAAATCGACATTTATTTCGATAATAATTGGTGTCTGGAGGTTATATTGACCAATCGGTTAATTAACCGGATAAATGAGCAATTAATTGCTATTGATTCACATGATTATAACTATTTGTTCACATGTGTGTACTATTGATTCACATTCATTTACTATTAGGGGAGTTGGACTAAGTTAAAAATAGAGGTATAGATGGAGGTACTATACTGTAATTTATATTTTCACATGTCTAGAACTATTGAGCCACATTATTTACTATTGATTCACATGATTTACTATTAGGAGAGGTGGTGAAAGTTTGATAATACTTGCAGGACTAAATTAAAAATGAAGGAAAAGAGGAATGTATTATACTGTAATATTTCGAGCTCCAAAATGTGCAATTATTGAAACTATATTTTCCTATAAATAGAAGCTCATTCTTCCTTCATTTCCCACCAATTCACTAAAGCTATAGAACAATTATTATAGAGAGAAATTATAGAGAGAAAGAAGAAGAGAAGTCTGCTACCTCACTATTCCAGTATCCAGTCTTCTTTTGAGGTAAGGGGTATTATTCTTTCGTATTCATGAAGAGAGTTATTTTCTTTCAATACTAGTAAGGGTTGTTATTCCATTCATTATTATTATGTTGGAATAACCTGTTTATGCGAAGTACCGCATACATGGTGAAATTCTTCTGTTATTCCATTTATTATTATTCTGTTGGAATAACCTGTCTGTGCGGTCTATCGCATGTCTGGTGAATTCTGTTGTTATTTCATTCTTTATTATTCTATTGGAATATCCTGTCTATGCGGATTACGCATGACCTGGTTCCATTCTTTATTATTCTGTTGGAATATCATGTCTGTGCGGATTACGCATGACCTAGTTCAATTCTTTATTATTCTGTTGGGAATAACCTGTCTATGCGATCTATCGCATGCATGGTGAATTCTTCTGTTATTCCATTCTTTATTATTCTGTTGGAATAACCTATCTATGTGGATTACCGCATGCATGGTGAATAATCATTTGTATTCATTCCTTATTAAATTGTGGAAATAATCTGTCTACGTGGATTACCGCATGGCGGGTGAAAATCCATTTGCAGTTTCGTATATTCTATTATACTAGTCTGAGATATCATTTATTTTGTACTCATCATGGAATATCATTTTCTTTGGTATTTTTTTTACGAGTTACTATTCACAGATTACTATTCACCCGATTACTATTCACTCTAGTATTATTCACTCGGGTATTCGGAGCACTTTTCGTGCAGGAGTACTATTCACGAGTTACTATTCACGAGTTACTATTCACCCAATTACTATTCACTCTAGTATCATTCACTTGGGTATTCGGGATACTTTTCATGTTGGGGTACTATTCACGAGTTACTATTCACCCAATTACTATTCACTCTAGTATCATTCACGGGGTACTATTTACCTGAAAAATATATTTCTTTTCTGTCCAAATTATTTTTGGTACATGAATATTATTCTTGAATTTTACTCTACAAAGCAGTATCATGTTGACAATTTGGATGTTATTGATTTTTAGATAAATTAAATTATAAATCTTTAAAATTTATCCTTGAACTTATTTTATTGAATTATTATGTCATTGTCATCATCCTCATGCTTATATTGTGATGAAAGTCATCTTTGGCTTACGTGCATAGGTGGACTTGGTATGATTATGACCAGGGATTATTCGGTATAATCATGACCGTAATGTAACGAATGATGTGGTAAAAGTCCTCATTTGTGTAATTTTTTTTTATTAGCGAGATTCTGTGGACAGAATCCTTATAAGGGGGAGAGAGTGTAACGCCCCAGAAAATCGAACCTTTTGTAAATACTTTTAATAATGAATAAAATAATATTATTTATTATTATTATATGTTGATAACATGAATGTCGTTCTATAACCTAGAAATGTCGGAACGTCGTAGTATTTTAACTACGTGAATGAATTAAAGTGTTTGACTTTCCAAGACGAAAATAAAAGCTTTCCGAGAAATTTTCTGAAAAACACTATTCATCGATTTTCGCTCGGGAATTATTTTTGAACTTTCGAGAAATACGTAACGTTATAATATCAAGGTGAGATGAATTATGTAATAATAATTCACGTATGGAAAACGTAATATTTCGAATGCGGACTTAGTTCGTGAATGTTAGGAAAATCAAGTATTAAGAATCTAATATAAGGATCGTATGATACGTAAGTATTGTACGAGGTATTGAATACGAGTATAATACGAAGTATTATACAAGTATGTATGGAGAATGGAATACCGTATATTACGAATTAATATACGAGCTAGAATACGAAAATTATACGTATTGTATATGTAATAAGGCTTTTAGCCAATTAAGTGGGACTTGTAGGATTATTAGCATATTGGTAGAATCCAATTAGAATTAAGGTGCAAGCCCAAATGATTATTAATGCAAGCCCAAAGTTAAGTTAAGTTAATTAAACTTAAGCCCAATGTAATGATCCAATGGGTTAGACATGATCCATGGAGGAAACCAAGGTTAATGTGGATTATACTTGGTGGTCAAGTACTTTATTTGATGGCCAAGTATAAGATAAGTTTTGTGGTGGCCAAGTAATAGGAGTGATTAGCAAGTTTACTTAATAAGTAGGTAATGAATAGTAAGGAGGTGGGGTGATTAGTGGCCATAATACCCTAACTTAGAGACTTCAATAAATAGCAAGTGGGATTTCATTATTTTGCTTGTTCAACTTTCATCCAACATAAAGCAACTTAAGTGTTAGAGAGAATAAGCACTTTTTAAGCCAAAACATCCTTTGCTAGAAGAAGTTAGTCATCAATGGTAATGATCTTATGATCTAATAATCTTCATCTCTATCATTATAGGGTGATAAGAAAAGTGTAGTCTAATAAGCATGTAGCGAATCGCATTTTTCCTAAGTAAATAAAATAAGATTTTTACTGGAATAAATTTTTTTTTATATATATATATATACTTCAGTATGTGTTATTTTATTATCATGTGCAGTGTAATGTGTAACGTGGTGATATGTTAAATATAATAATTGTTAGTTATTATATTTAATGAATATCCTCTATTTTGATGAAAATGATTTATGGATATTCTATCCAAAATTTTTGAAATTCATTTTGGTGTATCTAAAATACATTATATGTGGTGTAATAAGTACAGAAAGAGGTGTATATGTTAGTTTCTCGCCAAACACAGCCTTAAAAAAAATTAAAAATTAACGGTAGAAGATGGAAACTAAGCTTAGTGTTAATACGTGTCCTTTAATCAGAATTAATGACTTGGTATTTTAGCATGTACTGGCAACTATTTGTTAACTTAGCTCTATTAGTCAGCTTGTCTATAACGTGCTTAGTTGAGCCAGTATGCTTATATAGCAGAGTTTCAATTCTTAAGGTTAGCTTCTTTCTTAAGTAAAACTCTATTAGTGGTATCCAAACTCTGAGATTTCTGCAAGCTGGGTTAAGTAAGTAGGTGTTAAAAGAATACCCAAGTTTCGGGATTTCTTTTGAAGAAGAAGAGCTGAAACGAAAGATAGTGGAAGCTAACGTCGCAGAGAAGTTGAAATTGTAAGGTAATTTTTCTCTATATCGTATAATACAAAAATATGTGTATGAAAGAAGTGTGTTATTTGATGTATTTGTGATGTTGAGATTAAAGGGTTGAGTATGTTTAGCTGGTAAAGTAATTAGTAAGTTTAAATTGTATAACAACCGAGCATGTTGGGTTATCAAAACTTACGGTTTACTTATATCAAATTTTTTTCAAAATTAGAGATAGGCTAATATGTATTTTGTTTATGGTAAATACGTTTGGCTAATCTGTGAGATAAATTTTTATGACTGGAATTTTGAGTAATGAATATATGTTGACCGTGAGAAAACAATAAGGTGAGAAAGATAAGGCTAGAATACAAATCAATGGCCATGTAAAAAGGGATTTTTAAAACTATGCACTCCAAGTGCTTGAGAAAAGTCTTTAACGAACTGTCTTAGTCAAAAATCCAAACTTTGGTAAAATTATAGCTTGGGTTTAATTTATAATTTATATGTGATGTTAATTAGATGGTTTATGAATGTCAAGGTAAAGCAAAACAATTTTTTTTTTTCGTTGAAGAGTTAGATTTTGTATGACATGTAACTTAGACTTTCTGTTTTGGGCAGCTTAAGAAGTTCATTATGAGAACTTAATATATTTTGTTAGTTGGTTGTTATCACATCTAATCTCTGCTGGAATTGGGTGCAGTAAAAAGAATAGAAACAATAGGTGTAGCAAGGGAGGTGTTTCAGGTAAAAGAATGGGGCTGGGGAGGTTTGGACTGGCCGGGGCTGCTGCAGGCAGTAGCAGCTAGCGCCCAGCGCTGTGCTGTAGAGCCAGTCAGCCGGTTTGACATTATTTCTAGTGTGCATACCTTATGTAATGACTATAAATTGCAAATTGTGCTATAAGGTGAGTGCACTATTCTAACCTTCTAATAAAAGTGATAAATAATTTACCAATGGAAAGCCAAAATTGGTATAAGATAAGAGCAAAGCTGCTGCCTATGGCAGCAGCAGTGACTGAGTATAGCCTCAGTCCTTCATTGAACATACCAGCTTGTGGGGAGTTCTAAGATAGCCAACTTGTGCCTCTTTGTAAGTGATATTTATATATACCAGCTTTGTATTATTCCAAAAGATAAGAGGGAAAAATGAAACCATGTAAAGCATAGGATAAGCAAAGTAAAGAGCTGCTGCCCCCTGGCAGCAGCAATTGGTTCACCCGGCAACAAGAGATTTGTAGCAGATGGTAAGTCTCATTTAATTTCCATGTTTAGTTTAAAAGCTTAAAAATAAGAATGAGTTGAGATTTAAGTAAGCATGCAAGTTATTTTTGAGGGTGACTAGCTGCTGTCCAGATATAGCAACATGTAATAATTACAACAACAAGTATAAGCTTTAGACTGTTAACAGTAGAAAAGAAAAAAAAAGAGTCAGTTAGTTATGTTTTGCAACTTAAGCAATGCACGACGTATAATGTTAGGAAATTGCTATAACAGTTTTGAATCAATTCGATTTGTATTGAAACCACTGTACATTAGCAGAAATAGTTATTAGCTAACCACTGATGCAATGCTAAGCTACACTAATATCCCACAAAGTCATATAAAATGGGCTATTAGCATGAGAAACACAATGTTAAGAAACTGTTAACACATATAAATGAGTTACTGGTCTCATTTAGCTAAATAGAAGAAACTAGCGAGTAACATACGAAAGGAAAATTTAGCTTGAGCATAGTGTTATAATAAGAAGATTTCTATAGTTATGGCAAAACAAAAGAAATAAAAAGAATATGAACTAAATTATGAAAGGTTCATAATCAGAAATTCTGTTAGACCCTATAAAAGAAAGAAAAGGCTATTATAAAAAACATGAGTGAGATATTTGAAAAATGTATCTTAAATATGAAAATATCAACTAACAACATGATCACTGTGATTGTGTGATATGTCCACTTATAAGCTACATAACTTGTCTATTTGGCTAATGTATTTGTGAATAGAAATATGATTGTGTAGGATTTGTGGGAACAAGTTAAGCTGAATTTTTATATTCATAGTTCACAAACAAGGCAAGTATCTAAATCTTACTCTTTATTGAGCAAGTATTTGAGATTATTCATATGTTGACAGGTTCTCTAATTTCTGAACTGTCTTTCATTATTTATGAATATTGTAAGATTGAATAATCTTTTTATTCCAATCAGCTTCAAAAGATTGGGTAAGCTATTATCTTATGCATGAGCAGGTTGCAAAGAAGTCTGAGCCATTCCTTCTGGCCAGACACAGCTGTGAAATATTTCAATTTCTTTATATTAAGTCTTGAAATATTATTGTGCCATGATTTAAGCTGTCCAGCTATATTGTTGTAGTTGGAATCTAAAACTGAGGATGAACATACCCTTAAATGGGATATTTTTATTGCACTCTGGGAGTGGTGATGTAGAACATGAAAATTGTTCTGGAAAAGATAGTATTGATCAATACAGGGCGTAAAGGGCTGATCACCCTACGTGCTCGTAAGTTAAGACGGTTCATCTGATAATATTTCTGATTGAACCTTTTCAAGAAAAGAAAAATATGTTCATGGTCTTAAAACCTCTCAGTTATTCAATGTTGTGATGATATTTCAAAAATATGAATGATTCAAGATTTATTGCTTTACAGTTTTGATTCACTGTCAAAGCATGCTTCAAAGAAAACATTTATTTCTTGTTAAGCTTTAAAGAATGCTATTACTTGCTGGGCAATTAAATGCTCATACTTGTTTATTTATAATTGTTTTCAGCTGAGCAGACTCGAGCAGAAGGGTCTGGAAAGGATAAGGGAAAAGGAAAAATAATAGAATAGCTGGAAGTTGATGTAATAGTTGAGTTACATGTTTGTAAATAATAAATTATCATGTAATGAAGAATTAAGGTCTACGTACCTGGGATTAGTAGTACTTTGATGTAATAACTTTACTAAGTTTTAGTTTATTCTATTTTGATGTTTGATATCGTGAAGCACTGAATAAGGGTTTCAAGTACCCGAGTTTGGGGGCGTCACAGGTTGGTATCAGAGCTTTAAGTTAAAAGCCTTAGGATGGGAACCTGGGGTTATAACTTTAAGTTAGGGCGACAAACATGAAATAAATAACTCATATAGAGTTGCAAGAAGGTGAACTGTGGAAGTTCATTTTAAAATGTGAATATAAAATAATTTAAAAATAACTATTATTTGTTATATAACTTGTATTATGTATTAATTAAGTTATTTGTTTTTGTGTAGGATGGCAGAGATTCAGGAGGAGTTAGTTTTTATTGAGGAGCAGATCGCTCCACCACCAGTAGCCCCAGTGCAAGTGATAGATTTAGATCCAGAACCTACAGAAGAAGAAGAAGATCCAGAGGAAGAGATGAATGAGGTACCAGATATTGGACCTCAACAAAATGAAGTGGAAGAAACAATGATACAGCTAGGGGCAATGATCCATCACTTAATGGATCAGAATAACGAATTGTTAGCTAGACTTCAGGTATCTGAAGATAAAGTCCAGAATATGGAAGTACAGATCCAGGGATTGCATGAAGAACGACATGGAATGGAGAATATTTTGACAACCTCTAATGATTATATTCACCATTTAGAGGGTCGGTTGGATGAGTGCAAAAGACAAAAGGAAATGATGAATTTTGTATATATTCATTCCATGGAAAGGGTCTAGACAGCTGTCTGGAATCACCCCCAGTAGCTAGGACAGACTAGATATTCTATTTCGCGAGCCAGGGTTATGGCTATTACTGAAGAGGAGCGCGTGTGTTCCATCACTCCAGTGCGGAATAGGGATATTTGAGTGTTAGTCTGAAGAGGAATATGGCATGTGTATTCATAATAATGTAAATATTGTAAATATATTAGTATGTGTAGGAGGCGAATGTACCCCACTTTTGGTAGCTCTATGGGGATATCTTTTGGGAATCCTAACCTGAAAATGGTTAAGGATTAGAATATGTAAATCTTTTGCTAGCAATGTTATGTACATAGTGAAATGTGAATATGTAATAGCCGGTGGAGCTAACAATGATAGAAATGATCAAGGCATGTAAAGAACGTGTTTAATATATAATAATATTAAATATGTTTGTTATGAATGTTATTGTTTAACATTTTGTATGAATGTTCTTGTAATGAATGGTTTAATAATTAAACAGATATAAAATGCCACCCAGAATTAGAGGAGAAAGAGTACCTAGGGTACGAAGAAATACTAATGTGGAACCTAACACTGAGAATAGAAACGAAGAGGTTCATAATGAAAATGAAAATAGGAATGAAGCCCAAGAGAATCCTATGCAGCAATTTGCACGTTTTATGATGGAAGCTTTTCAGAACAGGAATGCTCCACCACCTGACGCGAATGTTCCACCACCACCACCAGCTGTTCACAGGGCTAGCTTCAAAGATTTTAAAAGTGTAGGACCTCCTGAGTTTAGAGGAACTACCGAACCAATTGAGGCTCAGTCGTGGATTCAAGAAATGGAGAAAGCCTTTGAGATAGCCAGGGTAAGTAAAGAGCAGAAAACTTCATTTGCTGCATATATGCTGAAAGGGGAAGCAAATTTTTGGTGGGAAGCGAATAAAACCAGAGCCGGTGCAGGTGTAATAAGGTGGTCCAAATTTAAGAAACTTTTCTTTGAAAATTACTTCCCTCCTGGAATGCAAAGTAGGATGGAAGTCCGATTCCTTGATCTTAAACAAGGTGATATGACTGTATCTGAGTATGCTGCCAAGTTCAATGAGTTGGCACGGTTCGCTCCACATCAAGTGAATACAGAAGAACGAAAAGCGAGACGGTTTGAGTTAGGCTTGAAGCCTTGGATCTACAATAAGCTGTCAGTATTACAGATTGAAACTTATGTCGTTCTCCTTGAGAAAGCAATTATAGCAGAAAGTGGTAGCGAAATAGCAGGTAGATATAGCAAAGATAAGAAGAATAAAGGACAGTCTGAAGGTTTGGTTAAACCAGAGGGTACTAATAAGTGGAATAAGAAAATGAAATGGAATAATGTTGGGAACACGAGTAGTGTTCAAGGTGGACAACAAAAGAAGAAAATTGAAGCGTGCAAGAAGTGTGGAAAGAATCATCTGGGCATTTGTCTAAAAGGGCAGACGGTTTGTTATAAGTGTGGACAGGAGGGACACATTTCTCCTAACTGTCCAAATCCAAAGAAAAATTCTGGGTGTTATGTTTGTGGATCGATGGATCACTTTGCCAGAAATTGTCCGAAGAAAGGAGCAGAGGGAGGAAGCAGTGGTAAAGGGAACAGTGGCACTAAAGCACTTACAATTGGCACAGCTACACCAAGCAAGCCAACTGCTAGAACGTTCAATATGATGGCAAAAGATGCGGTAACATCTAAGGATGTGGTTTCAGGTATTGTCCCGATCAACAATATTAATGCTTATATATTATTTGATTCTGGGGCATCCTGTTCTTTTGTATCATATGAATTCGCTAAACGCATAGAAATGCCCTTATTGAATTTAGAAATACCCATGGTTATAGAAGTGGCTAATAAGGAGGTGATTCTTGTAGAGCATGTCTATAAGGATTGTTGCGTTAAGATAGGAGAACGTGAACTTACAGTAGATTTAATTCCAATACAACTCGGGGAATTTGATGTTATTTTGGGAATGGATTGGTTGTTTAAACATGGAGCAACCATCGATTGCCAAAGAAAATCTGTGAGTTTTAAACCTGCAAAGCAACCGAAGATCGTGTTTTACGGCAGTAAATCACCAAAGCAGTCGCGATGCTTAACGATGATGCAAGCAAAGAAGTTATTACAAAAAGGTTGTATGGGTTATCTCGCATATGTGGTAGACACTCAACAAGAAGGAGCAAGGATAGAAGACATTGTGGTAGTAAATGAGTTTGTAGATGTTTTCCCTGACGAGTTACTAGGCCTTCCGCCAGACAGGGAAATAGAATTTGTTATTGATTTGGCACCTGGTACGGCACCGATTTCAAAAGCACCGTACAGAATGGCTCCTGTAGAAATGAAGGAATTGATGATACAATTGCAGGAATTGTTGGATAAGAAATACATCCGACCAAGTACGTCTCCTTGGGGAGCGCCTGTGTTATTTGTAAAGAAGAAAGATGGATCGTTAAGACTTTGTATTGACTACAGAGAGTTGAACAAAGTGACGATCAAGAATAAATATCCTTTGCCCAGAATTGACGATCTTTTTGATCAACTGAAAGGGGCAAAATATTTTTCAAAAATAGATTTGAGAACTGGATACCATTAGTTGAATGTAAGGGATGAAGATGTTTCAAAGACAGCATTCCGAACTCGTTATGGTCATTACGAGTTTTTGGTTATGTCTTTTGGATTAACGAATGCACCAGCTGCATTCATGGATATGATGAACAGAATATTCAAACCATACATGGATAAGTTTGTGGTAGTGTTCATTGATGATATTCTGATCTATTCCAAAACACAGAATGATCATGCTGACCATTTGAGAATAGTGTTAGAAACACTAAGAAATGAAAAGTTATATGCGAAATTCGCTAAATGTGAATTCTGGCTAGAAAGAGTTCAATTTTTGGGTCACGTGATTGATAAAGATGGATTATCTGTGGATCCAGCGAAAGTAGAAGCAGTTATGAACTGGGAGCAGCCAAAGACGCCTACTGAAGTGCGTAGCTTCTTAGGGTTAGCGGGATATTATCGGAGATTCATTCAAGATTTTTCAAAGATAGCCACCCCGTTAACTAACCTGACAAAGAAGACAATTAAATTTGTATGGAATGAAAAATGTGAAGAAAGTTTTCAAGAACTCAAGAAAAGATTGAGTAATGCTCCAGTGTTGACCTTACCCGATGAAACAGGGAATTTCGTGGTATATAGTGATGCATCACATAAAGGCTTAGGGTGTGTCCTTATGCAGCATGGCAAGGTTATTGCATATGCATCACGGCAGTTAAAGGATTATGAGAAAGGGTATCCTACCCATGATTTAGAATTGGCAGCCGTGGTGTTTGCTTTAAAAATTTGGAGGCACTATTTGTATGGAGAAAAATGTGAAATATATACAGATCATAAAAGTCTGAAATATATTTTCACACAGAAAGAACTCAACATGAGACAAAGAAGATGGCTGGAATTGATTAAGGATTATGATTGTGAAATCCTTTATCACCCAGGTAAGGCAAATGTAGTAGCTGATGCCTTAAGTAGAAAAGGTCGCGAGAAATTGATGTTATTGACAGCTCAAGATGAGTTAGTAACAGCAATGGAAAGAATGGAGTTGGAAGTGAAACTTCCACAAGAATCAAATGAAAAATTGTATTCAATAGAGACTTGCTCAACTCTTTTGGATAGAATCAAGGAAGCGCAATTTAAAGATAGGGAATGTGAGAAATTGAAAGAGAAAATCTCATCTAGAAAAGAAGGAAAGTTTAATATCGATAAGGATGGGATTATTAGATTTGAAGGAAAAATTTGGGTTCCGACAGAACTGGAACTGAAAGAAGAAATACTACAAGAAGCTCATTGTTCAAGATACACAATTCATCCTGGCAGTACCAAAATGTATGAAGACCTTCGACAACATTTTTGGTGGCCAAGTATGAAAAGAGAGGTTGCAGAGTATGTCAGCAGATGTTTAACTTGTCAACGAGTAAAAGCTGAACATCAGAAACCTAGTGGTCTTTTACAGCCATTGGAGATTCCTGAATGGAAATGGGAACATATCACAATGGACTTTGTGGTAGGACTCCCGAGGACGCAAAAGGGATTTGATGCGATTTGGGTTATAGTTGATCGATTAACAAAATTGGCACACTTTTTGCCAATCAAGATCAGATATAATCTAGATCAGTTAGCCAGTCTCTACATCAAGGAAATTATTTCCCGGCATGGAGTGCCAGTATCCATTGTTTCAGACAGAGATCCAAGATTTACTTTAAATTTTTGGAAAAGTTTACAAGAACATCTGGGGACACAGTTAAGATTAAGTACGGCCTATCATCCACAGACAGATGGACAGAGCGAAAGAACAATACAGACTTTGGAGGATATGCTACGTGCATGTGTTATGGTCTTTAAGGGAAGTTGCGACGATCACTTACCTCTAATAGAATTTGCATACAACAACAGCTATCACGCTAGTATAGGCATGCCACCTTATGAAGCGTTGTATGGAAGAAAATGCAGAACACCCTTATGTTGGGATGAAGTGGGCGAACGTCGTTTACTAGGTCCGGAACTAGTACAACAAACTGCAGAAGTAGTTAAGTTGATACGAATGCGACTAATAACTGTTCAAGATCGCCAAAAGAAGTATGCAAATTTGCACAGACAGAAAAGAGATTTTGAAGTCGAATCGCATGTGTTTCTGAAAGTATCTCCCTGGAAAGGGAAGGTACGTTTTGGAAAGAAAGGAAAGTTGAGTCCTCGTTTTATAGGACCGTTTGAAGTCTTGAGAAAGGTAGGAGAGGTAGCTTATGAAGTAGCTTTACCACCGAAACTAGAACATGTTCACAATGTGTCTCACGTATCAGTTTTACGGCCGTATAAACCAGACTATAAGCATGTAATAGAATACGAGCTTATCCAATTTGAAAATGATTTAACCTACGAAGAGATTCCTGTGCAAATATTGGATAGGAAAGAGCAAATTTTGCGGAATAAGACAATACCTTCAGTAAAGGTATTTTGGAGAAACCACAACATTGAAGAAGCAACGTGGGAGTTGGAAGAAAGAATGAAAAAGAATTATCCACATTTGTTTGGGTAATTATACTTGTCGATTCACAGGACGGAATCTTTATAAGGGAGGGAAAATGTAGCGAATCGCATTTTTCCTAAGTAAATAAAATAAGATTTTTACTGGAATAAATTTTATATATATATATATATATATATATACTTCAGTATGTGTTATTTTATTATCATGTGCAGTGTAATGTGTAACGTGGTGATATGTGAAATATAATAATTGTTAGTTATTATATTTAATGAATATCCTCTATTTTGAGGAAAATGATTTATGGATATTCTATCCAAAATTTTTGAAATTCATTTTGGTGTATCTAAAATACATTATATGTGGTGCAATAAGTACAGAAAGAGGTGTATATGTTAGTTTCTCGCCAAACACAGCCTTAAAAAAAAATTAAAAATTAACGGTAGAAGATGGAAACTAAGCTTAGTGTTAATACGTGTCCTTTAATCAGAATTAATGACTTGGTATTTTAGCATGTACTGGCAACTATTTGTTAACTTAGCTCTATTAGTCAGCTTGTCTATAACGTGCTTAGTTGAGCCAGTATGCTTATATAGCAGAGTTTCAATTCTTAAGGTTAGCTTCTTTCTTAAGTAAAACTCTATTAGTGGTATCCAAACTCTGAGATTTCTGCAAGCTGGGTTAAGTAAGTAGGTGTTAAAAGAATACCCAAGTTTCGGGATTTCTTTTGAAGAAGAAGAGCTGAAACGAAAGATAGTGGAAGCTAACGTCGCAGAGAAGTTGAAATTGTAAGGTAATTTTTCTCTATATTGTATAATACAAAAATATGTGTATGAAAGAAGTGTGTTATTTGATGTATTTGTGATGTTGAGATTAAAGGGTTGAGTATGTTTAGCTGGTAAAGTAATTAGTAAGTTTAAATTATATAACAACCGAGCATGTTGGGTTATCAAAACTTACGGTTTACTTATATCAAATTTTTTTCAAAATTAGAGATAGGCTAATATGTATTTTGTTTATGGTAAATACGTTTGGCTAATCTGTGAGATAAATTTTTATGACTGGAATTTTGAGTAATGAATATATGTTGACCGTGAGAAAACAATAAGGTGAGAAAGATAAGGCTAGAATACAAATCAATGGCCATTTAAAAAGGGATTTTTAAAACTATGCACTCCAAGTGCTTGAGAAAAGTCTTTAACGAACTGTCTTAGTCAAAAATCCAAACTTTGGTAAAATTATAGCTTGGGTTTAATTTATAATTTATATGTGATGTTAATTAGATGGTTTATGAATGTCAAGGTAAAGCAAAACAATTTTTTTTTTTCGTTGAAGAGTTAGATTTTGTATGACATGTAACTTAGACTTTCTGTTTTGGGCAGCTTAAGAAGTTCATTATGAGAACTTAATATATTTTGTTAGTTGGTTGTTATCACATCTAATCTCTGCTGGAATTGGGTGCAGTAAAAAGAATAGAAACAATAGGTGTAGCAAGGGAGGTGTTTCAGGTAAAAGAATGGGGCTGGGGAGGTTTGGACTGGCCGGGGCTGCTGCAGGCAGTAGCAGCTAGCGCCCAGCGCTGTGCTGTAGAGCCAGTCAGCCGGTTTGACATTATTTCTGGTGTGCATACCTTATGTAATGACTATAAATTGCAAATTGTGCTATAAGGTGAGTGCACTATTCTAACCTTCTAATAAAAGTGATAAATAATTTACCAATGGAAAGCCAAAATTGGTATAAGATAAGAGCAAAGCTGCTGCCTATGGCAGCAGCAGTGACTGAGTATAGCCTCAGTCCTTCATTGAACATACCAGCTTGTAGGGAGTTCTAAGATAGCCAACTTGTGCCTCTTTGTAAGTGATATTTATATATACCAGCTTTGTATTATTCCAAAAGATAAGAGGGAAAAATGAAACCATGTAAAGCATAGGATAAGCAAAGTAAAGAGCTGCTGCCCCCTGGCAGCAGCAATTGGTTCACCCGGCAACAAGAGATTTGTAGCAGATGGTAAGTCTCATTTAATTTCCATGTTTAGTTTAAAAGCTTAAAAATAAGAATGAGTTGAGATTTAAGTAAGCATGCAAGTTATTTTTGAGGGTGACTAGCTGCTGTCCAGATATAGCAACATGTAATAATTACAACAACAAGTATAAGCTTTAGACTGCTAACAGTAGAAAAGAAAAAAAAAAGAGTCAGTTAGTTATGTTTTGCAACTTAAGCAATGCACGACGTATAATGTTAGGAAATTGCTATAACAGTTTTGAATCAATTCGATTTGTATTGAAACCACTGTACATTAGCAGAAATAGTTATTAGCTAACCACTGATGCAATGCTAAGCTACACTAATATCCCACAAAGTCATATAAAATGGGCTATTAGCATGAGAAACACAATGTTAAGAAACTGTTAACACATATAAATGAGTTACTGGTCTCATTTAGCTAAATAGAAGAAACTAGCGAGTAACATGCGAAAGGAAAATTTAGCTTGAGCATAGTGTTATAATAAGAAGATTTCTATAGTTATGGCAAAACAAAAGAAATAAAAAGAATATGAACTAAATTATGAAAGGTTCATAATCAGAAATTCTGTTAGACCCTATAAAAGAAAGAAAAGGCTATTATAAAAAACATGAGTGAGATATTTGAAAAATGTATCTTAAATATGAAAATATCAACTAACAACATGATCACTGTGATTGTGTGATATGTCCACTTATAAGCTACATAACTTGTCTATTTGGCTAATGTATTTGTGAATAGAAATATGATTGTGTAGGATTTGTGGGAACAAGTTAAGCTGAATTTTTATATTCATAGTTCACAAACAAGGCAAGTATCTAAATCTTACTCTTTATTGAGCAAGTATTTGAGATTATTCATATGTTGACAGGTTCTCTAATTTCTGAACTGTCTTTCATTATTTATGAATATTGTAAGATTGAATAATCTTTTTATTCCAATCAGCTTCAAAAGATTGGGTAAGCTATTATCTTATGCATGAGCAGGTTGCAAAGAAGTCTGAGCCATTCCTTCTGGCCAGACACAGCTGTGAAATATTTCAATTTCTTTATATTAAGTCTTGAAATATTATTGTGCCATGATTTAAGCTGTCCAGCTATATTGTTGTAGTTGGAATCTAAAACTGAGGATGAACATACCCTTAAATGGGATATTTTTATTGCACTCTGGGAGTGGTGATGTAGAACATGAAAATTGTTCTGGAAAAGATAGTATTGATCAATACAGGGCGTAAAGGGCTGATCACCCTACGTGCTCGTAAGTTAAGACGGTTCATCTGATAATATTTCTGATTGAACCTTTTCAAGAAAAGAAAAATATGTTCATGGTCTTAAAACCTCTCAGTTATTCAATGTTGTGATGATATTTCAAAAATATGAATGATTCAAGATTTATTGCTTTACAGTTTTGATTCACTGTCAAAGCATGCTTCAAAGAAAACATTTATTTCTTGTTAAGCTTTAAAGAATGCTATTACTTGCTGGGCAATTAAATGCTCATACTTGTTTATTTATAAATGTTTTCAGCTGAGCAGACTCGAGCAGAAGGGTCTGAAAAGGATAAGGGAAAAGGAAAAATAATAGAATAGCTGGAAGTTGATGTAATAGTTGAGTTACATGTTTGTAAATAATAAATTATCATGTAATGAAGAATTAAGGTCTACGTACCTGGGATTAGTAGTACTTTGATGTAATAACTTTACTAAGTTTTAGTTTATTCTATGTTGATGTTTGATTTCGTGAAGCACTGAATAAGGGTTTCAAGTACCCGAGTTTGGGGGCGTCACAAAGCATGTATGTTAAGAACTTGTAAGAATTGATTAATGAATGGACTTAAGCCGAATAAGTCATGAATAAGTAACTTGAACCTAAATAAGTTATGAACTTATGATGAACTTGTCATATGTTTGCCATATGAAGTTAGTATGTTTGATAAGATGTGAGAATGTTGATTAAAGGACTTAAATCTATAAGAAGTCATAAGGAATAAAAACTTGAAGTTTTTAAGTTGTTAAGTCATGAACTTATGAAGAATAAGTCAAAATCTAATTTGAAAATAAGTTGATGTAATAATTAGTTTGAGATGTTTATATGATGTTTAGAATCCATTTAGAACGTTGATCAAATCATTAGTAATAAAGTTTCGCCGGAATTCACGCGATTGGACGATAATCGTCAAATTCGTGAAATTCTCGGAATGGAAGTCGTATTTTGTGTTTGAACTCGGAAATGTTGGTTTTCGATGGAGAAAAGTCATATTTGGCATTATAGAGTTGCGAACTCGAGAATGACCGGATTCCGACTTAGAACGAAGAAACGAGCGTTGAACGTTCACGAACATTTATCGTTTTCGTTAAAAATGAACTAATAGGTAAAATTTTAGCAAACGAAGTCAAATAGATAAAATTCTTGCATGAACGTGTAGAATTTTGTGAATCGTAGGCTTTTGAATGAGCCAATTCAGACTTATAACGAAGAAGTTATGCGTCCGGGAATTTCGCAAAATTAAAAGTCTGTCAAATTTTTCTGGTGCACAGAGTTGGCGCCGCGGCGCCAACTCAAGATATATTGGTGGCACTGCAGCGCCATATACAGTGCACATACCTACTTCAGAGTCACGTCGCGATGCGGCTGATAGAGAAATGTGTGGCGCCGCAGCGCTAGAGCCGGTTGTCAGGTACTACTAACTCGCGCCGCAGCGCCAACCCTAGGGTTTGGATAGTAATGAAGATTTACAAGTATGGATTGAATAGTAACTCTTTGATAATGAACTAAGGAACTTAATAAGGAATTGTAAGGTATTGTTTAACCTTATTTGTGTTGTCTAAAGGTTGAAGATAAGTAATCAAACATGAACGTAATGTATATATAAGAACAACTTAACGAAAAGCCAGAACAAATAAGAACAAATCTAAGTCATAATTAGATTGAGAAGAAGGGTAAGATACATTAGGAACCCTATATGTTCATTCATGACCTAATATGTTATGTGATGTTATCAATTACTGTAGAGACTTAAAGACTTAAACAAGAACGTGTTATAACTGTAGCAAACGCTAAAGGCAAGTATTCTAACCCTTGTTCCAGTTCAATTTGGACAAGCTTTGTAATTCATGTATCCTTACGCATGAAATATTGTATGATGATGTCACGCCAACTCTTTCGGCTAGACTGATATTATGTTTCTATCAAAGCATGGTCAATGTTTACCAAGTTATATTGGTGTGGTTTTCAAACGAAGACTAAGTATGCTAAAAATATTTTGTCGTCACACGACAGGCATATGAGGTTGCCACAACTTAAACGTACATACGTTTAATGAATGTAGTGTTGATTAACATAGAGTACTATAGGCTGATCACCTAGACGTGTTCGTAAGTAATGTCGGACTTACGGACTTAGTGTCGAGATGTCCTTTTCAAAAGAACTTATGAAATGCTCAAGGTCTTGGACCGAATTGATGTTTTACTGAATATTGTTGTTGTAAAACGTTTTGAAGGAAAAGAAGTGCTATTTTGAATTATCGATAGTACTTCGTAACTATTGTTCAGTTATTGAAGATATACGATTACTATGTTTCAAGCATGTTGTTTATTAGAATTGTTGTACTTGCTGAGCTATTCATGCTCACTCTTGCTTGAACCATATGAACACAGCTAAGATTGAATGGACCGAAGGCTCCGACAAGGATAAAGGCAAGGCAAAGATGAACCCATAGAATACTTATGTAATAGTATAGGGTGAATGATTTTAATATATTTGATATTATGACAAGAATAGTGTAATGGTTATAAAGAACCTTGGGGAATGTTAATATTATTTTGAATATATAGAAGACATTTTCGTTCCTTTGAGACTTTTCAATTGAATGTATGTGTGAATGGTAGTACCGTGTAGCACCATCTGTCGGGTTGAAAGATACCCGGATTTGGGGGCATCACAAATTCAATTTATAATTATATTTATTATAAAACTAGTTATTATGTGGAGATTCGAATTCGAGCTTGAATTTGAAGCTCGCGAGTAGTTTGAATAAATATTCGAGTCGAGTCGGATCGAATTCGAGTAATAAATATTCGAGTCGAGTCTAATCTGAGTAGGAATTTTTAAATATAATTCGAATTCGAGTACAAATTTATCATTTCGAGTCGAATTCGAGTAGTTCTCTGTTCGCTCCAGTTTGATTCGTTTACACCCTTATCCGTATCAAGACGTAATAATTCCCTTTGTTTCTCTAGTTTCTGTTTTTTCACCTTAAGTTCTTCAATGGAATCATGTCAGCTCTGCCCATTCCTTGCCTCTTCTTTCACTATCCAAATTGATCTCTTTTCTCTCACTATCAAGTCTATTCATTTCTAAATTAATTTGTTCTATTTCTTTTGGCAATGTTTCCCTTGGTGAAGTAATATGCTGCAATTCTTGCTTCAAAAGAATAGTTCAATCTTACAGTTTCTTATCAATTTTACTTTTGCAAATACCCCATCATTTGGTGGCACGTCACACTCATCTCCAGTTGTTGGTCTATCATTCTCTCCAAATGCATATTGTGGCTTCATTGTCAGGAGAACTTTCTCTTGCTTTGGCTGGTTGATGTTAGGACCATTCACAACCACAGTGGGCAATCATACAGTAGTATATACTCCTGTTATACTGAGAATTGGCCTGTTTACTGAAGTTGCACCTGAATCAGTAACTAATTTCTCTTGCACATACTGTGACTGCACAATAGGATTAGCTTCTCCTTGAAGAGTCTCCAGTGTCTTTGAAATCAACTTCTTCCTCATAATTTTCTCCTGATCCTTGTACATACTGTGCAATAATTTCTTTCTATCTTTGGCCCTACATATAGCACGTTTAATCCCGTGATTGTCCATGAATCCTTTTGGCCACAATTCTGCAAGCTCTGCATATATAAAGTTTTCGTGTCTGTGGACTTGCATCTTCTTCCACCCTTTCAATGTAAAGGTCATAGAGGTCACAGATCTTGTCCTCTAATGCTTCATCCATGCTAAATTTTCTTTTAAGTACTTCTTTCTCTTCAACCCCATTCTCTTGAAAATCATCAGATGCTCCACTTGCTTATTCAGGAGCCTTGGACTTCAACTGAGGAACACTAAATTTAACCATCTCATCTATTTCCTTCTTTATCTGCTGAAACCTAGCATTTGTCTCCTGCAAACTGCTTTGCCGATAATCCCATATTAACCATGATTTTTAAATTTCTCTTTAGTGTTCTGAGCTATACCAAGTGGCCAACAATACTCATCAAACGATTAAGAAGCTTTTTCTCATGCTTATCCAAATTTTCGAACTCTTTCTTTTCATCCTTTTCGTCAACAATCTCTTCTATTTTTTTCAATTTCGACAATTTCTTCGATGATTTCTTTTTCTTCCTCTTTTACATCTTCAAATGCTTCTTTACTTGGCGTCTCTTCAATTTCTCCTTTTTTATCTTCAACTTTCATAATTTTATCAACACAAATCTTTTCCTCTTTGCTCTTTTGAGATATCTTCAAAAAATTCTTTTTTACTTTCTTCTTCAACTTTATCAATTTCTCTTACAAGTTTCTCATCTTCTTCCAAAAACCAAGACTCTTTAGGTAATGATGGACCTTTATAATTATTGCAAATCAATTCAAGTTCATTCCATAACTGAGGTAGAGAATCAAAACTCGTAACACGTTTCCAAACTCCTTTATGCATTACTCCTTGAAAAATCTTCCTTGTTATTTTTCCTTTCATTTCTCGAACTTTTTTGAAATACATTTTTTTGGATTTGCAATGACATCTTGTCATAAATTGCAAGTTTCAAGAAATACTTTAATCCTTATACTCCAAACTTTGTAATTTTTGACCAGTAATTTTGCACCAAACCTAGGAAACATCATTTTTTTTTATAATTTAACACTCCAAAACGCTACCAATATGACGACCTTTGTGACATACTTCAACTCACAAACTTCTTTTTTAAATTTCTTCTCAACTAGCACCTTTGCTAGGTTGAAGTCCGGAGCTCTGACGCGCACACTTTGCACTCGCCCAGCGGAACATTTCGATGACAACACGTCACCTCTCTTGGGTCGTCTACCTTTACTTCACTTTGGTTTAACCTTCTCTAAACCTTCGAATTAACCTTAGCTTTGATACCACTTTTTGAAAATTTATGGAAGATGATAAATTATAGAAGAAGTGAAATATAACTTTAGAGAATACTTTCATTTCACTTGCTTCAAATGAACTAAGTACATGACAATTTATAGAACTCATATGATACTTCTAGAATTACCACAATAATTACTAGATGACTAAATTCATGTACATGAACCTAACCATTACATGTTCCAAGAGATTTTAAATATATTCATATACATACATGTACATGTACATGACTAAATTCATGTACATGAACCTAACCACTACATGTTCCAAGACATTTTAAATACATTCATGTACATAAATGTATCATGTATTTAGACATTACATATTCATGTACTTAATTAATTCATCCTTACTGAGCAATCCGGCGGAGGGAACGGAGCCATCCTTACTGAGCTGAATGCAAAAGACTCAATGAGTAATACTGAGTCAGCCTCTTATTTTGGGCCGTGGATGATCGTTGAGCAAAAAGTTCGTAAGCCTAGAGGGGGCCCAGGACCATGGAATAGGCAAGGAGGACCGAGGACAAATCGTGACCAAGCCCCACCCAATCTTATGAAAGGTTCTGGCTCGATATTTTCAGCCCTTAGTCTAAATGATGATTCTGATATAGTCGAAATTTCATCTGTTTTGGATAATAGCAGCATACACTATCTGTGATACATAGCTTTGTAATGACTGCATCAGCTCATAACACTATTTAAAAAGAAAGATTTCCTGTTGGTTGGTTGGCTAAAAATATATATAGGTTGTGCCAGATTTAAGGATCTTGTGATTTTATTCAGTAGGTGGAAAGATAGATAGGCTCAAGGGGAAAGGAAATGAAATCTAAAATTTTATTAAAACTTTTTTATTCATTTTGTCCACTATATTTTAAGTGTGAATAACTTCTCAAACTCTGATAGATTTATCAGAACCTTCAACATAGATGAACCAAATGACACGGTGGAATTAAGCATATAAATTCCAGAAAGAAAAGGTCCAAGATAGTTTAGGAATGAAGTAGTAGTACTATATTTAACATTATACATATGAAACAGATGAGTACAGCAAGAAACAAAAGAAAACAACAAAGTCTAGCAATCATAACAAATTCGTAATAAAACAAAAAAAAAGTCAGAATCATAACAATCTAACAGGCACGCAGATAGACAATAATTTCCCTAAGAAAGTTCAAAACAAGCTTTACAAAAAATTTACCTATATATAATACAGAATTCCGGTATTAGAGTGCATAAGCTCTTTGTACATCTGACTCATCTATCTTACCCGTAAGCAAAACAATGGCTTCCACAAGCAAGCACCAGATCATTATCATGGCAATGCTCTTCATTTTGGGAGCCTTGGCTTCTATTGCTGCAGCTCGCTCTCTCAATGAGGCATCAATACTTGACACGCATGAGCAGTGGATGGCTCGTTATGGTCGTGTATATAAAGATGCTGACGAGAAAAACAGGCGTTCTACCATATTTGAAGAGAACCTAAAATATATACAATCATTCAACAGAGCAAATAACAAGCCCTACAAACTAGGGGTAAACGAATTTGCAGACCTTACAAATGAAGAGTTTACGACCTCAAGAAATAGATTCAAGAGCCATGTGTGCTCCACAGCAACAACTTTATTCAAGTATGAAAATGTTACTGCAGTGCCAGCTACTATGGACTGGAGAAAGAAAGGCGCAGTTACACCTGTTAAGGACCAAGGCCAGTGTGGTAAGTTTCAAGCTCAGAGAAATTTTAAACTTACTTGAAGCTATTATATATAATAAAACATCTACTTGTCAAAATGCATAGGGTGTTGCTGGGCATTTTCGGCTGTGGCAGCCATGGAAGGAATTACCCAACTCAAAACTGGCAAATTGATCTCTTTATCGGAGCAAGAGTTAGTTGATTGTGATACAAGTGGCGAAGATCAAGGCTGCGAGGGTGGTCTAATGGACAATGCCTTTGAGTTCATCCAACAAAATCACGGCCTCTCCACTGAAACAAACTACCCTTACAGTGGAACTGATGGCACGTGCAACGCCAACAAAGAAGCAAACCATGCAGCCAAGATTACTGGCCACGAAGATGTGCCTGCCAATAGTGAGAGTGAACTGCTGAAAGCTGTTGCTAATCAACCAATCTCTGTTGCCATTGATGCTGGGGGATCTGACTTCCAGTTCTACTCGAGTGGCGTCTTTACAGGACAGTGTGGCACTGATCTAGACCATGGTGTTACTGCTATTGGCTATGGTTCTAGCAGTGATGGGACCAAGTATTGGCTTGTGAAGAACTCATGGGGAACAAGTTGGGGCGAGGAAGGGTACATAAGGATGCAAAGAGGTGTTGCTGCGAAAGAAGGCCTTTGTGGCATCGCAATGCAAGCTTCATATCCCACGGCCTAAATATCAAAATCACCGAGTGACTACCTAATGTAAATTATGTATGCTGATTGTTATCATATGTCCTCTATATCTTTCAGCAATGTCTTATGTACATGCCATGCTAAAATTAAGTGTAAAATTGGACCTTGTCAGGTAATTATATGTGGAATTCTAGCCGCTGCTACGGTTACATGTTTCATTGTTGTGCCATAAATTTCTCTGGAACTTTATTATGTTGTCATGTAGTTATTATACATGGTACAGTTAGCACCTTTTGCTGCCTTGATTTTGAGTTCCACTTTATTTGTTCCCACTTCCCCGTAACTTTTAGACTATTGTTTAGTCAAAAGCTGTGATGGCTTTCTTAATTTGACATCTTATTCAGTTATCAACTCTAATTCTCATGATTCTTGAGAAGGTTTCGTGGCGATGATGGGTGGTGGTCATGAGGAGGTGATTGTGTTCTTAATTTTTTTTTCTTCCGTTGTATGGTGAAAGTAGATAGATAGTGATGAACTATTCTTTGTCTGCTTTTTGCTGTTCAAGTTGTTTAGTTGTTGCTCCTATGAGCTGGATTTGATGAATTTTTTCCCTCTAATTTTGTTACATCTAATAATGCGGCTGCCACTTAGTTCTGCAGGTTCTTTTAGTCTTGTGGTTTTACTCCTTGTGATTAAGGATGTTTCAATACTGTATTGGGCATGAAGTGAATTTATCATAAAGTTCATTTCATGCTAACCGGATGCTTTATCTGCAACGCTGTTATATGCTACTGTTTTTGCCGTGGAATTCTAAAGTCTTGTTTTTCAGGTTTTTGATGAAAATATGGTGTCCTAAGAGCATCTCCAGCAGATGGACTATCTGCTGGACTATATTTAGTCCATCTGACATCAGCAAATGTCCTTTAGTCTTCACTCCTTCCAGCAGATGGACTATCTCGTGGAATATAATATAAAAAATTAAAATAATCAATGAATTCAAAAAAACTCCAACGGACATAATCCAACGACCATATTCTAACGGTCATATTCCAACGGCCATATTATAATGGCTATATTTTAATAAACAAATAGCATCTATAAATATAAGTCACATCTAATCTCTCATATTCACTCATCTTAACTTCATTCTTCCAGTCAAATAAGTTATTTTAAATATGTCTCGTCAATTCGAATTAGCTATGTTGCACGTGGATGAAGAAGAAGATGAAGAAGCATATGGATAATTATTAGGCATAGCGGCTATTGAAGAAGAACAACAAAATGTCAATAGGCATACATCACGTCATCATGGTTCTGTGCAAGGTCGTATTACCATTGATCGTGGTAGACATGAAGGTCATAATCGACTTTTTCGTGATTATTTTGCAGAACATCCTACATACCCCCTGTATCTATTTCGGAGAAGGTTTAGAATGCGGCGCCCGCTTTTCCTCCGAATTCAAAGAGCAGTTAAAGCGTATGATTCATACTTCGTCTAAAAAATGAATGTTGCAGGACATCTCGGTTTATCTTCTCTATAAAAGATAACTGCCTCAATGCGGATGCTTGTCTATGGTGTTTCAGCGAATTCCGTTGATGATTATGTGCGAATCGGTGAAAGCACGGCTATATTGAGTCTTAAAAGGTTTGTAAAAGCAGTCATTTCAATTTTTGGTGATGAATATCTGAGATCCCCCAATAGTAATGACATCGTTAGATTGCTATCAAAAGCTAAAGAGCGTGGTTTTCCTGGGATGTTGGGGAGCATCAACTGTATGCATTGGAAATGGAAGAATTGTCCAGTTGTGTGGCATGGTATGTATTCTAGACATGTGCATGAGCTAACAATTATTTTAAAAGTGGTGGCTTCATACGATCTTTGGATATGGCATGCATTTTTTGGATTACCAGGCTCTCATAATGATATTAACGTTTTGGAGAGATCATCTATCTTCTCTGCTCTTACTGAAGGTCGTGCTCCACCAGTGAACTACTCAATTAATGGAAATGAGTACACGATGGGATATTACCTTGCTGATGGTATATATCCCCCATGGGCAACATTTGTTAAAACCATTTCGGCACCTCGGGGAAATAAAAGAAAACTATTTGCTAAGACTCAAGAGGCGCTTAGAAAGGATGTTGAGCGAGCATTTGGGGTACTACAAGCACGTTTTGCGATAGTTCGTGGTCCTGCACGATTTTAGGATCAAACAACACTAAAAGAAATTATGACTGCATGTATAATATTACATAATATGATCGTTGAAGATGAATGAGATAAAAATCAAGAACCAACAACCTATGATACACATGACGAGATTCCAACTGTAGAAGTGTCTCATGAGCGTACCCCACAATTACTTGAATTCATTGAAGCAAATCATCGCATAAGGGATAAACAAGTTCATTCCAAACTGCAAGAAGATATTATTCAACACTTGTGGTCACTACATGGCGGAGCCTAATCCATTACATTCTACTACAATAATAAGCAAATTAATCTACTTCAGGCTCCATTGCATTCTAATCCATTACATTCTACTACAATAATAAGCAAGTCAACTACTAGATGTAACTCTTTTCATGATTTCTTTCTTAAGTTGTTTGTAATATTCAGCTACTTCAGGCTCCATGTTAGCAGTGTCAATCATCATGATCCTTTCATCCTCTTATGCTTTCAGTATATTCAACTTCTCTTGCTCTTGAAAATATATTATGTCCATGTTCTCTTGTCTCTTTTGTTGGTTCAATTTTATCTTATGCTCGAACTTCTCAAACCTCAACTCTATAGGTGTACTAGTATCACTGATTCCTTTGCCCTTTTTAAATAATGCTTTTGAAGACTTTCTTCCCATTGGCCTCTCTAATCTTGCAGAGATTGTATCTTCAATACCATCGTCTTCACCCAAACTGACTTCTTCTGCGGTTGATGGAGAAGATGCTGCTAGACTTGACTTTCTATTAATTTTCTGTTTTTTTTTCACTATTATTTATTCTCCATTTCGGTGCATCCTTTAATAATCTCCAACAATGCATAAATCCAAATGGTTGATTTTGCATACTTTTGAACATCTCTAATGCGTGAAATATCTATTGAAAAATTATTTACAAAGTATTAAATATAAAATATAAGAATAAAACTTAATGAAATTTTACATGAAAAAATTGAAATACCTTATCTTGTTCGCCTACATCGCTTTGTTGCATTATTTCAATTGAAGCATAATATCCACAAAATTTGTTCACCGCGAGTTGAATTGTTGATCAACGTTTCGCCAAAGCAGTAAAATTGCGTTCAGATTCAAAATTTTTATATTCGTGAAAGTATTCGTGAACTCTTTCCCAATATCTTCCATGTTTCTGATCGTTTCCTTGAATTGGATCCATACTTACATTAAGCCATCCGAAAAACAAGAAGAGCACCTTCTTCAATTGTGTAATTTCCCTTTCGCCCTGTTCTTTTATTGGACTCATTTTCGGGAATCTGAATTGGTACATCAGTTTGAATTGAAAATTCATCCAACAAATTTGGATCATCAAGTGAGAAACCTTCAGATAATAATGAAGAATAATACATCGGAGGATCATGATTTTCCATCTAAAAAACAAATTAAAGAGATATTATCAATAAAAAATAAAAATCAAATATAATAAAAATACAAACTATTATTAATAAAATACTTACAATGACTAAATGTTGGAGTAGTTAATTGAATGATATAAAATAAATTGAATTATTATACATATTTATAGATTTCCAATTAGGGCTTTCAATTTCTATCCGTTTGTACTTTTTATTACCGTTCTGATTTAATTTTTTTATCCGTTGGAGTACTTTCTATCCGTTTGTCTCTTTCACTTCTCTCAGACTTCATCTCCTAAACTTCTCTCACAGACTTCATCTCCTAGACTTCATCTCCTTCGACAGATCTTCTTCTTCAACAGAGTTTTCCATTCTTTCTTTTCTTCCATTTCTTCAACAGAGAGTTTCCCATTAAAATAAATTAGATTTGTAGTTTGCCTGATTTTTCGTTCGCAGATTTAGTCGTTTTGAGCGGCCGAAAAAGTTGATCGACTAAATATAGTCCATCTACTGGAACAAAATTGACGTCCTAAACTAAATATAGTCTACAATTTTGACAACTCCAGCCTCCTGGAGTTGCTCTAAATGCTGATTGTTGGACTTCTATTTAGCATTTGTTGTCCGGAGTAGTGTTGTTAATACACACCATACTGAACTCATGCTTGTTATTAGTCAATTCTACTACTGTTCATTTTTCACAAACTCTGCATTCCAACATTTTTGAAATATAAATATTGCAGAAATTTAAAGAGGCCACAAAATAACACTCTTATGATATGTTTGTTTGCTTGCAATGATAATACTTGGGATAACACTTGGGATAGACTATTAATCTCGGTGTCTTGTTTGTTTTTAAATTTGATCTTGGTACTGTTAGTATAAAATAGTTTAATATGTGGGATTATTTAATATGATGTTATATCTGGTATTATAATTTTTGTCATTTGAGATTAAAAATTGTTAGACAAAATTAACCTCAACTTTTTTCTAAAATAACCATAATATCCTCAACCTTTCAGTTTCATCCTATAAGGGCTCCCGGCACTCTCAATAGAAGTGTCTTCATTTGGTGCCTAATTGTCATAAGTATGACCCATATTAGACTTGCACACAAAAGAAAGACCCATATTAGATTTTGAAGAGTATATAAATTGATTACACTATCTGTGATCAATTATATGCTTGCGTTGTTTTATAAAAAGAACTTTATTTATTAAAAATTTTAATTCTACGGAATGTTCTTTTTATTAATAATAATATAAAATAATACAACTTTTTTAAATTTTATTATCATATCTCTACTAATAAAACTATTAACTTATAATTTAAATTTTTTAATAATAAAAATAGTGTTTACAAATTTTATAAATGAGACTATTTGTAAAACAGAGGAAGTATCAAAATATTTTTCAAATTTTTAAACAAAATTAACCTCAACTTTTTTTTAATTTATTAGAGTAATTTATGTTAATTAATTGTTCATCATTTTTTGATGTATAGACAAGTTTAAATTATAATTTAAAAGATATTATTATCGGTAAGGGTATAATAATCCAAACTATATTTTTTAATTCAATCTTTTAATTAATCCTGAAAAAAACAAACATAACATGAGATTATTTTAAGTTATCCTATGAATAATTCCATAAAAAACAAACATGTGACTAGGACTATTTAATCATATGATTACTAGTCGTATAATCCCAATATTATAATTAGAGCTCTTCTAGGTGGACATGAAAATTAGACATGAGTGTATTTGAATTTCATCTATTTGTATTTTTACCCACCATTGGGGCTCAAAATATAAATAAATAAAATTCAAATACATTCATGTCTAATTTTCATGTCCACGTAAAATTTTTGTTGTAATTATGGGATTATAATACTTGCAAATAAACATGGGCCTGAGGTCATAACTTGATATAAGATATCTTGCAATAATGACTCAACAAAAATGATTTTTTATATCCACAATATTTTTAAGATTAAAATTCATATCAATTCAATTAATTTTAGAAAATACGATTATGAAAATCGTAAATTATTTAAAAAGTACTACTTGTTACAAATTTTAATATTTTTAAAAGTTCAATGAAATGCAGGATTTTTAAATTTGAAAAGCAAAACTTGATATTATATTTAGGGAGGGAGGAAGTAGTCCAAAATGGGTAGAAGCTAACTCAGTTTGCATGCAACTTAAGAACCCAATCTTTGTCAGTTCTTATTTGGTTATGATTCAGCTCACCATGCAAGCCATTGAAAGCTTAACAATTATTATGAAAAAGTTGAATAAGTTCTCAAACTCTAATCTGACAGATTTATCAGAACCTTCAACATGGATGAACCAAACGGCACGGTGGAAGCATTTAAATTCCAAGAAGAAGATGTTCCAAGATAGTTATATTTAACTAATTTACATATGAAAACAAAAGAACACAACAACGTTTAGCAATCCTATCAAATTAGTAATAAATAAATAAAGTCTGAATCATAGCAATTTTACAGGCACGCAATGGACATAATTTCCCTAAGAAAGTTCAATACAAGTTTCACAAAAAAATTACCTATATAATGCAGAATTCCATCGCTAGAGTGCATAAGCTCCCAATACAACAAATCCATCTATCTTACCCATAAGCAGAACAATGGTTTCCACACGTAAGCACCAGTGCATTATCCTGACTATGCTCTTCATTGTGGGAGCCTTGGCTTCTCTGGCTGCAGCTCGCTCTCTCAATGAGGCATCAATGCTTGAGACACACGAGCAATGGATGGCTCATTATGGTCGTGTATATAAAGATGTTGATGAGAAAAACAGGCGTTCTACCATATTCGAAGAGAACCTGAAATATATACAGTCATTTAATAGAGCAAATAACAAGCCTTACAAACTAGGGGCAAATGAATTTGCAGACCTTACAAATGAAGAGTTTACAACCTCAAGAAATAGATTCAAGAGCCATGTCTGCTCCACAGATACAACTTTGTTCAGATATGAAAATGTTACTGTTGTGCCAGCTACCATGGACTGGAGAAAGAAAGGTGCAGTTACGCCTGTAAAAGACCAAGGCCAGTGTGGTAAGTTGTCAAGCTCATATAAATGTTAAACTAACTTGAAGCTATTACATATGCTAAAACTTCTACTTGTCAAAATGCATAGGGTGTTGCTGGGCATTTTCGGCTGTGGCAGCTATGGAAGGAATTACCCAACTCAAAACTGGCAAATTGATCTCTCTATCTGAGCAAGAGTTAGTTGATTGTGATACTAGTGGCGAAGATCAAGGTTGCGAGGGTGGTCTAATGGACAATGCCTTTGAGTTCATCCAACAAAATCGTGGCCTCTCCACTGAATCAAATTACCCTTACAGCGGAACAGATGGCACATGCAACGCCAACAAAGAAGCAAACCATGCAGCCAAGATTACTGGGCATGAAGATGTGCCTGCCAATAGTGAGAGTGCATTGCTAAAAGCTGTTGCAAATCAACCAATCTCTGTTGCCATCGATGCTGGGGGATCTGATTTCCAATTTTACTCGAGTGGTGTCTTTACAGGGCAGTGTGGCACTGATCTAGACCATGGTGTTACTGCTGTTGGCTATGGCACCGTTAGTGATGGTACTAAGTATTGGCTGGTGAAGAACTCATGGGGCAAAAGTTGGGGTGAAGAAGGGTACATAAGGATGCAAAGAGGTGTTGATGCAAAAGAAGGCCTATGTGGCATTGCAATGCAAGCTTCATATCCCACTGCTTAAAGTTTGAGATAAAAGAAGAAATTCTGATCATGTAAATTATATGTATGAATTGATACTATCTCCCTCTGCCCCAACTCTTGCTTGTTCATATTTGGATTAAGTGCTTTATAATGTTGATTGTAGTTATATATGTTGATTGTGTATATTTTAATTATGAAAAACTCGTGCTTATTGCTCAGTTTCTCCTTTTAACTATACCTATAAATTGGAAAGAAGGGAAATGCATATCCATATTAGAGGACCAATTCTATCTGACCAAGATGAACCTTCTAAAAATGCTTTCCAGAACTAAGACCAAAATTTTGGATGCTATACAATACATGCAATCACCCAAATAGAAGATTGAATACAGTATTTGTAACTGCAGAAGATGCCAAATAATAATTAAAATCAGCCAATCTTTTAAAATTAAATTAATACTCGCGATAATACATCATAGAAAGACTCCCCATCTCATGGTACATAATGAAGAAGAAAAAACTACAACAAAAAGAAATTAACAGAATGGCTGCATCCAATTCAGGTCTTATGATAGAAATAGACAAGCTTTACTTACAACAATCATGTGGGGCCTGATGGGAATCAAGAACTCGACTAAAATGAAATCTCACTACCTAATTTGAAAAAGATGCCACCACCTTGAAAAACAAAGCAAGGACAACTGCGAATGGAAAACTGGTTAATGGATTCACCAGGAAGGAAGCACCCGAGATGCTTCCACTTGGTCCATTTGCAGGAGGGAATCCAAAAACTGACCCAGGTGAAGGCACAGACTTCGGAATTGTTGCTCCAGGACCGCCAGATTGAAAAGGTGAAGGCGCTGGAGCAAATAATGAATCAGTGCCTACTACAGTAGGTGGAGCTATAAGTGCAGGAAACTGCTGTGGTCCTGTATCATATTTAGCAACAAGTATAGACAACTTAGAGATCGTAAAAACTAAAAAGGTGAAAAACAGAAATATGTTTAAGCTTAATCATGTTTATTGAATATGTAAGTACTGTATAATCATTAGATATGGAATTTGGACAGGTTGTAATAATTCTAAACTAACAGTATGATGTTCCTAGAATGAATACAACTTTAAATGCATAATAGAATCAGAAACTAAGTTCTGTATAATATAATTAGATATAGAATTTGGAAAGGTTGTGATAATTCTAAACTAACAGTATGATGTTCCTAGAATGAATACAACTTTAAATGCATAATAGAATCAGAAACATCACTAAATTGTGTTCCACATGTTTTTGCCTCAGAATTCAGTGATTCCAATATAGAGAGACACAAGCAGCATAACCGATGAATAACAGTGGGTTTAATATGACTTCACAAGCAAAATCCAAATTACCCAAACCGTGAATGACTTTGGTTCTCAAGTGTTATATAAATACCCCAAACGAGTAGCACATGATTAATACATACCTGGGCATCGAGGTTGGAGAGATGTGGACAACCTGCAGACAAGACACAGAAGAATTGAGGGAACCATCATAGTTCTGAATTACATATTTAAAATCTAAGAGAAATTGAGGTGGGGGATTCTTGAAGAATTAATCATGAAGCATACGTAGTGATAATGGTTCCATTGACAAATCCTCCATAGCTACAAGAAGTAACATTGCAGCCAGCACTACTCTGTTGTACTGTAACATTTCCAAGCATAAGATTGCTGTTTCTGCATTGCATGCTAGAACAAGAAACCGCCAATGACGCTGGCGTGCAGTATAAACTGCATGAAACCCATATTCGAGTCGATTAAATAAGTACTCAGATATTATATATATATATATATATATATATATATATATGCATGTTTCTAAATATATACAAGTGCAATTCCAAGAATACCAAAATTAAGTTTAATAAAATGAATGACAATTAAAGCTGCTCATTACTTCTGACTCCCGGGCACACAACTGCATTGAACACAGTGACTTGCAGTGATAGCATAACTTCCATTTGGCACCATCAATGCATAATCCGAGGCATATCTTGGAAAAGTAGATGGGCAAGCTGAAACACCATGGCATGCCATTAACAAACTTATCAACAATAAATTGAGTAGTGCTATAGAAACAGCATTGATTGAACTCCTACATATACTGAATGAACTCCTACATATACTGAAGGAGTGGGAGTTACTTTATTATTATCTATAAAAGGAATATATTTCCCAATTCCAATATAGAGACACTATCTGAGGAACATTCAATTTCTCAGTAAAATTGCTAATGTCATTAAACCACATACAAATCATAACAAAGAAATAATGGGATCAAAAACGCATTAGCTTACCATAATAAATAACCATAAGGCACAAAATACCTTATAACATTATGATAGTAACTTTTTCTGCTATAGAATACCAAATTTATCACCAAGGGTAGAGCATTCTAATTTCACTAAACTAATGAAATGTACACTGAGCTACAAGCAATAAAATCGTAAATGACATACAAAAGAGAGCAATAAATTACCTGAAACCGGTATAGCAAGTATATCACCATCCTTAATTGCTGTACCACCCAAGGCATTGACAGTCATAAGATCGGTAATGGTAGTCAAATACCTTGACGCAATCCCAAACAAAGTATCCACGGGTCTCACCACATATGATAAATAAATTGTTGGCAAATTATTATCAGTCCCATTAAAACAAGTACAGGGCAAAGGGACAACAAGGGTCTGACCAACATCAAGCACAGAAGGATCAGACACCGAATTAGCCTCTTTAATTTGATCAGCCGAAACGAGACCCCCATAAATTGAATCAGCAATGGTGGAAAGAGTGTCCGACGGGCGAGTTTTGTAATGGGTGGAGACAGATTTTCGAATGCCATCAACGCAGGAACAAGTAATGGGGATTTTGAGGAATAGCTGGGAGGGGAGAATGTGGTTTTCAACATCTGGGTAAGAGATGTCAATGGAGTTGGCTGTGAGGAGAGAGATTGGGTCGATTTGGAAGAGGGATGCAACTTCTGAGACCTTTAGATCTGTATAGAGTGTGTAGCCTAGTAAAGAGTTACAGGAATCCGAGTTTGAGCAGGGCTCAATGGTGGATTTGGGGGTTATGCAAGGTACATTGGAGAAAAGAAAGATAATAATGATGAAGAAAAAGGTAGTTTGGTAGTTCAGCAAGATGGGTTTTGGGTTAAACATTTGAGGAGGTGTTTAGCAGAGAGAAAATGGATTTTAAGAAAGAGGGAGGGGAATTATAGGTGAGAAAAAGATGGGTTTTTTGCAGAGTATTGGCAAGAGGTTTGAAGGTAGGAAAAATGGTCCTTTTGCTGAAGTTCTTCAAGAAAGATATAAAGGGCGTGAGCGTGTGAGTGGGAAAAAAAATTGGGGATTTGCAGAGATTTCCAAAATGTTATGAACTGGGTATTAACAGGGTTTTAGGGTTTGGATTTCCTTCTGCCACTGATCTTTCCAGCTTAAATGGGGCTTTTAGGAAGGGGAAAAAGATGGGATTTTTGCAGATTTGATTGAGATTTGGATGCTGGAAATAGTGCTTTAGGGTTTAGGTGAACTGTGGTTGATGGAACAAAGGAAAGTTATTTGAAGAATGGAAACAAAACCCAGCAAAGGGAACAAGAAAGCTAATATAACTAGTTTATTTGTTCCGACACTAGTCAGCATCTTGATCTACGAGTCTCGGCACTAGTTATTCTCTTACCAAAATAGCCCTTTCGGCCTCCAATATTACTCAGTTGCCCGTAGAGTGGTGAGCATAGTGCAGTTTGGCACGATTTGAAGTTCAAACCGCACTCAAAATCGTTTAGGAGCGGTTTGATAAATTTAAAATCGCACACGAAATCATTTGTGATTGATGTGGTACGGTTTCAGTTGGTGCGGTTTCGGTTCCAAAACTAATTGAAACAATAAAAAAATCTAAGCCTTCAATATAATTTAATACAACTCACATCGTAACTTAGTGACAGAGTCGACAATGGGAATTATATCGAGCATAGAACTAAAGTTCCTTCTGCCAAACATATCAAATTCACCATCAAATCATAGAACAGTAAGACACATAAAATAGTTTTAGTTTATAATAAAGGAACGATGCTTTAAAACTAAAACATACGTTATATAAAACAACGGAGACCATATATTCGATAACAAGCAAGAAGGTTTATCTATTTCCCCAAAAATTAAAAATATATATTGGAGATAGAATGAAATTTTATCTTATATATTGCAGGGATGACTTATAGAATATAATCCTAATTGTACCTAATTTGAAAAAATAATCTATTAAACTATTACTACTATAGCATAGACCTTAACCAATGCATCAAGTGCTCGAACCAACGAATTTGGCCACTCAGCTATAAACATCTCCAGTAACGCATCAAACAAATACGATATTCCAAAATCCAAATAATTAATTTTAGACTCTATAACCTCTAATCATCTTCTTTCAATTGGTAAAAAAATGACAATGCAAGACTGGAATTTTCTCTGAGCGTGTTCAAATGAAAAGTAACTTTAGAATTTACTTGAAATAATATATACATACACACATGGTGCGGTTTCGATTTTATGTGTGCGGTTTTGGCTAGTAACCAAACTAAAACCGTAAATTTATTTATTCAACCCACCTAAAATCTCCACATACGCCAAAACTATTGGTGCGGTTCTTGCGATTTTTGGAGCGATTTCGGTTATAATTTAGTTACTTGCTCGGCCCTAGTTGTTAAGATTATAATTCAGTATATTTTGGCCAATTATTAGCGCCAAAATAGGAAAATTGATCCTTTATTAATTGCGACTTTATGAAAAATTGAGTTTTAAAATATTATATTTAAAAATTGTAATGTTAGAGATCTCAATTTTTTGTCTCCAATCAGACTATTAATCTTAATATTATAATTTCAGAATTATAATTATAATTCAAAGACTATTAAGTTATTTTATAATTTATAGACTAATAGTCTCAAGTCTAAATTTAAAAATAAATAAGACACTTAGGCTATGTTTGTTTGTAAGAATTACATTTGGGATAAGATTATCAATTCCAATTATCTTGTTTGTTTTCAAATTTGGACTTGGGACTATTAATTTAGGAATTATAAATAACTTAATATGAAGAATCATTTAATACTATGATCTGAAATACTTTTCCAGTATTATTTAATAATTAATTATAAATAACTTAATAATAGTACCCTCTGAAATATTTTTTCTTTCTCATTTTTTTACTCTCTTATCTGATCTATTCCAGGGACGTCATCGGATTTCGTCACTGGTAACAAATTCTAACCAGTTCAATTCTTAGATTTCTTACTATGATTTACCACAAAAGGATGAGACAACAACTGAGAAGCTGACCACCTTTTGCTCGATTCTCTCTGTAAACAACACTCAATAAAACTTCGAAACTCCAGTGACTTGGATTTTCTCTAGATCGACGAAACTGGTAGCGGCGGTGGTGGAACTTGTGGTTGTGGTGGTTGGCGGGAAGGATAAGGGGAATCGAGGGCAACGTTCGAAGGAATCCTGTAAAGGGAGGCAGAGATTAAGTTGGCGGCGTTCACGGACAAGTGCCATATTATAATTTGGTCAGGAGGGGATAGTTGGGGATTTAGAATTCTAGATTATATATCTATCTACAGGGGAAGAAGAAATATTGGGTTCATATAAGTGAGAAGAAAGAATCACATGGGTGGAAGTTGGAAACAAGGTTGAAGGGTGTGCGTGAGAAGAAGGTGGGCGAAGGGTGGCTTGTTTGGATGAGATTCAGTCGAAAGTTAAAGTTATCCGAGATAGAGCAGATGCAGAAGAAAGTGGAGCTGAAGAGAGCGGTGACGGTGAAGGAAGTAGAGATTGAGAATTTGAGGGAGAAACTGAGGGATACTAGAGGAATTTTGTAAATTGAAGAGGTCATTTTTGTTCAAAAAATAGTTAATTTATAATCATGATCTGTAATGTTATAAATGATATGGTAAAAGTCCTCAGTGACCTGTAATGCATTGATGGACAGTTTTTGGTATGATTATGACAAGAGATTGTTCGGTATAGTCATGATCATTGATGATTTAATGAATATCATTGGTCCGTAGTACAAGGATGATTAGATGATGTGTTTTATTTATTAAGCTGAGTCTCAGCGATAAAAATTGTTGAAAACTTTTTATACCATAGAAGATAGTAGATTTTATTCTCTATTTGACTCTTCTAATGGATTGTTTATTCCACTGCAGTTAAACTTGATGTCTACTGTATTTTATCAGTTTAACATCGTTGAAGACTATTGATAATTTATTCTGCTTTATCATAGTCATAATATTTCTTACTGGGCTAGTTGAGCTCACCCTTTCTTTCACTGTTCTCTTCAGGAAATGAGAATATAGCTGGGACGAGTCGGGGAAAGGAGCCACAGTCCAGATGATAGCATTAGTAGTCCTTACTATTCTGTTAAATAGTGTGATAATAAATGTAATGAGGACTCCGTTGAGTATGGATATTATCTAGATGACAATATTCCTATTAAAACTCTCAGTTTATGTATTGTCGTATATTACACGACGGTTGTATAATTAAGTTTGTATTTGTATTCTGTACCATGTATTTGGCGACTCAAGATGGGTGATGTATACCTATTTTTGGGGGAGTCACACTTATTATTTTGTAAAATAATATGACAATAATTGTAATGAGGATTTTATTTGAGTTTGGATATTGTCTACTAGACAATATTTGTATTAAAACTTACAGCGTATGTTTTGTCGTATTTTACACAACAATTAATAGTTGTATAAATGAAGTTTGTATTCAAATTTTGTACCATGTATTTGGTGACACAGAATGGGTTGTGTGGACCAATTCACAGTTCATGTTTATAATTATGCCATTAAATTCATCCCTGCACTCCGGGACAAAGATATTTAATTGTAACACCAATAGTCATGCTAATTAACAGTCCATCTTTTCACTACGGGCCAAAGATATACAACTGTAAAACCAATAATCAACAGTCCATCTTTGCACTACGGGCCAAAGACATACAACTGTAAAATCAATAGTCCATATTTGCACTACGGGCCAAAAACATACAACTGTAACAGCAATGGTCGTGATTATACCAATACACCATTCTGGTCATGATTATATCAATACACAATTCCAGTCATGATTATATCAATACACAATTCCTGGTCATAATCATATCAATCAGCAGTTCATCTTTGCACTACGAGCCAAAGATAACTTTCCAACACAAATTTAAGTCTAAGGATGATGACAATGATATATAATGAATGGACAGAAATAATCAAAAAAATAGGTCTTAGTGATTTTCAACTTAATTATCCAGAGTCCAAATTGCCAACATAATATCCAAAAAATCGATTAGAATTCTTGATAGAATATAAAGTTCCCAGCTCAAAAATAATAACTTAAAACTGAATAGAAATATTTAGGTTAAGATATTAGATGAAGCACAAACTATTAAAGATTTTCTAATCATTTCAAGAATTTTCACTATTTAATGATAAGCTGAAGAAATGAATAATAATAATATCTTACCATAATATGGAGTATGAAAGAAAATGATATCCCTTTACCATAAAAAAATGATACCCCTTACCTTAACATGTGACTTGATTCCACTTTCTATGAAATTGATCAACTTAAACAATGTTTACATTCCTTATCTACACTTGGATTAACCTTACACTCAACAAAAATACACACACTATTATACTCACAATATTGTAGTAAAAGAATTTTATATTTTTAGTGTAGTGATGGTGTGTTTTGTTTCTCATCGAATCAATATATTTATACTGAAAATTGAGGAGACAACTAGCACACCCCTTTTCATAAAATAACCAAATGAGGTATATAATAACGTTGGTAGTGGAATTTGTGGACCCACGGAGAAAATTAAACCAACTTATACACGTTTTAACAATAATTGAGTTGTGGTCCAAACTACGTTAGGAAAAGTAGAGTGTCGGCAAGTCCTGCCAGACTTACTTTTGTAAAAAAATAATTGAACAAACATCTGCGTATCATACTTATCTTTAATCAACACCATTTTCAATCTTTGAACCATTATTCATAATTATTAACATAGACTCATAATACTGTCAACTGGTCTAATTATATCATATCAAATAATATGAGTTACTATGCAATAACTACCGTGACAATTATTGAATAAAATACTGAGTGACTTCTTACATAAAAATCAATAATATGAATCACTGTGCACTAACTACTGTGATAATTATTGAATGAAATACTGAGTGATTTGTTACGTAAAAAATCAATAATATGAATCACTGTGCAATAACTACCATGACAATTATTGAATGAAATACTGAATGACTTCTTACGTTAGAATCAATAATATGAATCATTGTACAATAACTACTGTGACAATTATTGAATGAAATACTGACTGACTTCTTACGTAAGAATTAATAATATGAATCGATGTGCAATACCGTGTGTTACTATGGAATACCGTGTACTACTGTGAAATAACGCGTATTACTGTACTTTTATCATCGGTATTTCAACAGTTAACGATAAAAAATTTGCTGCCAATTTTTAAAAAGGTTATTTATGTCGCTTTTTCTATTCGACAATTATTTTGTTATAGGGCCCACCAATGATTGGTTATTTCGGCAACGTCGTACGAATATTCTCTGACAAAAGGAATATTCCTTGACAAAACGAATATTTCTTGACAAACTGTTCACTTCATATAATTTGCACATAAGACCCATAACTATAACATTTATTAAATCAACACCTTACTATAAACAATTTAAATTCTATTAAAAGTCGGGGTCAACACCAAACATATTTACCTTGGATAACATATAAACCAACTAATAATTCGTAATCCATTCAAGGTGCCTTTATTTATCGCTTTAAATCATTATTCATATTCCAAAACTTATCAGTGAATAACAAAACTTAAGAAACCCATATATGACAATTTATTTTAAAAACATCAATCCATTATTATGGTATTATCACCATTAACCAAAACTTAACTATCAATTTAATTAATTTTAACAGAAATTAGACTTCAAATACTTCAATTTAACATCAAAAATCACCCAAATCGGATTTAAAATCATTAAGTTATACATTTTTAAAACTTAAAGCTTGTTGCTAAAAATTCTGCTTGAAAAATTCCAAACCAGCCACCTCACGAAATTCATAACAAATCATACGTTAATCTTTAACAGTTCAAAATTTATGGACATATAATCAACTTATATATGTATAATATATCCAAAAATTACAACGATCCAACAGTTGAAATAAGAATTATAACTCACATTATAGAGCTTAAGAAAACTAATTTTTTCGGACTATGAGTCCTTCGGACCAGTTTCATTCAAACAGTCACCACGAAAAATCCACAAGGAATTTTTGGGTGATTTTATTTCTATGTTTAACTTACTTCCATGACTTTCTTTTGTTATAAGGCTCATTTCCTAACTCATTATACACAAAGAGTTATGGATTTTACAAAAACATAGTAGCTAACTAACTTTTATGAAATTTTCAGATTTTGTTTTTCATTTGATTTCTTGATTTCACTCATTTGATTCATGTTTATGCAAGTTTAATCCATCACAACATAACATTTCATCTTTTCATAAATTTCATAAAACTTAATAATCATATATGAAAATCAAAAATTAACAAATATTTTGAGTTTACCTTTCTTAGTTTTCATTTATTCTTTCTTCCTTCTTCTTCATCTTCTTCTCATTCTCTCCTCTCCAAAATTGGTCGCCGAGTATGAAAAATAGTAAATTGGAAATGGGGTGTAATGTGAGTGGATGAAATAAGTGGTAGATAGGTGGAGTATTATTATTTCTTCTTTCCCCTTTTTCTTTGTTTTTATCCCCACCTCCTTCCTTTTCCACCATTTCCCACCAACTCTTCAACTTCTTTTTCCTTTCTTTATCTTTTATTCTTTCACCTCTTCATCTCCCACGTTTTCTCTAACCAGACTCTTAGCCGCCGCCCCCAATTTCATTAATTTATTTTCTCCTCTTTTATTTACTCACGTATCCATTTAGTTGTCCATTTAACCATTTATCAATTTAACATTTTATAGTTTTAGAATAATAATCATAAATTAAATTAGACTTTTATTTCATAAAAGTCAGGATCTTACAGGCTTTTTTTGTATCTGCAGTTTTCTCTATCTCTTGATTAAAATTTAAGTCAATAGAGTGAAAGGATTGAGTCATACAATAAATAAAAATAAAAGGAAACAAAGAATAAATAAAAACAAATACCACTCCCCAGCAAAGACGCCAAAATTTGAGAGTTGTCGTTGACACTCCAAAATTAACCTCACTTTCATTTCACAAATTCAAACAATTATCACAGTAGTAAGCAATGATTGATCCCATAGAGAGTGATTTTGTCTTAGATTTATTCTACTATTTTAACCATAAATAAAGATAGGGAGTTTTGAAATTGTTTTAAACTATGAAAACATAATTAAATTGATGTGATTAACCAAATATGTAACAACTTCAGTTCAGTCGTTTAGTTTCATCAAGTTACATCAATCAATTAACTAAGTTGTTATTATTTACCCTTCAATAAAACTATTAGCCCTAGATAACAATAAGCTCTTATATCCGAAATTCTCCTTAGATAGTCATTGTATGAAACAAGCTTTTTACAAGATTTTAACTATCATACAACTTAGAACAAGCTCTTTAGATTTAATATGACAGAAGCATTATGAAATAGAGAACTAGGCTAACCCAAGTAATAAACATATAAACTCAATTTGTTTAACTTGTTTCCTGATAATCTTACCAATACATAAAAGCTTGTCCACAATTAGTATCACTAAGTTGTTACTTGAGATGAAGAAAGATATAAATTACACGTAATACTAATCTTAATCTAGCAAATGATCATGATCAAATCAACTCAATTGACTATATCAAATCAATTAGCATGCAATTAATGAAAAAATATTATCAGAATAAGCTTTATGCAAGAAAAAATAAATAATAATACTTAATTAATCAATTACTTGTAAATAAGGTTCCACCCCCTTTATAACTGAATATGGAAAACTAGCATGACATGCCTTCAAGTCTGCACTTCAATGTTGTAAAGGAGAGCTAATAGATAATCCCAAAACCCTGCCTATTACATGTATTTATGGTACTATACAAAGTTCTAAATAATATGACAACTAGACATCCAAATCCTTAAAGGAATTACAAATCACAACTAATTTCCATAAAGAAATATAATCCAATTTGAAAAATAAATCTCAGTCTAAAAAATTACAAGTCTAATAGAAATACCAATCCAATTCCATGTAGAAGTCTGCCAGAATCTGCTTTGAAAAACTTTCCAAAAATTTCAGATTTCCTCACATCGCGGTGCGGCAGTACCCAAAAACAGAGAGGTCTTGGTCGAGGCGGCTTCAGTATGCGCTATGGTGAATTTGGACAGAGAGGATCTTGTCGGGGCGAACTCACTAGGTCATTTCGGCTGCCAGGGCGAATTCAACTTTACTTGAAATATTGCAGTTAGGAACAGGCGCGACCGTGCTAGACCCTGATCATCAATACTTTGGTCTTTTTAGCTCCGATTCGTCCCGTTTTCATCTTTTTAACTTCAATTACTCCTGAAATCAATAAACACGCTAATAAGCCCATTTACATCACCAACCATGCAATAAAACTAAATGTAAAGGAATCAAAAATCATGAATATTGTGTACTTATTAGAAAATGATATAATTGTTGAATGTCTTTGATCATATCTGTATTGATAGATATGATCATGACAATTGGTATTATAATTGAATATCTTTGGTCTGTAGTGCGAAGATGAACTGTTGAGTTACATGATTGTGATCATGAATTATTGATTGGTGTTATATAGGGATAAACTATTGATGGTAAACTTTTAAATGAGAAGATTGTGAACATCGTGATCTATTTACTCTCCTATTGATTGTTATTTCTACTGCAATTGTTGATCTAAAATTTGTTGTCCATTATATTCTATCAGATTTTTTACTGTTGAAGACTATGAATAATCTATACTTCATTATCTTAGTCATGATATTTTTTATTAGGCTATTTGAGATCACCTTTTTTTGTTCCATTGTTCTTCTTAGAAAATGAGAGTGAAGTTGGGACTAGCTGGGCTGTGGAGTGATGGTCCGAGATAGTTTTTATAGTTGTCTTCAGCATGTTATATAATAGCGTGGCAATAATCATGTTGAGAACTTGTAATAAGTGTGGTCTTATCTTATATGACATTGTAATAATTTGAGTGCGAATATTATCGTATTATCTGCAACACTGTATTAAGAAACGTATGGTTGTGGTATATATTTTGACGATCCAAATTTGGTTATGTGGACCCTATTTTGGGGTGTCACAGATCACACATTCTTCCCCGTATAGAATTAGAATTACTCATTAGGTATAATTCCTTAATGGGATTGAATAGAATCACTTTAAAGAAATGAAGTAGAATCATATCCTAACATTTTTCTTAGGAGTTGGAAATTAAATGTAATTATGAATCTTTAATTCCTTAAAATATGCAACTACCAAAACAGACTCTTACGTAGTGTTAAGGACCTCCACGTGGACTTTGGCCCCACATGATTTGGGCCCTAGTATTTATGCCCCAACAATCATAATTAAGGTCGAGCAAAAAACGAGTAAATTGAATACTCGAATCGAATGGAACTGTATTTATTTAATCAAATTATTTCGGTTATTCGAGGTATATTTTGGTTATAATTGTTTTACAATTAGGTATTTGATTTCGATTTCGGGTATGAAAATTAGACTATTCGGATAACCGATTAATCGAATTAGAAACTAAAAAAAATAAAATACTATTTTTAATTAGATCTTGATAGACTTTGTCTTATGAAGTACTTATGTATTGTTAATTTGAAATTATTAAACTAATTAATGAATTATTATAATTGTGAATTATGGTTAAATATTGTTTGAAAACAATAATATGAAATTTGAAATAAATTTTTTTGTTTATTAAAAAACTAAAAACAAGTTCATAATTTGGTTATATACTGAATAACTGGAATAATATAATTCGATTTTTTAATCAGTACATAATTTAAATACTTATTAAAATAATAAAATTGTATAAAATTCAATACCCCTAGTCATAATGGTATTAAATATGGAGAGCAGATCATTTGTTCCCATTTTTATCCTGTCCCCTTGTGTTCCTCTACTTAAATTTTGATACCTACCATTTTACTTAACATTAATTAATTTTAAAATTAAATAAGAGATTATGTGTCAAAATTTAAGTGAGGGGATAGAAAAAATAAGGACAGAGAATTTGCCCTCTTAAAGACGAGGGCTTCAACTAATATTAATTTTTTATTAAAAAAAGTGAAAGCACCCGATAATTATAATTATGTGATGGATGTGAATAAGAGCGTTTTTCGGGCCAAAAAAATAACTGGTCACCGGTTACATCGGTTCCAGGGATTTTATTTCCTCCCTGATTTACTACTTCGTATTCTGTTGTTACAACACCAATTTTTTTACCTATTACAGTAAGTAAATCCTTCCCAAGGCGGGAAAAATTTACTGGGTCTCTCTACAGTTTCTCTCCAAACCTGATACGTTTGCTTCTTCTTCTTTCCTAACACCAAATCTCAACATAAACAAACCCTAATTTCTTAGAATCCAATTCAGCTGATCTGATGGAGAAATCAGCTGAGGAAGCCACCGCGGGCATGGATCACCGGTCTCCGTCAACGCGTGTTCGCCGGCGATTGATTCAGTCGACACTATTTCCACACAGACCTCAAGATAATGTTGCCACAGAAGTCGAAGATTGTGACCAAGACGACGATCATGAAGATGAAGAAGAGGAGTATTGTGGGGCTCAGACTAAGAAGAGGAGACGGCAAAAGCCAAAGGCAGCGCCCAAATCACGAGTTTCTAAAAAAGTGCGTTTTTTGATTTAATATTGCTTAATTGTGTGGCTGAGCTATAATTTTGGTCAAATTTTGTGAATTGGATGCTTAATTTGAACTATTTGGTAGTGTTAAATATTTGAATTTGTAGGTTTCTGTAGGCAGTTGTTTGGGATTTAAGTTTGTTGTTTTTAGATTAGTTCTTAATACTCGTCTATTCGATAGTGATGGCATAATAATGGTACATTCACTTTATTTGCTAAGTCAGGTTGCTGTAAATGGCAAGGAGACACAAAGCAAGGGCATGGATGAGGAAGATTCTCCAGTTATTGGTAGTAAGTGGATTCATACTGGGTGCCCTTACCCATATCATCTCTTTGTTTCTGGTAATATGACACAATTGAATAAGGAGAATAGCGAACAACAACAATTTATCAGTTTGAAATTTATTTTTTAATTTTCTACAGAGCCCGATTTCTTTCTAAAAGTTTCAGAGAGACTGCAACAAAAAAGACAGCAAAAGGAGCAGTTATGCGTTGGTTCATCTGAGTATGACAAAACCTGTTCGCCTCCAGACCTTGAAGCCAGTATGTTTATTTCCTCATTTGTGCATCTCCAGATAAATCTTCTAAAATCTTTAATCGATTAGTATTAGATAACAATGCATTTAGATTCATAGGAAAGGATTCTGAAGAATAGAAAGTTTCATACACATACCAAGCTTAGCATTGGTAGTTAACATCTAATGGCTGTAAAAATGCAGAACCACTACAATGATCATCTTTCCCTCAAGAAAACATGAAAATAAAGCCTGGACCTGGTACTTGATTTGTGGCACAGGAAAAGAGATTTAATTGTCAACCATGTCTAGGTACTTGCTTCTGCCATGATTCAGTAGTCCAAGGCTGATAGAGCCAGGTTCAGTCCTATAGAGCTGGTGGCCCCTTTGGCTCAGTTATAGAGATGAAAGCAGGAAACTTATATTTTTGATTGATGAATTTGAATCAACTTGGAAAAGTGAAAAACAAACTTATCCAAAATAAAAAGTGAAGAAATTACAATATTACCAAACAGTGATTTTTGAAAAAATCCATGCAAGAAATAGGAGTGTGCAAAACATTGTAGTTGAAGCAAATCATAGCTTGGTCTATGATTCTCACAGAAACTCAAACAAACAAAAAAGTTTAAAGATCTTTGGAATCTGGACTCGAGTAATATCATCATGATTACATATAGAATTTTGCATTATGACTATCTTCACACAAATTATTGCGGGAAAATACAGTATAGTGAACATTAATTGCCATCTTGTGTTGCAATCACAGAAACCATGAAGGAGCTATATTGATGTAGTACTAGAGATGAAAATTTATGGATATTGCAAAAGATTATTTATTAGTTATTTTGTATTATCATTATTTAGCGATAAATCAATTTTAATTAATAAATATCTTTCAATTGTAGTTAGTAGGTTATTTCATATTAGTATTATAAATTTGCTTCCACTTTACATTAGGTTACCTTAGAATTAGGTTTTAATATATTGATTGATTTGAGATTTTCTTAGTGCCACTATGGCCTTTGGGCGGTATTCTTCTCCCCTTTTTCACTTCTTTCTATTCATTTACCCACTTCCTAAACCCTTTTAAACCTTGTTTTGAATCATATATGCTAAATAGATTTTGTGCAAGCATTGGTCTATTATTGACATATGCACAGAGATCCATGATCCAGTATATATGATGGTCAGTTAAAGTTGTTAAAGTAATACTCCATTTGTTCTGCAAGAAGAGTCCCATTTTTTTAGTCAATTTGCAAAATCCTAAAATTCAATATTGATGTGAATTTGGTTGATTTAGATCAATGCAGTAATTAATATTGTAAACTATTTAAAAAGTATTATTAAGTACAAAATTGTTATTTCGGAAACAAATAAATTCAAATCACAATTTGAACTATAGGACTTTACAAATTAAATAGGATCAAAGACAAATTGGACTCTTTTTGTGGAACGAATGGAGTACATTTGAGGATGGATAGTTTACACACGAGCACATTATAACCATTCATACTTCTTACTTTGTTCATGAACCAAACTTTTGTGTTGTGCAGAGCTTTCCTTCGGACGGAAGCTCTATTTCTTAAGTATTTGAAATTTGGGCTAATGTTGTATTTTCTGTTATACTTGAATTTGTTTAGTGTGTTCACTAATATCCTAGAATTGTTACATATTTACAAATTTTAAGTGACATTTCATAATCACTACGAGTAGATGAGAAATATCTATTTGCCCAATCTTCAAGGCTTTCTTTCTTCATTTTGTTCTAATTGACATCCTCAAACACTTGTAATATAGGGAGTCAAATCTTCATGACTAAGTCCATTTCTCTTTTCAACCATGTTGATGCCTTTTTTTGACAACCGTTCAATATTTTTCCCCCTCGTTATATATGAATTTCATTTATATATATATATGGTATAAGAAACATTTGTTTCTATTTGGAGCCTAGATATAAGGAAGTAGAGATAATAGTAAAAATCATAGTTATCAAGGCATCGCCTAGGCAACGACTTGTCGTCAAGGCATTGGACAGGTCGCAAGGTGAGGTCCCGCCTTGGTGACAGTTAGCTCAACACATGAGAACTATACAAATACATCACCAAACTAAGTCAACAATATTCACGGAACCCATAAATGGATATATCAAGAAATCCAAGTGCAGTAGAAGAACTCCGGTGACTATTAAAGATCTCATGCGCCGACGTGAGGAAGGTCGTGACTTCGTCGGCGAGCTTTATGTTGTTTCACGTCGGCATGTGGATGGCTCTTCCATGTTGGTGAACCAACCACCGACCTCGCCTAGTGAAGATGATCCTTGTAGCATATTCGTTTAACGGCTAACTGAGTTTTTGTTTCTAAGTCATACTACTTTTGTGTTAAGTGTTAACGTGTGTGATAGAGAGAGTTATGTATTGTTTTGTTTAACTTTGTGCTTTGGTGTCTGATTAGTGGAGAGTAACACTAATACTACTTGTGGGTGATGAAGTTTGTGGATTATGGTGCCTTGTATATTAATTAAGCTTGGTTACTGTACCAAATGACTTTCAATGGAAGACAACTAGCTGCCACTTACTTATCTTAGGGCATGTTTGGCTGTTTGGCATTGATCTTTAATAACTTAAAAGAGTACTAATATCTATCTTTGTTGATATCTTTTTTTTTCTTTTATTCTTTTGTTTGTTTTTAATAATTAAACGTACTAATTCATACACATAGTTTTATATTAAATAATTAAAGTATATTTTGTTTTTAATAATATTTAATAGTCTTAATATATATGAGAATAACTTCATAATTATAAATGTATAAATTGTTTATTGTTAACGATTTATCACCTTATGCACGCCTAGACGGGTGGCCTAAGCGTCTTAGCGGTTAACTATCGCCGCGACTCGCTGTAGCATCGTGACAACTATGGTAAAAGTAAAAATCAGAAAAGTTTTAAGAATGGTAATTATGTGAATGAATAGTTTTATGCGTTTTTTTGCCCAACTATTATTATGCGAAAAAAATAATATTTGAATTAAATACAATATTTAGAAGAAATGAAGAGCCCTCAGCAGCGGAAGCGCCGTGCTAGTACTACACCAGAGAAGCGACAGATGAATACTACACCAAAAAAGGTGATAAATACTGGTTTAAATGAAGCATCCTTTGGGCAACATAATCTCATACAGAGTGACCATACATCACAACTGATTCCTGATCTGCGGTTAGAGGCTAAAATGACAGCTGAGGTTTGTGAACTTTCTATTTGATATTTTATAAAAAGTCCTTTTCTTTCCTTTTTCATACTTCAGAACTTCGTTCTACAAAGATTTTAGTTATTTACTCAAATATAATAAGTTCTTGGTGCCTAAAATTCTTTATTTTATTTGCGTCAGGAGAATTCACGTATATTTGGGGGAAGACAAGTACATCCATTTTTCTCATCTTGGAAAATGGGCAAGAAAAACCAGGAGACAACTGATGAAGGGAGTAGTTGGTCCTCACTTGTCAAAAAGGATAAAAGCATCACTTTCAGCCCTATTCACGTATTTGAAAAAGTTCAGGTATGATGTCTTAGGCCAGAATTTCGAAAGTGACTCTCTATCATATAGGTATCTAATTATTGCGTTTATAAACAGATCAATTTTCTATCTTTCTCACCAAGGATGAAATTAAAATTTGCTTATGCAGGATGATGATTTCTCCATCAACTGGGGAAAATGGGTTTTTACTGGAAGAAGCTGGGACAGTACCAGTGGTGGATTAGAAAGTGAACGCTCATCAATTTATGAAGGACCAGTCAAGTCCTTACAATTTCATAAATTTCTTGACATCTCTTGTTCAACCAGAACATCTTCTTGTCAAAAAGATGGTTCTTCAGATCAATGTCCCATTCAACTCGAAGAGGTGTCTTTGCACCATTCCCCTATTCAACGAGATTCTTTCCCTGCTATATCATCAACGCTCTTGGCTGATGTCCGTTGTGAAAGATCAAGGGAGAGAGAAGTGGTATGTATCTAATCAGCTGTGGAGATACTTCACATTTTTTAGCCTTTGATTTGATGAGACTAATAATCCTTGATTAATTGGCAGAATCATGAAATGAACGAAATTGATTCCTTCGCAGTTCATTCTGGCTGTGGCCGAAACTCAGATGTCGAGTGTCACAATATATTTCTTGAGGAAAGGTGAAGATATATTCTTATCCAATTCACATACTCTCGAACTTTGTTACTTATTTGTGTTCTATCTGGGAGTTTAGGTTTTTGAACATGTTACCTGGATTTCTGAGTTCTATAACTATTTTTAAATGAACTATTGCTATAACTTTTTCTGCATTTTTTAAAGTGCTATAGCTTATTGTCACCTCCATTAGGACTACACTGCAAGATAAAACATTATGATGCTGGTTAAGTATTCTGACATTTTGACCAAGTATGTAGCAATATATTTGTCTGGGAAAGGAATAATGCACAACAAAACTTTACCATCCTATTGTAGAGTGATTACTTGTGTAGACCACATTGTTTGGTTGTCAACTTAACTCAACTCAAGAGTGTCCCAGCTATTTGGGGGTTGCTACATGAATCTTTTCTTTGCGTAAGGCCATATCTCCTTTTGGAGTATTAGATGCTATTTCTTTCTGCACCATGCTGTTTGTTGCTCAATAAATATTTTTACATATAGATAATTGTGTCAACCTAACTATTAATTTGATATGGTTTTGAAATAAATGGCTACGTGAGGTGTCTTTCTCAGTTGTACAGTTATTGTATGTGAGATTGGTATTTGTCATATACTCCCTCCATTTCACTTTAGTTGATAACCTTCTTTATGAATGTGTGTTAATGTTTCAGTGACTTTTAAATTATATTTGAAAGTATTCTTAATGGACCCACCATATATTATTCAATTTGAATCTTCTCTCTTCAGAAACTATAGTAAAGTGCAATATTAGTAACGAATTCACAATCAAGACTGTTTGATTAATGTAAATTGCGAATTTGATTGAATTCATATAGGACAAAAGCTTAGACGAGTTGGTTTTGGGTTATTCTAGAAAGGAAAGTGTAGCAATTAAAGTGGGACAGAGGGAGTAAGATTTTTTAATGCATGATTCTTTCATTACTTACTATATCTGATTGATGTCTTTCTTTCTACTGCGCTATTGCATAATCAGGATGATGTCATATGGTCATGGTTGGGGCAATCAACCTGAGAACAGCCTATGGACAAAAAAGTACCAGCCTGAAAACGCCAATGAGGTATGATATCTCAAATTTGAATGATTTGTTGTACAGAGGCCATCTTTTTTAATATGTTAGAGTGCAGTTGTATCAAAAATATGTTTCTAGTCTTTTTTCTGTGCTCTATATTATGTTGTACGCACTTTTCTGATAATGCTACCTACAGGTATGTGGTAATGGCAAATGTGTGAATTGTTTGAACGAGTGGCTACATCTTTGGCATGAAAAAGATTTTCGAACCAGCAAAACTTCCAATAATGGTAATATATGCGTTGCGAAAGATGTTTACTACAACTGCTACACAAATGAGTCTGATTCCGAGGATATAGATGAAGCAAGTCGTCTGAAGAATGTTCTCTTAGTTACAGGACCAGTTGGGGTATACAACTTCTCTTTCCCCTTGATTTATTTGATCTGAAGTATATGTTTTAGTCTTCCTGTTTCTACTCTCCAATGTGATCACCATTTTGTTTGTTTTGTTTATTTGTTTTGATAGGAAAATAAACTGCGATGACCTTTTGTAAAGGGGAACCTACTTAATTGCATGCTTAATACACTGAAATATATGCATTCCTTTTGTCAATGCTTGATGAATATTAGCTTGGTACTTTGATTATTCTGTAGCTCAGATTCATGTTTGAACTATATCTGTGGATTGATTTTTTAAAACAAAGACGACAATATGAATAATTGTTTTGAACAACCGTTACTAGTTTTATTAGAGGATGGGAAACCTTTCAAAACAATTGTCGTAGTTTCTAAGATTTGTGAACTTCTCAAATACAGTTTATTTACATGGAACTTGATAAATAGTCAAAAATATATATAGAGTTCTACTTCTTGCATATATCCTTCAAAAATGAGTGCACTCGCATCAACAACATAACGGGGAAACTAAATTCAATTATGCAAGAAGCAAGATTGAACCCAACATCTTGCGAAACCAGACCTATGATACAATATTCAGATACCAATTGGTCTAACTGCTTAAGTTGTTAGAGAATGGGTCCGACAATGTATGTCATGCTTTAACAATTTAATTTTCTTGCGCAGAAAAATGAAATATATAGTCATACTATTCCGTCAGATTTTCTTTAATTAGAGAAAAATATATTCATGAATGGAGTTTTTGCTCATGCCTCTTTTTCCTTTTCTAATTCAGTATATATTCCTCTGATTTATGTTGGTAATTCACAAGCATGCCTCCTTTTTCTGCAGTGTGGTAAATCTGCAGCCATCTATGCCTGTGCAAAAGAGCAAGGATTTCAAGTTATTGAGGTAATGTTAAATACAAAATACTTCATTGTGGAACAGTTGCCAGTTATTCTTCACTTTTATAGTCCGTAATTATTTCCTGTAAGCTCGGATGCAAAAACTATAATGAGGTCCTACCATCATGATAAAAAAAATACCTATTTATGGCTATGCAGTTTATAATTTAGATGAAAGGGAAAAGTACCAAAAACTTCTATTCCTTCAGTTATTTAAGATTTATGAATTTGTTTTTACTAGCTCCAGATTTTATTCAACCTCCCTCTCCTTTCAAAAGTTTAAAACTTAAAAAGGTTGGAGTAGTGTATAAAACTAGAGCTGAAGCATTTATTCTGTTGTATTCTAGGTTAATGCATCGGATTGGCGAAATGGAGCTCTTGTGAAGCAAAGATTCGGGGAGGCTGTAGAATCGCACTGGCGTCAGTGGTTTGTCAACTTCATCACTATCTGCATCTATAAGTTGCATTTTGAATTCCTCACTAATGCATATCCAGTGATCTAAGAAATTCATATTTACTTGGAATAAATTTTGGGTTTTTATATTAGAAATTATATTAATATTGAAACAATTTGCGGAGTGAAACTGACCTTATATAATTTCAAATGTACAATGCTTAAGAATGAGTTCATGAACTTTCTGCTTTTTGAGCATTGTATGTTATCTTGTCATGTGATCAATTGCAAAGCAATGAGCGATATAAGGTCTTTTCACCTGTATGTTATAATTGGGAATGCAGCGGTGTCACTGTGTAACAACCCGAGTCAAATCTAGAGTCCAATTCAAATTATATCTTACCAAGGCCCAATCCATTTTCTCAGTCATATCTTTTTTGGGTCATCTTAACACCGCCCCACTCCCCCTCCCCCTCCCCCGCCCCCTCCCCCTCCCCCTCCCCCCTCAACACTCACCCAAAAGGTCATGATTGAAGGTATTACTAACAGTAGGTTGAGTCCTTATATACATATCAATGTATCCCACATGTTACTGTGTGGGACTGAGACACACTATTTTGCTAAGCTAGTATTTTTACTTTGTTTATGCAAGGACCTTTTGGTCGTATTTTCAAAATTTTCTAATATTAGTTTGTATAATTGAACATCTTTTTAATCTGGTGGATTCTAGTTTTTTTAAGACATTATTTTTCAGGGTGTGTAGTTCATTAATTAAAATAAAGATAATTTATGGATTGACTGTGATATTGTACAAGCACCAAAAGAGAACATACACAATATACTAATTTATTTTTCATCTATTGAGTTTGTGCCATAATTATAGTATATAAATAGACCCAAAATGTGAAGCTTTATCATATTTGGTATTTAGTAGTCAAAGTGCTGCCACTGACAGTAGTCTCATCTCCAATCTTCCAGATTATGCTTCTGATATGGTGTTGGCTTTAACTTTTGGATCGTATACTGTCCTTGCTCTGCATAGGTCTTGTGCTTGATGGGCTAGTTAAACTATCATAAAATCATTTTGAGTTTAAAGAATGATGGTTGAACTAAATTTACTGTATCAGTCGTTCAGTAATTACCATTTTCTCACTTCAGAATGACTTGTGCATTCCTCTAGTACAGTAAATATGAAGCTATATAAAGAAAGCTTTATGTTTAAATTGTAGAAATATGTCAACATGGTTTTTGCCCCAAATGTGTAACAAGCAATATGAGGCATCAGCATTCATGATAAATTGTTGACACATAAGTCTTCTTTGAAAACGCTTGCTTTCTAGATTACCTCTGAGATTCTGGTATACAAGTCTCATGAATATTTTTCTGCTTATTATGTTTGTTTCTTGATAGTTGTTAGTTAACTGGTCTATCTTGTGAATGTGTTTGCTCAAAAGTAATTTGTAAAAGCTATTTAAGATACAAACTTATATTATGTCGCTCACTAAGTTGGTCATTGTTTCTATGATCATCATGATATCAGAGAGATTAAGGCATTGTGAGAAGCAATATATAGTTATGCATCCTGTTTTTCTTCTTTTACTCTTCATTTTTCATTCTTTAACTGAAGCTAATATTTCTTCCAGTTCCATGGAAAATCCAGAAATTTCAGATATCAAGCATTTCTTTAAGTCCTCCCCTGCCTCGTGCAATGCCACAGCAGCCCAAGGGTCTGAAAATGAAGTTATTGAACTCGTTCCCTTATCAGACGATGGGTATACTCATAGCTCCAGGATGACACCTCAGAAATCAGTTTGCATGGAAAATAGAACTGCTAGTGATCAGAGTGGTATTAAAACCTTGATTCTCTTTGAGGATGTGGATGCTACTCTTTATGAAGATCGTGGATTTATTGCTACAATACGTCAACTTGCAGAGACAGCAAAACGGCCCATGATATTGACTAGCAATAGTAAGAGTGTTCTTTATTGAAGTATTTTCATTCTTCATCAAATTGTTATTTCTACTTTCCATTGATAATTGTTTTGTTAAAAATTTTAAGGCAACGATCCTGTCCTGCCAAACAATTTGGACAGGCTAGAGCTGTGTTTCACTATACCAACATTGAAGGAGCTCCTCCCTCTTGTAAATATGGTATGAGTTGCTTACGCACTTAATCTTCCATTCTTCATAAAGGAGATCTATTAGCAACTGTATCCAATATGTAGGAGATCTCTTTGTAGGTTTGTGCTGCAGAAAAAGCTAATATTCAACCTTGTTTGGTGGAGCGATTTATTGGATTTTGTCAAGGAGATATCCGTAAAACCATTTTGCATCTACAATTCTGGTGTCAGGGTCAAAGTTACCAAAAAGGTGAGTCACAGGTAATCATGTAAGTATGTGCCATGCTATTTACATGGTCTGGTATAGCAGCACAGGTGGATTAGAAAGTTAATTTTGAAAATATTGCCGAAGCAGATATATGGTTTTGTTAAGAATGTTCTAATATTCTATGCTGATACAGACTCGTTTCTCAATTGTCCAGATAGGGAAGTGCAGAGTGCATATGGTCCAGTAGTATATGATCCTGATGCTGGGCACAGGATACTACCAAAGATAATCTGTTTTGGTTTCCCTTCTCAGCTTTCTGAGATTGTGGAGAAGGAGATCACCAAGACACTGCAGGAGGTGGAAGAAACCTCTAGCTTAACTGAGATAGTTGAAGAGGAAGAAGTATATAATAATGATTTGATGGCACATGAGATTGAACTAGACAGTATTGAGTCCAAAAAAGAAGCAATGTTAAGCAGGCACTGCCCTGATCAGGATGGCAATGAATTGGCAGGTCAGTTTGATACTGCTTGCGAATTTTCCAATTCTTCAGGATCACCAGTTGCATTCAGTCGGCGAAGTGTCCGAAGAAGAATTGATACTGTACTGTCTTCAGATTCTGAAGAGGAATTTTTTAGTGAAAGATTTCTTGTTCCTGGCAAACTGTTTGATGATATGGATAATGAAGTGCACCTTCAAGTGATAAATAAAACCCCGTCTCATTGTCTAGCAACTGAAATGTCGGTCAACCCATTAACTGAGCAGCTTCTTCAGTCTCAAGGGAAAAAGTCTGGGGAAAATTATTATCCCTGCTCAGTTATAGCAGATTGTTCAAATGTAAATGGTATGTGCAGGTCAGTTGATGTTTCCTGTGTTCCCGAATCATCCTTCGTTCCTGAGACTCAGCTATTTTCTGAAACAGTGTCTTGTGGAGATGTTGGTAATACGGCAGATACTGTTTTTGCAAATGATGATTTTCCAGTTAAAGGTATTAACTTAAATATATCTCCATCTGGATTATATGAAATTCCGATTTTGCTGAGAAATAGTTATGATACAAAATCAGTTCAAGAAGAAGAGGTTGCAGATTGTCGCAATAATAGTGCTGAAACTGCTTTTACAAAAAATGAATTTCCCGTTGGTGGTATTGACTTGAATATATCTCCATCTGGATTGCATGAAATTCCGATTTTGCTGAAAAATAGTAATAATGTAGAATCAGTTCAAGAGGAAGAGGAGGTTGCAGATTGTCACAATAATAGTGCGGAAACTGGTTTTACAAAAAATGATTTTACCATTGGTGGTATTGACTTGAATATATCTCCATCTGGATTGCATGAAGTTCCGATTTTGCTGAGAAATAGTGGTGATATAATTACAGAATCAGTTCAAGAAGAAGAAGAGGTGGCAGATTCTCACATTGAATGTGTTGAGGCACCTAGAGAATATCAAGGGATTGATGAGTGCAGTCGTATGAATTTCAGTAGGAGATCCAAGTTTAAGAAGAAGCCAAGGTCCTTTGTGGCCTCTGATTTTGTACAAGATACGTGGAGGAAACTTCGTCATTGTCACATGGATCTACAACAGTATGCCACACTTGAACACAAAGACGCTTCTAAAGTTCTGAAACTTGCATATGGAATGAGTAATCTAATTTCAGAAGCCGATATGTTACTCAGCGACTGCCAACTACAAATATGTGTAAGTATTTATATAATTATTGGTTTGGATGTGGAACAACTATATTTTTTTTGAATTTTACATGTCATGTCATGATGGTAAGTTAGTAATCGTTAACTCTTCAGGATTATCTAGAACCCGCAATGGTTCCTTGTGAGAATTCGCATTCGTTCAGCTGGTGCGATGACCAACTGAAGATGGTGTCAACAATTTCAGAACATGGGATGTGTTTATTTGCAAAAGATATTGCTGCAGTAAATTCAAACATGGTTCCTGCGAGTGTAGTGGATTTGGCATGGGAGATGGTGGCATCCTCAACCAATACAATGGCATTGGGGAAATTGGTCAATCAGGATAAGAGAAGAATCCAGAGTTTAGAAATGGAGCCACCTAAGAGTTGCATTTCCTCACAAAGGTATACAACTCTAGGCCTAGTTTCAGTACTAGTAGCCATGCTCACGTATCATTGCACACGTTACTAAGCCCTAGCTAGAACACTTGATATTCATAAATTAATAGCAGGTTAAAAAATTTCTGCTGTATGCATTCGCATTGGTACTATTTAATTTAAATTTGTTAAAGACTTTTTCCAAAGGATTTTGCGCCCCCCATCTCGAAGGATGTTCAAATGTCCAGACATTAATATCTAGCTTAAGGATCTACATGGGGGGACTAGGGAAGCTTTGCCCAGTGAAATGAAGAACAATATTTGTTTGCCCTGCAATACTCAAATTAAAGTACAACACACATAGTTGATCACCATGCTGCAGTACTTGCATTCATAATAACAAAATCATCTATGAAAATTATGCCTATATATACTTGTGATGTATTAATTGGTCTTATAACATTAAACAACAACGTAAAGTAATATTAGTTGGAGTTGGAAGATTTGGATAAAATTATTAATTGTGAAGGTTCACTACTTCATAAAGAATCCTAGGCAAGTTCAATGAAGTGTATCTTGGATAGATTGAATTTGGAATATTTGATTTGTTAAAAAATGACTTTATTGCACTTTTCATATGCTAACTATCTTTCATATCTGTACTTCTGTCGCAAGTTCTTTCCTTGTGTGATGCATCTAAGGTGGTTGTAAAATTTTGCTTTGTATTCGGATGTTATTCAAATCTCTCTTTTTTCGATTTTTACTTTCAAAATATTTGTTATATAATTTTTTACTAGAATTAAATGTGTTTTCACCTGTGTGCAGTGAATTAGCGTCAAGCCTTTGCAGTATAGTTCAGTCCATAGTTCCTTCGAGATCATATTTATCAATAAAGGGCGAAGCATTCCATGAATACCTCTCTTCATTGAGCCAAATCTCAAGATCAGAAGCCTCTCGTATATCCGAAAGCATTAATAAGTCAAAAAAACGGAGGTGAGTGTTTACACCATCAAAATGCTTATTATTTTGCAAGCTCTAAATGTAAATTTTTGGCGATCCCACGGTTATAGGCTAGGCTTATAGTGTTCTCATTTAGTTGGCTCATGGAATATTGCAGAGTACGTGTTGCTCGAAACTTCTTGAGTACTGGTGCACTATCTTTATCTCCTGAAGATATTTCATTATTGGATCAATATAATTGCTACCAGAAAGTTTCCTCCCAATCCATGGATGCAAGTTTGAGATAAACATGGTAGATAACTTAATCTTCTAATTTATATCATGAAGCACGGCAGGAAAATAGAGGTTATTTCTTTGTAAATCTTATAGAGCTTCATTTCATTTGTATTTTTAGGAATTTACAATGCCAAAAGTAGCTTCATTTATAGAGCTTCATTTTGTATTTTTTTTTTTTTTTGTAATAACTTTTTAGTATTATTGTAATTTTAGTGTCCCATTAAGCAAGTTATAATTATAATAGTGTAGTGTTTTTTCCACTAAAAATGAGTCAAAAAGAAATAATTTAATGTTCACGAGACAAGTAAGGAAGGAAGGTGGGTAACTTGTCCCTGTTATCTTTATCCCAAAGGCCAAAAGAGTTGTAACACTCTTAATTTCCTGAGGAACGTTTCCTTCCATTTTCCTTTGACTCTCTTTTTCACAAGGAAACTCAATTCCCCATAAATTGAAATTAAGGGATAGATAACACAAGCCACAAGGTGTGGTGAAACCGTGAGAGCATATATATATATATATATATAGATAGATAGATAGATGAGTTACGTACATACAGTCACGGAATCACTCACCACTTGCATTGTAATCAATCCCACCAATCTCTGAATTACGACTGTACAAACAATTATATATATATATATATATATATACATATATAGGCCGGATTCTGTCCGGACTCCCGGACAGGTTTAAAATTCGGACCTTTTTTTAGCTTGTAGCGGCTGGCCAAAATGGGTTGCTCCCCAACAACCGGTTGCTGTGGATGGAGACCCATATATATATATATATATATATATATATATATATATATATATATATATGTACGGTCCCTTTCTCCAACGACGATTTTTTGAGCGACGGTTAGAATTGTCGTCATAGTTATGCCGTCGGTTCTGTATGCTATAGCGACGAAAAAAATTGTCGTTATATTTGATTTACTTTTGATTCGTTATTTAAGGTTGGTTGGAGAAGGGAATTGTATATATGTATGTATATGCCTGCAAATATATCTGTAACGTACATAAATACATGGCCCTATCTTCTGCCATTTTAGAGGGGGAAAACACTTTTTAAAACAAGTCCATGCAGGACTTGACACTGATAATTCATACGTGAATGCAACTACATGTGGGAAAGTAACAAGTAAAGTTAATAATCTCTTGAATATCAAATATGCAAGGGAAACATGATGATATCGCAAGTAAATACTGAATATAATAAATTAAAAAATATCGTACCAGTAGATTATAACCAACAATTATTTAAACCAACCTCAAACTCGATATGCTTGTAGTAAGTTATACATGTTTTGAGTTTACGGTCTAATCGTAAGTTTAATAATATTATCAAATCCGGCTATCATTAAATTAACGTCATGGTAAAGAAAGAGATCATTTTTCGACTTGTGTTTCGACAATGTAGGGTTGGGGGGGCGTCCGGTGTAAATGTACTGGACTAACGTCCGGTACACAGTGTTAATTTTTTTTTTTCCACAATTATGAAAAAAAAAACAAAAAAAAAAGAGGCACCGGACGTACCGGTCGTTAAGGAACCGGACGCCCCCCAATTAGACAATGTATTGGTCAATATTATCCAACCAGTGTTCACGAGAGGTTGGAGGTTTGAGTCTTGTCATGTCAAGGCAGAATGTGTTCAAATTAATAATTTTTTTTTGATATTTTGACATATTTTTTTGATATTTTTATATGATTCTCTCTCACGTGAACATACAATGAATCTCATTTTTACATAAAAATATCAAAAATATATATGAAAATCGTGCTCTCCATAAAAAAAAAATAGTATGGCCTGCATTATAATCATGAGGTATATTAAATAGGAGAATCTTTTACCACTCTCTAAAGTTTACTTGTACGCATAAGGTATGATAGCAAGTAGGAGTTCTAACAAAATCAGAAGGGTAATATGGTCATTTGGTACAAATGCCAGCGAATAAATCGGGAGCAATTATTTGGAAGTAGTACGACTACTTGAATACTTCCAAAGGCCCAATTTTCGATGTTACATTTTTTTTTAATTTCCCTTAATAATATACCCTCTATTAATGGGATAAATCATTTTTTGATCACCGTACTAGAGTCTGATTTTCATCGTGGTTATCGAATTTTTTTTTGTTACAATCGAATAATTATACTCTCAAAAATTACAAATGGTCATTCTGTTCGATTTTCGTCCAAAAATTTGACGAAAATACTGATTGTGCATATTGAGCCGTTATTTTTGCTGACGTAGAGGGTAAAAAATTTTCTTAAAGAAAATATTACTCACAAGTCACGAATTCTAGATCTCTCCAAACTAGAAACCTTATATTCTAACAAAAATCATTGTGCCAACTATCTACTATGCTTAAATTTATGTAATACTAATATTTAAACTAAGTAGAATCGTTTCTAGGAATTATAATAATAATAATAATTATTATTATTATTATAACTGTAATAATAATTATTATTATTATTGTAATAATACAGTGACCAAAAAGGGATAATACACTGTAGTATTACAATAATAATAATAATAATTATTAAAATTTTAAATAATAATTATTTTAATAATAAAATAAGTATTGTAATTAAATAATTATTAGAATAATAATAATTATTGTAATATTAGTGCATAATATTTCATTTCGTTAAATTTAAATAATTATAATTACTTGTATTGATTTAAAAGAATTCAAATATATTTCTACTTTTAAAATTGAGGAAGTATATATATATATATATATATATATATATATTATAAAGCCTCCACCGTGGCAAGTTGCATCACACCTTTTTATTTTTCTCTTTTGCCCTTACAATTTTATTCATATTATTATTTTATCATTTTTACATGAAATTTTTTATATCTTTTTGTTTAGTCATTTACATTTTACACACATATACCGTGTGCCTGAGTATTAGTACTTCTTATGAGCTCAAATATTTGAGGATGATTTATTTTAAAATAATTTATAAGTTAAAATTTAAAGTAAGTTATAAATAAAAATATTTGATACTATTTGGATTTATAAATAAAAAAATAAGCTTAAATAAAATATGAATATATTTAGTTAAAATGATTTATAAATTAAAATAAGGTGTAAAGACTATTAAAATAAAGTCAAAATGTATTTCCATTTAGTCAAGCGTACTTATTTTAATTAAATGACTTATAAATTATTTTTTAAAAAGTAAAAAATAATTATTTTTCAAAAATTACTTGTAAATCAAAAAATAAGTCATAGTCAAACAAGTGAAATATTGAAAAACAGCTGCAGTCGAACAATATTAGATATGTGTGTTATAAGTTTTATTTGTACTAAATTTAATTTCTATTATAATTTTTTGAAGTTAATTCCTAATATTTGTAAAATATTAGACTTTTTTTGGGTACATCTCAATCTACTATTATCACCACTTGCCTCTTTTTGATATTGTAGTAATACTGTATTTAGTTACGAATTATATTATATTTTTATAAAGTGGAGCTTTAAAAAATATTATTACAATAATAATAATAATTATTATTATTATTATTATTATTATTATTATTACAATTCCTAGAAACAATGCTACTTAGTTTAAATATTAGTATTACATAAATTTAAATATGGTAGATAGTTGGCATAATAATTTTTGTTGGAATATAAGGTTTTAAGTTTGGAGAGGTCTAGAGTTCGAGACTTGTGAGTAACATTTTCTTTAAGAAAATTTTTAACCCTCCACGTCAACAAAAATAACGGCTCAATATGTACAGTCAGCATTTCCGTCAAATTTTTGGACGGAAATCTAACGGAATAACCATTTTGTAATTTTTGAGAGTACAATTATTCGATTATAACAAAAAAAATTCGGTAACCACAATGAAAACCGAACCCTAATACAGTGATCAAAAAGTGATTTATCCCCTCTATTAATACTAGCACCGGTGATTTAAAAAAGTTAAAAAATAAAATTTATGTAAAATTTATAAATTATGAAGGATAAAATAAAAAATATATAAAGTTTGGAATATTAAATAAAAAATAGTAATATAATTAAAGTTATAGGAGGAAAAAAAAGTGTGATACAAAATCACCAAAGCCTCTATAGAAGCTTTATAATATGCTCTTTCAGTCCTTTAATATAAGAAGTATTTTTGTCCCTTATTATAAGTCGTTTGAGATTTTCAAGTAAGTATTAATTGCTTAGTTTTTAATATTATCCCAAGTATTAAATATAATTTTGGTTCTCTTACTATTTTTTGTCTAATAAATAATAATATATTTTTCCAATACAAAGGTAAAATAGATAATTGATATTATATTTAGTACTATACAATTATTTCCTTAATACTTGTGCGCAACTCTAAAACGACTTATAATAAGAGACAGATGGAGTAAATAGACACTCCATCCATTCCTAAAAAGATAACTAAAGATACAAATTTTGTTGTCACCAAAAGTATGAAAAAAATACAGAGTCAATTAGTATGAAAAATTAAAAGTACTCGTCACTTTATATAATTTTGTGGGATCACTGAAGATAAATTTGAACTTTTTTCTCTACTTCTACTTTTTTTAATATGCGTTAAATTTTGATTTGAATTCTCTCCATTACACATTCTCGATCTTCAATTTCATCCAATATATCATATTTTTATAATTGTTGATAATAAAATTGAAATCAACACCGATAAACTAATTTATTATATGGAATAGCATAATTGTTCTAAAAATAAAAACAATCCGATTTTTTTCATCGTTGATAAATATGTGAAATTTTTATCAAAATTTTAATAGTTAAAATTTCTTTTAAACTTATAGTAGTGAAAATATTTTTATAATTCTAATTTTTTGTGTTATTAATTTTAATATCATTAACTATCTATTAATATATTTTGATCATTATTAACAAAATTATTAAGATCAAATAATTGGTGTATTGAATGAAACTAGAAAAAATGTAATGGAGGTAGGGGTGTGCAAATAAACCATTTTTTTTAGTTTTTGGACAAATCGGACCGGTCCGAACTGGCCGATTCGGTATAAATATAAATCGGTTCGGTACCGGTACAGAAAATCGGTATATACCGGTTAAACGGTACCGATTTCGGGACATGGTTTTCATGGATCGGTATAATCCGAATCGGACCGATATATACTGATTTTCTAATTTTTTTTATTATTAATAAATAATTAATAATAAAAAAAATTAATGATTATAATAATACAAATAATAATAACATTAATAATTATAAAATAATAATAAAAATAATAAAATAATAATTATATTAATTTTCAGTTACTGTTCATTTATTTTGTGATAAATATTATTAGGTGTCAGGTGTCAGGATTCTTTACGTGAGGGTAGATGTGCTTGTGACCACCATAGTTACACATCAATGGTACTATATCTTCCCTTTCATCAAATTTACGATAATACCCATATAATTTCCTTTCACTGAAAATGGTTAGACAGATTGATGCTGGGTGATGGTCAGAGACTAGGTCAGAAATGGATATTGATACTACTTGATATTACGGGGATCCAGTTAACATGAAGTTTAATTTTTGATAAGTTAGTCAACTGATCAATAGAATATTGACACACATATAACCTCGTTTGCGTGTCAGCACTCTATTGGTTAATTGATCAACTTACCCAAAAATAAACTTCTTGATTACCATTTCCATAGTATGGATATGAACAAAATTTTTTGAGCCTAATGTGATTAGTTGGGATTCCGTTAGTATGAAGTGAATTTCATGATAAGTTTATTTTATGTCTAATATAGTGTTGACATCAGGTGAGAGGGTGATCTCTCTGCGTGTCAGCACTGTATTGGATATGAAGTTCATTTCATGCTAACCACTCTGGATTATTTAATTTCAATCGCGCTTTTAAGTTTTTCCTATTAAGGAAATGCATTTTTTAATTAATTCAGATTTCATAGAATATTGTTGTAAATGTACTCTATAAAGTTTTCAGAATGAAGGGAAAAAAGAACAATTAGAGATGAAATGACCACAAAACCTATTTAAATAAACTAATGCTAGATAATTATGAAAAGGGTATGTATATTTATTGACGTTTAGAGCGTTTGCAGTTGTAGCGTTTGATGGTCCGAACACACCGCGCCACTTTTGGAACATCATATTTGGACCTCAAATACAGTGTTTGAAAGATAAATAAGTTTCGTTTAAAATAAATTATTTGTAAACGAATACAATTCTTAATAAAAAGATTTTTAGTTAATTACTAGACATAAAGGGGTAAGTGGGTAACAACAAATCAACATTCATGCAATTGATGTATTTGTAATTAGTTTATTGCTTACCATGCATGACCTTTGCGGAACAACATAATTTTAATGGGTACTAGGGAGGTTGGAAGTCTACCTATATTATTGGAATGATGCAAATTATGATTGTTTTTATCATAACTTTATATATTTAATAACTGAGACTATATATATATATATATATATATATATATATATATATATATATATATATATATATATATATATATATTGTGTTATACTCCTTTTGTTTGCATATTAGGGATACAATTTAATTTTTGAGGTGAAACGATGGTATATTAAATTTTAAATTGATGTAAATTTATTTAATTTTAATTGATAAAATTATTATAATTATATAGTATATATATAAAAAAATATTAATAACAAAATTTGCTTCATTCTAAATTTTTTATTAGGCATATCAATTTTAAAATTTATTATACTGTCGTTTGATCTTAAAAATTAAATCGTATCTCTGATTTTAAAACAAAGAGAGTAAATATAAAGGACTGTAACATACCTTCAACCACATTTGTTTTTTTAATACTTTTAGTAATATAATAATACAATTGAATTACCATTTCAATTGAATTAGGTTATTGCTTACTTTTCCTACAAATCCAACTATTTTTGAAACAGAGAGTAAATATAAAGAATTATTTTTTATTGTATCTTAATACATCTTAACAGCTCATTTTTTAATGTATTTTAACCGCCTATATTTTTGTATTAAGAGATTCTCTGAATAATTTAGACTCATATTTATATCTTAACTATTCAGAGGACTTTTTGTAAGACCCCAACTTTTTAATAAAGATGATTTTTCTATCAATGTTATTTTTTAAATATTATGGAATGAATTTGATATAATGTTATAGCTGTGGGTAATATTTATAAATTTTACAAAGTACGCAAGTTGCTATATAATATGTGACGCCCCCAAAATATGTATACATCACCCATCTTGGGTCGTCAGAAAATACACTACTGATAACTTCATTTATACAACTGTCGTGCAAAATACAACGACAAGTATACTGTGAGTTTTAATACAAATATATGTAACTCTCATGGTGACTCGACCACAACCTTACAATGGTACGTTACATAAAAGTACAGTCAAAAACTGTTTTAAAAATTAAAATCTTTGAGAAGTGCTCAAAGAAACCTTCGTACATAGGAGGCCATGAATCTAAGTTATGATAGATATCATATGTCCAAAGAATTATCCTTGGTTGACCCAATAGACCCCAAAGAAAAACGAGAAGATTACTATCATGTTCCTTCCAATGGTGAGTCTTCTCTTGACATATAACTATCTCCACTGTCTCCAAGTGAAAATTATATTTTAAATAAACTCCAAGATCATATAGGTAGTGCTCGTAGATATACTCAGCAAGTTGATGTGCACAACCCTGTCTTATGATAACACGAGGTTGTATGTCATTAGACATTTTGTATGAAAGTGACAAAACACCCTTCCAAAGTTGGGTTCGCCTCACCCTATTCGGTTCACCAAAATTAAATATCAAATGACGTATACAATACGACACACTTATCTAAAGTTCTCAATAAAATTATTTTCATACTATTTAGGGAGAACCTCAACAGCTATAGACCACCGTTCTATTCCCCTGTTATTCCCGCTCGACCCAGTTACACTCTTATTACCTGAAAAGAATTATGAAGCAAAAGGGTGAGTACAACTAGCCCAGTAAAAAATATCATAACTAAAGATAATTAAATTATCAATAGCTTTCGTCAATAATAAATCAGAGATTTTGAACATATGGTAGATGATAAAACTTTTCAACCATAGTTGCAGCAGAACGAGCAATCCATTAAAAGAGTCAAATAGACCATCAGGTCTATTATCTTCTCCATGTTAAAAGTCCACCAATAATGTTTTATCCCTGTAACATCAATCAACAATTTCTCTCCAAAATCATATGAATAATTCATAATTATAATTGTGATTCTGAATTCCTTTTCGCACCCAGAACGAAGATAATTTTCATCAAAAATCATGGTTATACCAAATCATAATCCCTGCTCATAATCATACTAATAAATTCATCTTTGCACTATGGCTAAATATATTCATTAACAACTCATCTTTGCACTACAGGCCAAAGACATACAACTGTATTTTTCAAGAGTCAAGTAGAGCATGATATCTACTATCTTCTACGAATTTAAAAGTTTATTATCAATATTTTATCGCTGAGACTCAGCTTAATAAATAATCCACATCATCGAATCACCCTTGCACTACGGCCAAGGATATTCGTTGATATCACATCCATGAATTATCCATGCACTACGGCCAATGATATTCATTATTATCACATCCATGAATTAATATTTCATTGCTGAGACTCAGCTCAATAATTAATTCACATCATCAATTCATCCCTGCACTATAGGCCAATGACATTCTTTTAGTATCACGACCACGAATTATCCATGCACTACGGGCCAAAGATAATCGTGTTTTCATCAACGGTCCTGATCATGCCATAAAATAATTCATCTTTGCACCCTTAGCCGAAGAGAATCCATAGTCATAATCATACCAAAAATTGTCCATCAATCCACTACGGCCAATGAGGACTTTTTCCACATCATTTATAACATTACGGTTATGATTATACCGAATAATCCCTGGTCATAATCATACCAAGTCCATCTATGCACTACATGCCACATATGACTTTCAACATAATATATACATGAGGATCATGACAACGATATAAAGAATCAATCAAATGAGATAAAGGATAAATATTAAACATTTATAATATAAATTATCCAGGGTTCAAGAATATCCCAATGTTATTAATCACTTAATAATCTCATAATCTAATATAACTAATATTATAGCAATATTTTAATTATTTCTTAAACTTATAAATAATTTATTTTAATTGTTTACACTTTACCAAATAATGCATTTAATCATTCAAAAATGTCATACTCATAAGATTTCGTCACCAATGATCAAATCTCTTATCAAAAATCTGCATAACCTATATAGGATTTGATGAGTAGGCTTTATACCTATGAATCCGATATTATTAAACTTAATTATCGTTATCTTTAATTGTTTTTTAGTATCTTTTTATGTGTTTTGTGTTTATTTGTTGTAGGTTGGAGCTGGAGGGACAAATTGGTCATTTTGGAGAAGAAAAAGGTCAAAAATCATGAAAATTAAAGCTGAGTGGCATTTTTATAATTATGTGGTCCTGGTCAAGCGCCTAGGCGCTTGAAAATGGCCTGTGATGAGCGCCAAGGCGTTCATGTGCGGAAAAAGGAGCGTTTTTCTACTGCTAAGTGGGTTTTTGAAGCCAAAGAGGAGTCTGAATGAGGGCTGAGACTAATACAAATAAGAGAAGACTTTAGAAAAGACGTATCACTTAATTTTTTAAGAGATTTGCAGGGAGAACAACAAAGAAAAACACGAAGGAGAATTGCAAAGGCTAAAGATCTAAGAGAGAGTATTGGAGCAAATTCAGATTTTCTTCTTCTCTTCTCTAGTTTTATTTTTTGTAACTATCTGGGATGTTTGGATTATTAATTTGGATGATGTTTTTCTTTATTATTATCATGAACTAAATTTTAATTAATATTGCAACGGAACTTGGTATGTAGTTTAAATTACAAGCTTCCCATTGAATGAAAGTTAGTTTTTATTGAATTGTTTATTATATCTTATGCTTATTGGTTAATTGTTTGGCCAACAATTACTGTGATAATCTATATAAAATTGGAAGATGGAGTATAGATTGAGATCTGGATATGATAACATCTGTTCATATAATCTGAATAGGGTTAATATGATTAGCGTGTAGGATAGGAATATACCTATGTGTCTTTTGTATCCATTGAAAGAATTTGAGTGTAAACCCCTAATTAACTTGATTCACATAGGAATATAGTGAGTTGATTAACTGGGGTGTTCCTTGTAATTCCGCATCTTAAAGATTGGATTTAGGAGGATTTGTTCACGTGTCTTTGGAAGAAGTGCGTGAATATTCATAAAGCATTCTTAGATAATGATTCATATTAATTGATTTATTTTAAATGGGAAGTAAGTTAGTTTAAATGAAATACCAAGGGAAGTTGTAATCTTAACCTGTTAAATCTGCAGTTATTCTTGTGAAATTTTGATTTTTAATCATTAGTTTTGTTAAGTTTAAATTTCAAATCACAAACAAAATTTTCGTAGTTTAAAATAGGATTAATTGCATTAGAGTTAGTAATCGATAAATATTAGTCTATTTCCTCGTGTGAATGATATCCTTGCTTGCTGAATATTACAATTGAACGCGTATACTTGCGTGGTAAAGTGCTATTAAAAATTTAGGCAACAGGTTTTTGGCGCCGTTGCCGGGGAGATTAGTTTAATATTTTGTCATTATTAATTTTTATAGCGTTAATCTTAATTTAAACCTTTTTTTTGTTCTATTCAGGTGTTCTTGACTAGTGTATGCAAACGTGATCGAAGAAGCCAGATTTATTGCCTCACGAGGACGACATCGAGAAAAAATTTCAGCGGTTGCGTAAGTGGGTTAAAGAAACCAAAGAGGCACTTGATAAGAAAGATACTATGGCTGAAGAAGAGCAAAAAGCACTGCGGGATTATGCTACTCTGCGGGTTACTGAAATTCAGTCGAGTATTACGAGGCCTACCATTACTGCCACAAGTTTTGAGATAAAACCGGGGATAATATAGATGATTCAAAATTCATGTCAGTTTGGAGGGTTATCAAATGATGATTCGAACGATCAAATAGTCAGCTTTATAGAAATTTGTGATACTTTCAAGTACAATAATGTGTCAGAGGATGCAATAAGGCTAAGGCTATTTCCATTTACTCTCAGAGATAAGGCTAAGAATTGGCTCCATTCACTACCACCAGGCTCGATTACTACATGGAATGATCTCGCCCAGAAATTTCTTGCAAAGTTTTTCCCGCCTGCAAAAATAGCAAAGTTGCGGAACGATATCTTCTCTTTCGTTCAGCACGATTCAGAATCACTATATGAAGCTTGGGAGAGATTCAAATATTCCTTGCGAAAATGTCCACACCATGGGATTCCTAAATGGCTTCAGGTGCAAACTTTTTATAACGGTTTATTCAGCACAGTGAGATCGAGTATAGATGCTGCAGCAGGAGGAGTTATTATGGCCAAGAATTGTGATGAGGGGTATTAGTTGCTTGAAACCATGGCAGCTAATAATTATCAGTGGCCAACAGCAAGAACGACTCAGCCAAGGACAGTCGGAGTGTATGAAGTGGATGCGATGACAGCATTGTCAGCTCAAGTGACAGCTCAGATTTCTGCTCTTACAAAGAAGATAGATGCACTTGGGGTACAACCAGTTCAGAAAATGAAAATGATTTATGAAATATGTGCGGGTAACCACTCAAGTAATTAATGTGCAATAAATCCTGAGTCAGTCCAGTTTGTTTCCAATTATAACAGGCAACAGGGCAGTTATTCAAACAACTACAATTCAGGAGTGAGAAACCACCCGAATTTTTCTTGGAGTAATAATCAGTCACATGCTCAAGCCCAAGATCCAAGGCAATCATATCCACCTAGATTTCAGCCACATCAACAATCTCAACAACACCCACAACCTCATCAACCTGATAAGTTATCACAAATGGAAGAATTGTTGGCAAGATTGGCAACTCAGTTTGAAGCCACAACGAAAAACTAATCAGCTGCAATAAAGAATCTTGAGAACCAAATGGGGCAGATAGCTAATGCTTTGAATACTAGAACTCCAGGTTCTTTACCTAGTGATACGGAGAAAAATCCAAGGAATGATGGAAATGAGCACTGTAAGGCAGTTACACTCAGAAGTGGGAAGAAGTTGACTACAGATTTGGACGGACACAAAAAAATAATCTCTGCTGAGGATGGTGAACAAGAGCGTGGAAAGTCGGAAAGTAAATCTGGGGAAAAAGTTGTGAAAAAACAACAAGAAGATAAGCAAACAACAGTCGTACCACCTGTGCCGTTTCCTCAAAGATTTCAAAAGCAGAAATTAGATAGACAATTTTCAAAAATTTTAGAAGTGTTCAAAAAGCTACAAATCAACATTCCATTCGCAGATGCTTTAGAACAAATGTCTAGTTATGCAAAATTCATGAAAGATATTTTAGCAAGAAAGAGGAAGCTAGGGGAGTTCGAAACTGTAGCATTGACAGAAGAATGTAGCGCAATTCTGCAAAGAAAGTTACCACCGAAGTTGAAGGATCCGGGTAGCTTCACAATACCGTGCACGATTGGGCCCCAGTTCTTTAACAGATGTTTGTGTGATTTGGGTGCGAGTATTAACTTGATGCCGCTTTCGATCTACACTCAGTTGGGATTACCAGCACCAAAGCCAACAAATATCTCTTTACAACTCGCAGATAGATCAGTGACATACCCTAGGGGCATTGTGGAAGACATATTAGTGAAGGTGGAAAAATTCATATTTCCAGCTGACTTCATTGTGTTGGACTACGAAGAGGATAAAGACATACCCATTATCCTTGGAAGACCGTTTTTAGCCACTGGAAGGACATTAATTGATGTACAAAAGGGAGAGTTAACAATGAGAGTTCAAGATGAAGAAATAACTTTTAATGTTTTCAAGGCTATGAAATTTCCGAAGGGAGAGGAAGAGTGCTTTAGAGTTGATCTGATTGAAGAAGCAACTGAAGAGATATTTAGTGAATCTGTGATTGAAGACCCTTTTGAAACCGCATTGGTTAGTGAAAATTTATTTGATGATTCAACTGTGCTAGAATGGGTTCAAATGTTAGATTCAACTCCGAAGTTCACACGATGTTTGCAAAAATTTGAACCTCTGGATTATCGGGGAAAGCTAGATGAAAAGGTGACATCATCCTTAGAAGAACCTCCTACCTTGGAACTTAAGCCATTGCCTAACCACCTTTGGTACGCCTACCTTGGTTCTTCTTCCTCCTTGCCAGTCATTATTTCTGCATCACTTGATAAGGTTCAAGAAGAAAAGCTACTAATGGTACTTCGACAATACAAGACTGCTCTTGGATGGACTCTTGCAGATATCAAGGGGATAAGCCCATCAATTTGTATGCATAAGATTTTGTTGGAAGATGAAGCAAAACCAACTATTGAACAACAACGAAGACTCAATCCCATTATGAAGGAAGTTGTCAAAAAGGAAATCATTAAATGGTTGGATGCGGGAATTATCTACCCTATCTCAGATAGCTCATGGGTAAGTCCGGTTCAATGTGTGCCAAAGAAAGGGGGAATGACAGTAGTTGCGAATGAGCATAATGAATTGATCCCAACTCGAACAGTTACGGGTTGGCGGGTGTGTATGGATTACAGAAAGTTGAATAAGGCCACTCGTAAGGACCATTTTCCTCTACCATTCATAGATCAGATGTTGGACAGGCTTGCAGGGCACGAGTATTATTGTCTCTTGGATGGATACTCAGGCTATAACCAGATTGCCATTGCACCCGAGGATCAGGAGAAAACAACAGTCACATGCCCATATGGTACTTTTGCTTTTCGCAGAATGTCTTTTGTGTTATGTAATGCGCCAGCGACATTTCAACGGTGTATGATGGCTATTTTTTCCGATATGGTTGAACAAAATCTCGAGGTATTTATGGATGATTTTTCAGTTTTTGGGGATTCGTTTGATTATTGTTTGGAAAATCTCACACTCGTGCTCAAACGGTGTATGGAAACGAATTTGGTTTTAAACTGGGAGAAATGTCATTTTATGGTGCAAGAGGGGATAATTTTGGGTCATCGAGTATCATCAAAAGGAATTGAGGTTGATAGAGCTAAGATCGAAACCATTGAGAACCTGCCACCACCTATTTCTGTAAAGGGTATTCGAAGTTTTTTGGGACACGCTGGTTTCTATAGACGATTTATAAAAGACTTCTCCAAAATCACGAAACCACTTTGCAATCTTTTGGATAAGGATGTCCCATTCAACTTTGATCAAGCATGCCTGGAAGCTTTTGATGTGTTAAAGAAAAAACTTGTTACCGCACCTGTAATCATAGCGCCAGATTGGAATATCCCGTTCGAATTAATGTGTGATGCTAGCGACTTTGCGATTGGCGCAGTTCTTGGCCAACGAAAGGATAAAATTTTTCATGCTATATACTATGCTAGTAAGACATTGACGGATACCCAACTGAATTATACCACTACTGAGAAGGAGCTATTAGCAGTTGTTTATGCATTTGATAAATTTCGCTCATATTTGATTGGGACAAAGGTGATCGTGTTTACAGATCATTCGGCAATTAAGTACTTAATAGCAAAGAAAGACGCGAAACCGAGATTAATTAGATGGGTATTATTGCTACAAGAGTTTGACTTGGAGATCCGGGACCGAAAAGGAACAGAAAATTAGGTTGCTGATCATTTATCACGATTAGAGAATTCAGAACTAAAAAAAATGACACAACAGTGATCAATGAATTTTTTTCGAATGAACAACTATTTGTGGTAAGGATGGATACACCATGGTATGCAGATTATGTAAATTTCATTGTCAGTAAGGTGTTTCCGCCAGATTTGACAAGTCAGCAGAAGAAGAAATTTCTCCATGATGTGAAACAGTATTTATGGGATGAGCCATTTTTATTTAAACAATGTGGTGATCAAGTAATAAGAAGGTGCATCCCGGAAATTGAAATGGAGAATATTCTATACCAATGTCATGCATCTGACTATGGTGGCCATTTTGGGGGAGAAAGAACGGCATCTAAAGTGATTCAATGTGGATTTTTCTGGCCAACACTCTTTAAAGATGCCCGTGTGTTTTCATTAAAATGTGACAGATGCCAAAGAGTTGGTAATATATCAAAGCGACACGAGATGCCACTTAATATGATCTTGGAAGTCGGATTGTTTGATGTTTGGGGCATTGACTTCATGGGACCATTCCCACCATCTTTCTATAACTCCTATATACTTCTAGCAGTGGACTACGTTTCGAAGTGGGTAGAAGCTATAGCATCACCCACCAATGATGCGAAGGTTGTGATTAAGTTCATTCGGAAGAATATTTTCTCTAGATTCGGCACTCCTCGTGCAATCATTAGTGATGAAGGCACACACTTCTGTAATAAGCAGTTCTCAGCTATCCTCGCTAAGTACGGAGTCACTCATAAGATAGCTACTGCTTACCATCCACAAACAAGTGGTCAAGCCGAGGTATCTAACCGAGAAGTGAAACGAATCCTCGAGAAGATAGTGAATCCTAGTCAGAAAGATTGGTCTAGCAAGTTGGACGATGCTTTATGGGCATACCGTACAGCTTACAAAACTCCGATAGGGATGTCTCCGTACAGGTTAGTTTATGGGAAGGCATGCCATCTTCCAGTTGAACTCGAACATAGTGCTTATTGGGCAATTCTGAAGTTAAACTTTGAAATGTCTGCTGCGGGAGAGAAGCGCCTCTTACAATTGAACCAAATGGAAGAATTCAGACTCCAATCGTACGAGAATGCGAAGTTATATAAAGAAAAGATTAAGAGGTGGCATGATGAGAAAATTCTGGAAAGAAAGTTTGAAGCAGGGAAAACAGTGTTATTATACAATTCAAGGCTTAAACTGTTTCCTGGAAAGTTGAAATCTCGTTGGTCAGGGCCATTTATCATTACAAAAGTTTATCCTCATGGAGCTGTGGAGGCGGAAGACCCGAATTCCAAACATAATTTTAAAATCAACGGTCAAAGATTGAAGCACTACTATGGGGGTTGTGTTGATCGTGAAAAGACATCGGTCAACCTTGCTGATTAGAACAGAAGAGAAAGTCAGGCCGAAGACTATAAACCAAGCGCTAACTGGGAGGCAACCCATGAATTTTTTTTATTGTTATTTTCTATTTTTACTTTTATTAATTTGCTCTACTGTTAGTTTATTTAGTGGTTAAACTTTTATAGTTTAGGATTTGTTACACCCTTGACGTTCTCTAATAGATATTTAATTTATTGCAGGAAAGGAGGCCAAGCATTTATGATCTTAATAAGATGAATGTCCACTCGTCAAAATCTCAAATTTCTAATCATTTCCGCAAATTTTGGTGTGGAAGGAAACAAGTTATTGGAGGTATGGCATACAAGAAGCACAAAACACCAAAATAAACAATGTACACTGGCCAAGCGCCTAGGCGCTCCAGACAAGCCAATATCAAGCGCCTAGGCGCTCCAAGTCAGTAGCAAAAACGCAGCATAAGCGCCTAAGCGCTCATTTTTAAGCCAAACCAAGCGCCTAGGCGCTCCAAGTTTTTAAGGCATTCTGCAGACAACCGCCTAGGCGGTCCAGACAAGGCTATCTCAAGCGCCTAGGCGCTCCAACAGAAAAAATAAAAAAATAAAAGCCCTAATCGGGCTAAACTCTTCCAATCCCAAATCAAACACATTCTTGCTCTCTTACTCCAACTCTAACTCACTCAACTCTCAACCCTCATCTAATCTAGCCACAACAACCATCTTTCTCTTACAAATCCTAATCAAACACTAAATCTCCTCCCAAACTAAGGCACTTAAGCTCCATCTTGTCATCCTTCTTCACCAATTCGGGCATCAATTTATATTCAAGCCACATCTATCTAAAGTAAGGGTTCAAAGCTCAAATTGCTCATCCAACTTTGATTGAAACATCATATTTGGCTATAACCAAGTAAGTACACAAGATTTTATTGCAAATTATTTGGATTCACTTGGATAATAGCTATGTTAGTACTTTGAAGCTAGTTTCTATCATTGTATTGGCTCAAGTGGGTGTGGGTACTCTTAATTGTTGCTTGTATTGCCTTGGAAGTATTGTGTGCTTAGTAATTGGCAAATTTGGTGAAAATTAAGTTTGGGGGAGTTTCTACCAATAGTGTTCAAAATCAGTGCACACCAAGTGTTCGATAATTTGTCACAAAGAGGATTTGGCTATCCTAAGTCACTGAATATCATTTGGTTTGGCAAGAACATATTAGATAAGACTATGGCTACTAAGAGACAAAGAGGAGAGACTTCGGCCACTTCGCAAAAGTTTGACAAAAAGAGATTTACAAGCGCTAAAGCGTCCGAAAGATATTACAATGTACTTTCTAGTAAAGCACTAATTCCCGAGCGTGGATTGTTGTCAGAGATAGAAGATGGGGAATTATTACAAATGATTTCAGGGAATAAAGCATCAGTTAAGAAGAAGAGGAGGATACTGACGAGGAATAAAACATCTATCTTTCAGGGGAGTCCTCAGTGCTTAATTTCTTAAATTTTGTTTGTTATATACAATGAGGACATTGCATCGGTTAAGTTTGGGGGTGCAATCTTCCAGCTCCAGTGCATTCATGTAGTATTCATCTAGTGCATGCATATAGTATTCAGTTAATAGTTTTTCATGTAGTTTGCATTCATGTAGTTTTCATTTTAATTTCCTAAAAAAAAGAAGAATAAATATATATATATATATATATATATATATATATATATATATATATATAAAATAAAAAAAATTAAGTATTTGCATGTTTCCAGCCGTTAGATAGTTTAAGTCTGTTTTGGCCAGTGATGAGATTGGAATTGAGTAGACAAGTATAGTATTGTCTGTTAAGACTTTGATGTGATTTCTTGTCATGATTTGAATCTTTACCTGTTTGAAACTGATATAATAAGGATAGCACAGTAAAAACAACTATGTTGACTGATTGAGTTTAAATTGACACATAATGGACTTCTAAAGGATAATGCTAGTTTGAATGAATGAAAGACATGAATAGGCGAAGATGACTAATTTAGATAAAAACTTAAGTTTGGGGGAAAAATTTGGGATATATAAGCTTAAAAAAAAGAAAAATAAAATAAAATAAAATAATACTGTGGCTAGTTTTGTTTTGGGGCCTTTGTTACTTGAGCAAGTACGCCCGAAAGGGTATCTTAAAACCTAGCGCCCTAAGATCTTATATGGTCTGGGAGTCATTGGTCGAAAGCTCGCTAAGGGGTAGCACTGTTAGCCTAATGGAATGAGACATTGCACAGTCATGGTTAAAAAAAACAAAAACAATAAAACGGGAAAAGAGCAAAAAGCCCCCTTAAAGCACAATAAAGCATAAGTATCCCGGATTGGACTCTTAAATTTGGTGTATGTTTGTCTTTAGTTGGATCTAGCTTGTTTATGAATTTTGTGAGTTTACACTGTATGATTCCTTTAAAGAGATTTATTATGTGTTGTATTTAGCATCATATCAGTTAGCATGGATGTTAAGCACACACACACTATATCAATAATAACAGGTTAAGATTTGATGATTGACGAGGAAATTATTAATCTGTCTTGATATGATGTACTAGCATGTTTATTGTGATTTCTCTGAGGCTTGATAAATAGATTTTGTTCTGTTTGACTGCTGGAATTTAAGCATTTATCTAGTTGCATTTGCATTACATATTTAGTTATTGCATTGTGTTGTGTTGCTTGGGGACAAGCAGTTGGTTAAGTTTGGGGGTATTTGATGAATAGGTTTTATACCTATGAATCCGATATTATTAAACTTAATTATTGTTATCTTTAATTGTTTTTTAGTATCTTTTTATGTGTTTTGTGTTTATTTGTTGTAGGTTGGAGTTGGAGGGACAAATTGGTCATTTCGGAGAAGAAAAAGGTCAAAAATCATGAAAATTAAAGTTGAGTGGCATTTTTGTAATTATGTGGTCTTGGTCAAGTGCCTAGGCGCTTGAAAATGGCCTGTGATGAGCGCCTAGGCGCTCATGTGCGGAAAGAGGACCGTTTTTCTACTGCTAAGTGGGTTTTTGAAGCCAAAGAGGAGTCTGAATGAGGGCTGAGACTAATACAAATAAGAGAAGACTTTAGAAAAGACGTATCACTTAATTTTTTAAGAGATTTGCAGGGAGAACAACAAAGAAAAACACGAAGGAGAATTGCAAAGGCTAAAGATCTAAGAGAGAGTATTGGAGCAAATTCAGAGTTTCTTCTTCTCTTCTCTAGTTTTATTTTTTTGTAACTATCTGGGATGTTTGGATTATTAATTTGGATGATGTTTTTCTTTATTATTATCATGAACTAAATTTTAATTAAGATTGCAACGGAACTTGGTATGTAGTTTAAATTGCAAGCTTCCCATTGAATGAAAGTTAGTTTTTATTGAATTGTTTATTATATCTTATGCTTATTGGTTAATTGTTTGGCCAACAATTACTGTGATAATCTATATAAAATTGGAAGATGGAGTATAGATTGAGATCTGGATATGATAACATCTGTTCATATAATCTGAATAGGGTTAATATGATTAGCGTGTAGGATAGGAATATACCTATGTGTCTTTTGTATCCATTGAAAGAATTTGAGTGTAAACCCCTAATTAACTTGATTCACATAGGAATATAGTGAGTTGATTAACTGGGGTGTTCCTTGTAATTCCGCATCTTAAAGATTGGATTTAGGAGGATTTGTTCACGTGTCTTTGGAAGAAGTGCGTGAATATTCATAAAGCATTCTTGGATAATGATTCATATTAATTGATTTATTTTAAATGGGAAGTAAGTTAGTTTAAATGAAATACCAAGGAAAGTTGTAATCTTAACCTGTTAAATCCGCAGTTATTCTTGTGAAATTTTGATTTTTAATCATTAGTTTTGTTAAGTTTAAATTTCAAATCACAAACAAAATTTTCGTAGTTTAAAATAGGATTAATTGCATTAGAGTTAGTAATTGATAAATATTTGTCTATTTTCTCGTGGGAACGATATCCTTGTTTGCTTAATATTACAATTAAACGCGTATACTTGCGTGGTAAAGTGCTATTAAAAATTTAGGCAACAGGATTCCCAAGTCATAAAATCCTATTTACAAATTTTCAACTTCAAATAACATATTTAACTCATATACTCATAACTAGCGCATTTTCATGAAAAATATCAAATCAGTCCCAAAAATATTTTTTTTCTGGGATTTAGTATAATATAGTCCCATAATGAACATATATTTTTCTCAGAATTTTTAAAATTCATTTACTATTTTTCAAAAATCAATTTCAAATTAATTTCTTAGGAAATTAGCTACCTCAAGTTTAACTCCAGAAATTCCCAAATCTTGGCAAGATCTTACACATGTTAACGTGATCTTCCAGTTTAAATTTTATGGTCATCGGATTTATATAACTCTGGTTATACCATTTTTCGTCGAAAAAACCTAAATATTAAAATGGTCATAACTTGCTCATTTTAAGTCGGAATGAGCTCATTTTTGGACAGGAGGTACTTTATACCATATATTTTCATGTCCCAAAAGGCCAAAATTTTTATCACAAATTAAGTGGCCGAAAATGCCCTTTTAAAATTTCTGGCAGTAACTATTTTCCCATTTTTCATTTTTTTCGTGTTTTGCTAAAATCAATCTACACGAAAATCTACAACACCTTTTTCAGTGATTCCACTTGGATAAGTTAGGAAACTCATAGATCTAACTCTAGAACTTGACCACACTTCAAAATTCAAAATATAATAGGAGATCTGGTCAATTGAATTTCATGTTCTATTTTCACCAAAATCTGATTTTTCAACCCTTTGTGATTTTTAAGAAACTTTCATGTTTTCACATAATAATCTATATAACTCATCATAATACTTACTAATACTTCATATACCCATGATTTTAATCAGTCCAATACTTTTATTATGACTCTCATCATAATCAACGTAACCAGATCATTTCCATAATTTAATAAGGAATGAATATAAAGGATCATTCACTATGCATGTGGTAATCCACATAGACAGGTTATTCCAACAGAATAATAAAGAATGAAATAACAGAAGGATTCACCATGCGTGCGATAGACTGCACAGACAGGTTATTCCCAATAGAATAATAAATAATGGAACCAGGTTCGGCGTAAACGCACAGACAGGATACTCCGATAGAATAATAAAGAACGAAACCAAGTCAGGCAAAATTTGCAACGACAGAATGTTCCAACAGAATAATAAAGAATGGAATAACAACAGAAATCACCATGCATGCGGTACTTCGCATAGAAATGTTATTCTAACAGAATAATAAATAACGGAACCAGGTCAGGCGAAATTCGCACTGACAGGATGTTCTAATAAAATAATAAAGAATGGAATAACAACAGAAATCACCATGCATGCGGTACTTCGCATAGAAAGGTTATTCTAACAGAATAATAAATAACGGAACCAGGTCAGGCGAAATTCGCACTAACAGGATGTTCTAATAAAATAATAAAGAATGGAATAACAACAGAAATTACCATGCATGCGGTACTTCGCATAGACAGGTTATTCCAATCGAAAAATAAGGAATGGAATAGAAGAATTTCACCGAGTATAGGGTAGTCCGCGTATACAGGTTATTCCAACAGAATAATAAAGAATGGAACAACAGAAGTTCTCTTCATGAATACAAAAGAAATAATGAAGGAATGAGCTTCTATTTATAGAAGAATGGACTGAATAGTAACCAATCCATGAACTGTCCAGATTGATTTACTTTTAAACGGACGGTCCAGATTGGTTTACAATAAAATATAATATTCGATTTATAATCTAATAAAACGAATAACTTTATAAAAGTATTCTGTTTTATATAAAAAGATTTTACTATGCAAATACTATACAGGTACTATGCAAATACTATGCATAATAAAATATAATATATTCTAATTATTGTCTAATAAAACAGATAACTTTATAAAATTATTTTATTTTATATAAAAAGATTTTACTATTAGCCTAATAAAACGAATAACTTTATAAAAGTATTCTGTTTTATATAAAAAGTTTTTCTGTTTTATTACATTAATAATACTAATAAAACAAAACTTCATCATCACTTACTTTGAAAAATTTTTAAATGTCACCCTTAACTTTAAACTTTTATCAATTTAACTATTCACCAAAATAAAAAAATTGAATACTTTTATTTCATAAAATTCGGGGTCTGACATAATATTCAATTGGTCGGGAAATATTCGTTTTAATAGGAAATATTCATACGACGGCACAATCATTGATGAACCCCACAACAAAATTATTGTCGGATTGAGAAAACGACAAAAATATTTTTATGAAAATAATGGCGGAAGTTTTACAGTTAAAACTGTTGAACTACTCAGTAGTAAAAGTACAGTAATACGTGTGGTTGCATAGTAGCACACGGTATTAATTATGATGCTTACGTGAGAAGTCACTCAGTTTTGTTTAAATATTGCTACAGTAATTGTTGCATAGTATCTCACGTTATTTAATTCAATTATTGTCGATATTATATATATTATTAAATCAATAATTGAGATGACATAATTATTAATATTATTATTTACAATATTAACGATGTCTAGAAGTTCTGTCAAGGAGAGATTTGGTCACCTAATTGCGCGCCAATAGGGAGAAATTCTTATTGGAAAGTCCCATTTTTCCTGGGAACGACCTGATCGATTAATATTGTGAATAATAATAATAATGATAAATGTTGTTAGATAAATTGAGGTGTCATTTTATGAGGTCGCGAAAGTTTATATATATATATATATATATATATATATATATATATATATATATATATATATATATATATATATATATATATATATATATATATATTTTATTTTATTAGTATTATTAATGTAATAAAACAGAAAAGCTTTTTATATAAAACAGAATACTTTTATAAAGTTATTTATTTTATTAGACAATAATTAGAATATATTATATTCTATTATGCATAGTATTTTGTATAGTAAATTTTTTATATATAAAACAGAATACTTTTATAAAATTATTTATTTTATTAGACAATAATTAGAATATATTATATTTTATTATGCATAGTGTTTGCATAGTAAAATCTTTTTATATAAAACAGAATACTTTTTATAAAGTTTTGTTTTATTTAATTATAAATAGAATATATTATATTTTATTGCATAGTGCAGCATAGTATTCTTTCTATTTTCCTATAAATAAGATGCTTAGTTAGAATTGAAAATCACACCAAAAGTTCAGAGAATTCTTCTATAATTTTGAGCGTATTTCTTTAGAGTTTTAAGAAGCTTTGAGCGTAGTGCAAATTTTCTTCAAGAATATCCTCGCCCTACCAGTCGGAATACTCTTCTTTTACGGTAAAGGGAATTATTTCTTTCTTTTGTCTTCATGAAGAGAACTTCTGTTATTCCATTCTTTGTTATTATGTTAGAATAACCTGTCTATGCGAAGTACCGCATACTTGATGAAATTCTTCTGTTATTCTAATATTTATTATTATGTTGGAATAACCTCTCTATGCGAAGTACCTCATACATGGTGAAATTCTTTTGTTATTCCATTCTTTATTATTCTGTTGGAACATCATGTCTGTGCGTTACGCATGACCTAATTCCGTTATTTATTATTCTGTTAGAACATCCTGTCTGTGCGTTTACGCATGACCTGGTTCCGTTGTTTATTATTTTGTTAGAATATCCTGTCTGTGCGTTTACGCATGACCTAGTTCCATTATTTATTATTCTGTTGGAATAACCTGTCTGTGCGGTCTATCGCATGCCTCGTGATTTCTTTTGTTATTCCATTCTTTATTATACTCAGTTGGTTAAATTTTTGACTTCTATACTCCATGAAATTAGTGGAATATCCTTGATATTTGCGCTTCATCCAGTATTTTTTCATGGAAATATTCTTCTAAGCATTCTGGAGTTTTACTCTACAAAGAAGTATCATGTTGACAATTTGGACGTTATTAGTTCCTGGATAAATTAATTCTTGAACTTGTTTTATTGAATTCTTATATCATTGTCATCATCCTCATGTTTATATTATGTTGAAAGTCATCTGTGGCCTGTAGTGCATAGATGGACTTGGTATGATTATGACCAGGGATTAATCGGTATAATCATGACCGTAATGTTACAAATGATGTGGTAAAAGTCCTCATTGGCCCATAGTGCATTGATGGACAGTTGTTGGCATGATCATGACCATTGATGAATACACGAATATCCTTGGCCGTAGTGCATGGATAATTTGTGGTTGTGATACTAATGAAAATCATTGGCCGTAGTGCAGGGATGATGTGGATTATTTATTAAGCTGAGTCTCAGCGATAAAAGTGATGAAAAACCTTTTTAAATCATAAAAGATAGTAGATTTTATTCTCTACTTGACTCTTTTAATAGATTACTTGTTCCGCTGCAGTTAAACTTGATGTCTATTATATTTTATCAGTTTAACATTGTTGAAGGCTAATGATAATTTATTTTGCATTATCTTAGTCATAATATTTCTTACTGGGCTAATTGAGCTCATCCTTTTACTTTCATTGTTCTCTTCAGGAAATGAGAACGTAGCATGGACTAGTCGGAGAACGGAGTGACGGTCCAGACGATAGCATTAGTAGTCCTCACTATTCTATAAAATAGTGTGTTAATAAATGTATTGAGGACTTATTTTGAGTTTTAATACTGTTTAGAAGATAATATTTATATTAAAACTCACAGCTCATTTGTATATTTAAGATTGTATTTGTATTTTGTATCATGTATTTGGCGACTCAGAATAGGTGATGTATACCTATTTTGGGGGCGTCACACTTTTAATATAAATATGTCGACTCTTAAGAGACATTAAGAAGTAGACTGTTGAAATATATTAAGATGTAATCAAACACCACCAGGTTTGCTTCCATACTAATTTTAAAAAGTAATTCTAGGGGGGACATTTTTTGTGGACATTTTCTAGCGACATTTATTTTTTTTGATTTTTTTTTGTAGTACCTCTTAAAAAATGTATAGTATTTATTTCAACTGAATTTATTGTAAAAAATAGTGTTTTAGGTGTAAATTAAATACATACAAAAAATAGGATTGTATAGACTCTGTTTCTTGTATGTATCCAAATTATACCTAAAATACTATTTTTTATAAAAATTTCAGTTGAAATAAATATTATATATATTTTAAAAAATACTACAAAAAAAACCAAAAAAAATCCCTAGAAATATCCTCAAAAAATGCCCCCCCATAAGAACTGAATTTTAAAAAGTTAATGATCGATAGATATGCATGGGGCGAGAAACACGATGATAGGGTTCACAATCATGAAGACATTTGAAAAAGAGGTTCTTATGTGCATGCATTGAGACTAAAGGCATGTCGCTAACAAATCAATATGAAGGCTGATCAATATTTTTAAAAAATAATCATAGAGATATCAATTATATATAAAAAATTATGCATACACGGTATAAAAATTAATAAAATAAAATTAGGAAACATAATTTAGGATTAAATATTTTACATATTTTTATTAATAAGTAATATATATAGATGTATAACTTTTTATTTTCAATTATTGCACATAGTATTATCTTATTTTTAATGACTCTCTCCTCTCCTCCCCTCCCCTCCTCTTAAGATGGACTATGACAATTTGTTGCGAAGAACATGGAAGTGGTTAGTTAACTTTGATCAATTGACCAATATAATATTGACACGCAGATTGAGTGATGATCTCTCCCTTATTTTATTTACCCGTGCTCACCCCCCTTTAGCGATGGTTTCGATCATACAACCGTCGTCTATACTTTTAGCGACAGACAACATATAACGTCGCTAAAAGTATAGACGATGGTTGTATGACCGAATCGTCGCCGGGTACGTCGCTAAAAGGGGGTGAGCACGGGTGAGTAAGATAAGAGGTATGCACTTGATCCGGACCGTATATATATATATAGCCCGGTTTGCTCCAGCAAACTGGAGCGAGCGAACTAAGAACGAATCGGTTATAGCGATAGTTTTTTCCGTCGCTATAGCATAAAAATCGACTTTCTATGCTATAGCGACGGAAAAAATTGTCGTTATAGCTGGTTCATTCTTAATCCATTCCTTTCAGTTCTCTGAAGAAATTAGTATTAAAAAGTGTACGAAAGAATCTCATCAAGTGCAGAGGAGAAGATGGGAGCAAGAACCCACCCTTTCATCATCAAAATTAGACTCTCCAGATTATCATTTATTTAATAATAAATCTTTATTTATAAAGCCCCAGATAAGCCAGGGATTCCCGTGACTTGTTCATCTGCACAAGAAGAGATGATTGAAAATCAGACTAATATAAAGTACGAACAGGTACAGATTATATTTAAAGTTTGTCAATGAATCCAACTTATTAATTAGTATATAATTTTTTTATTTTTTCTTTAAAAGGATTGGATCCTGCTCAATTAATTTGAGGGTAAAATAATCCCTTTATAATATATTTAATTTAAATTACGTATTTTAGACATCTTTTAGTGCATTTTTTTTTGTGTATTTTAAGCATCTTTTGCGGATGGAAGAAGTCTAGGCCACTCATATTTTAAATTAACTTTTCCAAATTAAATTGTGTAATAAACAATTTACCATGTCCAATAAGATCTGTATATTACTAACAGTTAACTACTAAAAAGGTAATTTTAGAGCTGTAATATGAATTTAATATTCCTTTCGTCTTTAAAATGATGGTTTAAGATATAGTTTTTTTTTGTTTTTAAAAAAAATGACCAAACTTACGTAAAATAAAAATAAATATATCATTTAGTGGGGTTTACTAATATATTATTTAAAAAAATTTATCATTTTTATATAATTTGTGGGGTCTTTAAGAATAAATTTATAATTTTTTTATTGTGAAAAATATTTACTTTTTTTCCATTGTCTACCCTTCCCCCATTCATTAATTCCAATTTTGGTTTTCCCCTCCCCTCCCCTCCCCTCCCCTCCAACTATAAACACAAAATAAACCTCATCACCCCATTAACACCTCTCTCTCTCTCTATATATATATATATACATATATTTCTCACTATCTCACAGACTCACACACACAGCTCTCAATATAATAACATAATCCATCACCCCATTTTACACCAACCATCTCTGTCTCTATATCTCTCTCTCTCAAAAGTTCAAAACCTTTTCTACACTTCACATACTATAAGAACATACACCCTTGGAACAAGTCCCAATTTCCTGTCCCCTAATTAGAATATACTGCGTTTCCTCTGAGAGAAGAAAAGAAAAAAAAACAGGGGAGTTGTTAGGAGAAATGCCAAGTTCAGGCTCATTTCTGAGGCAGCTAAGTGGAAAAGAGGGATGGAAATCAACATCAAAGAGATGGGTTACTGCAAGTTACACCAACAGATATGGTGAAAATGGTCAGGAGGGAAACTGGAAGCAGCAAGTGGAGGGGCTTAATAGTAATAGCAACATGATCTATGGTGAGAATGGAGGAATGGTGATGATGAAGAGGGTAATGGTGCTTGTGGATGAATCTTCACATTCAAAACATGCTATGATGTGGGCCCTCACTCATGTTGCTAACAAAGGTGATAGGATCACTCTTCTTCACATTGTTCCTCCTAATTCTTCCATTAATAGCAGAGCTTCCTCCTCTGAAAGCTCCCCTGATTCCAATTCTCCATATTTGGCTAGCTCACTTGGTTCACTCTGCAAAGCTTGCAAACCTGAGGTAAAATAAACATACATATATACATATGTATACATGTTTGATTTGTTTGTGAAGTTCATATATATGAGATCTGGTTGTTTGATTGATAGATCCCATTTGGTCTTTTTTTTCCTTTTCTTTTCACTTTTCCAGGCTTCAGCTATTTCTCTTTTTCATTATGCTGTTTCACTTTTCAGGTCTAATACTTCTTTTTTCTATTCTTTTCAAATAGAAAAATGGGGCATCTTCAGAATACATGATACTGATAGTCTTTCTTTTAATTTTTGCCTTACTTTTTCAGAGGGGGAGATTTTTGAAATACTCTGTATTTCTTTTCCAATTTTTTTTGTTTTTTTGTGTGTGGTGTTGTGTGTGAGAGTGATACTATGGTGGTTGAGATTTGTGTCTGTTTTCTATTTAACTTGAAAGATAAATGAAATAATTGATGGAGGTATTTTTTTAATTTTTATTTTTCTAGGTGGAAGTGGAAGCACTATGGATACAAGGGCCAAAACTAACCACAGTGATGAGCCAAGTGAAGAAGCTGGAAGTGTCTGTTCTGGTCTTGGGTCAAAAAAAGCCCTCTTCACTCCTTAATTGGTTGGTCTTTTCTTACCATTCCCAATGTATAATTTTTTTATATATGTATGAAAATAACAACCATTTGAAACATAGACCTTCAGCTTTCAAGTTGTATATTTAGGACTTGTGTGCTTTGCTGCATTTGAAAAGTCTGAAATGCCCAGTGCAGTGAATTTGAGGCTTAAAATCCGCGTTTTTGAGTTAAAATAGTTTCATTTTGAATATTTTTGTTTAGACAAATAAGATTTTCAAATGTATTTAGACTCTCTTCAACTCCTACCTCTGATTATATCTTTTTATGTTTCGGGGATCTCTCTAATCTCTTATAATTGCATTGCTGTTGCAGCTTGTGTAGGAGGAGCAAGACAGAGAAATTTGTGGAAGAGTGCATAAACAGTGTGGAGTGCTTGACAATAGGGGTGAGGAAGCAAAGCCAAGGCATTGGTGGGTACCTAATCAGCACCAGATGGCAGAAGGATTTCTGGCTCTTAGCTTAGCTGAGCAGCTTGCTTATTTATGGTACTGGTATTAATATGAGAAGATGTAATAATGTCAATGTGTTTGGTAGTCTATTAGTACTAGTATTATTAGCCTTGTAGCATTCCCAAGAAAAAAAATATTAATACTACTCCGGTCTGTAATCACCCCCCTCTTAACTACTAACTAGATCTGTTGTGAAGAGTATTAATGAAATTAAATGGACAACATATCTCTCTCTCTCTCTCCCTATATATATATATATATATGTAAGAATATGTATGTAAATATTATGGTTTTTCGATCCATATATGACCACAGAATTTGCATAGCTTATAACAAGATCAGTGGTCATGATTTAAAGAAAAACAAGCAGTCTGCAACACTATCTTGTTGATTGAAGCAAATGACATTGTGGTTTGCAACATGGTGTTGTGGACGTTGCAAGATCTGATAATCATTTAAGTTCTCATAGCCATTATGTGCTATTAATTCATTTTATATTTATAAATGCACTTGTATATATCACGTACAAGTGAGGAGGGAGATCACTGAACCCTCGAGAGTAGCAGAATCTGTTTTTGCATATAAGTTAGAACAAGGGCATTCCAAAGTCACCAGTTCAAATGGGCCAAAATTGGTACTGTAGCAAGGCCAATGTATAAACTGGAAAATACAAATAACCCCAAAGTTTAGAAATATGAGTTTAGCTATCCATTGATCATACTCCCTAGCAACCATGTATATGAACAGCCAAGAATTCTTGGAAAATGTGAGGAAAACTCCCTCTACTTTGATCAGGAGAAAAAGGGCCTGCCAGAAAATGGGACCAGGAGTAAAAGAAAATAAGATGCTGTCATTTTTTTTAATTGATCTGGTGAAAGATTACAACAAAGAATCCAGAGTGTTTCACATTCTTTGATAAATCTGTAGTCCTATACTGACCGAACCGTATGACTAACTAAATTAAATCTTATCATCTAATTTATCGATTATCAGAGGAGTCAGCTCAATACGATTCCGTGGAGTCCTAGGTGTCCGAGGAGTTCCCGGTAGCTGTTGGGAGAGCAAGTGCCTCACATACCCGTAAAATGTACATCCTACGAGTGTCACTGAACATCCAACGGCATTCATAGCAGAGATTGGATTCCTGAATATCAGCCAGGAACATGTAACAGCAACAGCAACCTGTTGAGAAGAAATATGAAACAAACAAAAATAATTAAGTACATGATAATCGAGTGTATTAACATCCCTACTTGCAATGATTTTCATGAAATGCATTCTTGTCAAGTAATGGTCCTGTCACCCCCTCGGTGAAGTTGGTTCTATCTATTTCCACATCTAGACAAACTATTTCGCATGAAATGAAGAAGTCACTTTTCTTGAAAGTCGGATCTATTTCCACCCAGGGACCTTAGGTTTTGACAAAACACATCCACCCATGAATTATATTCATAGACAATTTTTTTTAAGAAAAACACACATGGAAAAGGCAAACCAAAAGGGTAGAATTTGAGTGCCAATTATTTGTTGTAAAAGTTCAAGGATTATGAATGTAAATAATTCTAATATTTTTAACATTCATGATATTCAACATGTAAAATTAAATATGAGATGACAACAAAATACTTGAGCTTCCAAAATAACTTGGACTGTTAAAAGAGGAGCGCATTATAATAATGATGGCAATGTTGGCCAAGAAAGGTGATAATCATTTATTTTTATTTGATGCAAGATACGTGATAGTTAACTTGGCAACAATCTAGGTAGACAAAAAATAGGCATGAGATGCAATCCACCTGTTTTCTTTATTTTTTATTTTGACAAAATAATCCGCATATATTGACCTCACCTTAAGATTTCCAGCAACATTAAACGTGACAGCTGTGGTGGAGTGAATCACGTAAAAGATAGAGAAGTTGAGGCAAAAAGCCATCACTCCTGAGCCAAAGATAATGATGAGGGATGAGAATAGAGAGGGGCATGTACGAAACCATTCTAAAACCCCAGATCCTTCCAGTAGTAGAGCTGGTCCCGCCAAGATCATAGTAGCAAAAGGTGCCATGTAATACACTGTGTTTATGCTACAGAAAACATAGAAGGAACCACTAGATCAGCACTAGCAATAAAATCATTAATTCATACAGGAAAAATATGCAAATATAGTATTTGTAGAACCATCAATACAACATTGCATGGTTAATATAACTAGTCTCAGTTAAATGGAAGCAGCTAAATCTAATTAGGCAACAGTAGATAAAGAAAGATGTTGATTCGTCTGTATGACTATGGCAGAAAAAAGCAGGACTTGCGTATAGCTGTACTCATGTTCACCTTTTTTGGCAAGAAATTCTAAGGAAAGAATTGAAGTTGGAAAGAGCCCAATTAATTGTAGTCGTGCAACTATTAGATATCAAATGAAAAACTGGGTTGAGAAAACATCTATAATTTATCTTCCATGAAGAAAAGCAACAAAGAAAGGTGTACTTGCATTATTACAGGCACTGTCGAATTCGTGAATTTATTAAGTACAAGCTTGTTCAACTTTACCTTGGAAATGTAGGGAATGAAATGATAACAATCAACTCTTGGATGAAAAGAAATTAAAATTCTATGCAAGGAATGCTCGTACCACTGTCTCATGGGTCACTTCATTGGGAATTTTAGGATTCCTTTCCTAATTCACACTGCTCTTCTTTTGATTTTTCACGGGTACTTGAACTTTATGGATTCAGATTCAGCTGCAGCATTCTTGAAATTGTAAAATTATTAAACATGTGATACCTTAAAGTTTAATTCAAATAATGAGTAAACTGTAATGGTAGTTAAAAATGTAGGCTAAAAGACTGTCCACCTGACTGGTCAGATATTCTTGCACATAGAAACGTACCACCACGATTGACCAAATGTAATGCCATCGTGATGTAAAGAATCAAGAGTAATGGATGAAGGGGTTCACATAGTACAATCCTATGTATGAGTAATAAACGCAGGGGTGGTCATGGTTCAAGCCTATGAATAAAAAGTATATAACCACTTTTTTCAGTAGGGTGAAGAGAACAACAAGACTCCCATGGACCCATTGTAAATAACCCATATTTTTGTTAATAATGAAATATTAATTGATTTTATTTTATAAAAATGTATTTGAATTGGAAAAGGTAAGTTGCTATTTTTTTTTCTTGTTAAATTCTTTTAGTAAATAATTAAATAATTGATTAAATTAAAATTGAGGAGTCCATTATGGTTTTGGTAACTCCTATATTGATTCCTATTTAAATTTAAAGAGTGGAGGTATAACCCTAATCCTATTCTAATTTGATTAGTTGAATTCCTGAGTAGAATACTTGTACACATTGCAGCCCGTTAAAAAAATCATATTTAATTCATCCGATGTTAGAATTGATTGAATCCAAAGCCTATTTCTTCATTTTCGTTCTCTACAATTATGAAGAAGGAAGAAAAATTATTTGACGTTATCCTCAAGCCTGAAATTGCTGAAAACTGCAATATGTCCAATTTCCGTCACTATTTTCAGCCCTAGTTTTGAAAATTTGTAACTCAATCATATTAACTTTGAATCGAGTGATTCTTGAACCTATTTCGTATATCTTTTCGAGAGCTACAATTTTCGTGAAGACATGAAGAGGGTTTGAAGATTCTAAAAGACTCGAAAGTTAGATTCTTTACTGCCGCGTATTGAAGAAAGACAAACAAGCAAGGTAAATAAGATTTTATATTTTGATTTTAAGTTTAGTTATAAGGGTTTTTAAATTAGAGATTATTTTTAAATTATATATATATATATGGAATTAGATATCATGATAATCGAAAAGATGAGATAAATTTATATTAAGCAATATAATTTGAGTGAATGTAAACGTTAAGATATGAAAATCAGTTTCAATATTTTGAGGTCTATTGCGTGAGTTATATCTCTTAATTCGATCGTTGGATCGTTATAACTTTTGAATATGTTATACATATATAAGTTGGGAATATATTCATCAACCGTTAAAGATTAACGTATGATTTGTTGTGAATTTTAAGAAAGAGTTGATTTGAATTTTTGTAGCACAATTTTCGACAACAAGTTATAATATTTAAAAATGTATAACTTATTGATTTTAAATCCGATTTGGGTGATTCTTGAGGCTAAATTAGAGTATTTGAAGTCTAATTTCTGTTAAAATTAATTATTTTGATAAATAAGTTTTAATTAATGGTGATAAGATCAGAATAGTAGACTGACGTATTAAGAATAATTTGGGTTTTAGGATTTCTTAAGTTTTGATATTGATTTTTAAGTTTTAGAGTATTATTAGTGACCTAATGTGATAATTAAAGGAACCTTGATTGGATTATAAATTATTTTAGAATTATTAGTTTGGATCATATTTAATTCGAGGTGAATATATTTAGGTGATGATTAAGATTTCGTATTTGATATCGTTGGCATTGGAAGATAAACTTTTGTAGAGTGTGCTATAAATGGTTGTGCATATTATGTACGGATTTCGTACTCCTTCAGCAATACTCTTGTAAAATTTAATTAGTTCATTTTGTTCCTCGTTCCGAATTCCGTTATTATTTCACATAATTGTTTTTTGTGAAATTCATATAATAGTTTCATTTTTTAGATGATATGTATTTGTACTCTACCAGTCCACGATGTATCCTTTTGTTTCGTATGTTTCTCTGGATGTGAGCTTTGGCCATTTAATTTTGTATATGGCTCTGGATGTGAGGTTTGGCCATTTGATTTTGTATGTTACTCTGGATGTAAGATTTGGCCATTTGATATTTTTGTTCAGGATACGTCTGGTTGACCTAGTATTTGATTTGATTTAATTTAATTGGCGAATTAGTGACATATGTGTCGTACGTACTATCCGTTTTGATTTGCATACATCGTGGTACCGATGTATTTTGTTAGCCTTTGGCTATTTGATTTTAGTTCGATATGAAATAACACCCAACAATTTGATTCAGCCTATTATTTCGTTGTGTTAATCTTGTTCGCTTTAGTTCGGCTCAATTAATTGAGTTAGTTATTTCAATTTATTATTTTTGTACTCTATATCTGTACTAGACATTTGACTAATGCTGTGTTTTTCTTCTGGCAAATTTGCAAGGGCGGTTTAGGGTTTCGTGTGAAGAGAGCTACATATGACTATCTAGGTTTAATTGATTTTAGATTTTGATTATTCTATCAATTTTTGGATAATTGTATTTAATTCGACATTTATGGATTACCAATTGTTAAATATTTTGAAGTTGTTAGTGTTCTGGTTACTTATTTTGAGGTTTGTTGTGTTTTGCACGTGACCTCCATTTCCTATTCGGGAAGGGGGTGTTACACCCATAGTAGTTGGTTTGCTTGTCTAAGGTGTGTTTCGAGGTACAGATCACCAAAGACGGGCGAATGTTCAGTCTCAGTGGCAAAAAACCAATACTGTTTGGAACTTCACTTCTGGAGCTCCATCTCTCAGAATCAAAAGCTAGAATAAAAGATTGAGTATATGGAGAGATGATCCTACACTTTCTTTCTCTGTTTAAAAAGAGTGAGTGATGGTAGGGAAGACGGGAATTAGTTTGTTCAAGTCAATAAAAGGTAAGGTCTCGCTTAAGTGTTCTGTGTGGCAATAGATGAGGAGGGTCTCTCATTGGGGGTTACTTACAAACTGACATATTGTATTTGTATCCGACCAATATGATATATACAACTTAGTTATACAACCATATTAAATATGGTGAACCTCTTGGTTTGTAGGAGCACTATATTGTGTATTATTTTGTTCCCAAAGTTTCTAACTAATTTTATAAATTTCTGTGCATGCAGGAACATCTTACTTACAAACACAATACTGTTGATTGTTGAAAATTAGAAAGAATGGAATAACAGGTAAGTGAACTGACCCACTTAAGAAAATTCTGGCCCCACCCCCTTTTATATATGGATGGAGGGATGGAGGGAGGGAGGGAGGGAGGGAGGAGGAGAAAGAGTGGTGGTGGAGAGACAATACCTGTCAAACTTGTAGCCATGCAGCAGTGACTCGGCAAGGATAGTTTTTGTCGAAGTAGCAAGACAGCCAAATAAGGCAGCACAAAATCCAAGCATGTTAAAGCTAAGCTCTGTAATAGAAGTGAGAAGTATTCCCCCAACAATGGGAACCAAAGATGCCCAAATTCGCCAGTCAAAGTATTTTCTCCAAACTACCCATTGCAATAGCACTGTTTTATATGCATCAGAATCAGATACATTCAAAAACAAAATATAAAGGATTCAGAACGGACAAGGACAAATCACAAAACCACGTGGGAGCCTAACCTGTGGTTGCTGGCGTAAAAGACTTTATGGTTTGCATAAATGAAACAGGAATGTAACGTAAGCTCACATTTCCCAAAACTATGTTGATACAAAACACAAATGACATAGGAAATATCCTTCTCCAACGATCTTCAGGCTCAACCACGATAAGAGGTTTAAGCTTCAGAACCTTGATAACCAAGTAAGCACCAATAGCCGAGCATATGAAGTGTATACATGAGACTGACAAAGGGAACTTAAAGTCCAGTTTCTGCAAGTTAAACAATAATAATAACAAAATCAGATCACATTAACTGTAATGATAATCAAAGAATTACATAAATGACTAAAATTACGAGAATCCATCTCTCGGAAAACATAAATAACATTGCAGAGCATCTTACAATCGAAGGTAAAAAATTGCTAGATAAATGGTGTAAGACTTATAGAGCAAATGTCAGCATTGACGTGTGTAATTTGAAACATATTTAAAGAACTAATGGACGTAGGAAGGGTTTTTGCCATTCCATCAGAACAGAAACTATAGCTACGAGGAAGAAGTCAATTTCAATCATTTGTAGCAAGGGTTTTGGTCATTCCATCAGCAAGTACCATACTAGACGTCTAGCAAATCATCTTAGCTTAACAATTATAGACATTATCAATAACTACATATGTACGGATGTACCATTACCACTTTGTTATGACCAGATCTTTCATGATCCAATGACCAAGTTAGATTACAGCCGTAGTAGACATAGAAATCTATCATGCTGGATAGAAAGGTTATCACTTCAAATTAATTCAGGGGAAATGTATTATGTTTAAGTATCAACTATCAACCCCTCATCCCCTTTCTTTCTATTCCTTACCATGTGCAATGAGATAGATGGATTTTGGCTATCTCATGAAGTCCCACTGGAATGATGGTAAAAGAGCCAAATTTGAACACAGAATATGCAATGATGCTTTAATAGCTGGTTTTTCCCCTTTCTCAACGCAAAATTAGATTTTTCATGCACAAACAGCCAATAATAGAACATCACTTATGCTTTTAATACCCGCAAGATCTGCTAAATATTATGCAGCATTTTTCACTATTAATCCAGAGAAATAAGGGAAGTAGGGAACAGCCGCACATTTAGCCCCCCCCCCCCCCCAAAAAAAAAAGAACATCTTAAGAAATAATACAAGGATTTGAATTTTTATCTTTGCAATAAAATCCCGACTTACGCACCCAGTGGCATTTTCCACCAAATCAGCTAGTTCATTATCCTCTAACTACCCAGCCTCCGGATCACTGGATAAACACAATAGAGCAATCCAAAACATTATACCCATCTTTTACCTAAAAACAAGTATGCCATTGATAAACAAAACCAAAAGTCCTAGCAAGTTCCAACTTCTGCCTCAACACCCCAACTAGTGTAAGGTTCACAGAATCACAATTATTGTACCCAATTCTGAACAAATAATGTTGACCTCAACAACTTGAAACTTTGGACCTTCCTAACACCCACATAACACTGTTAAAAATTACAACCGAAAAATTAATAGCAAGCAAATGGATACCAACCATGGAAAAGAAAAAACAACATAAAAATTACCAAATTTAGAAAAACCCAATTACCCAAAAAGAGTTATTACAAGAAATTAATGTATATTTGCAAATGAATTTGATAAAGATTGAAGAAAATGACCTGAAAGATCCATTTGTTCATGATAATAACTGTGACATTGAAACCCCACCATTGAACAATTGCAAGAATGGATCGAATAACAGTCCACTGGCACAACCAATTCTCCTCCATCACCCCTCTTTTTTTTCAATTCTCTAAAAACGCAGCGAACCCAGATCAAACAATCAATCAATCAACAAACCGATCACCAAAAGATCCACAAAAGCCCACCTCAATTATAGAAAGAGCAGCAGCAGTGGACGAACAGCTAGATGGAGAAAGAATCAGTGATGCAAGTAAAATGAGGGGGAGAACTAAACGGTGGAGGTGCCTCTTCTCCCATGTGAGCCTGCAAAATTTATGTACGTCTGGTGCAGTTTATGACCACTGGATTAATGCGTGTGAGTATCACGCGCCTATATCGGGCGGTTAAGATTACTTTCTTGTTACCAAAACGTCTTTCGCATTCTAACTGTTCCACGATATTTCACCTCTTTATTGGTAAACTCCCACACACTCTCTCTAATGTTTGCTGAATTGATATTTGTAGAAATTTATTTATTAATAAATATAAAAAACTATTTATATGTTGATTAATTTAATAATGAATTCGAATGATTGAATTTAAAGTGATAGTAAAATAGAATATAATATATAGGTCTGGTAACGGGACGGGTATTGTTCAAGTATGTCCCTAAATTTCATGTTCCTCTTGTGTCCTTCAATTTAAATTTTGATACATGTACTTTTATTTTATTTTTAGAATTAATTAGTGTTAAGTAATAAATTAAATATCAAAATTTAAGTGGAGGGACACAAGACAACAAAAAATTTGGAGATAGAGGATTTGCTCTCATGGTTCCCTCTCATAATTGTTCCGTCAATATATATAGTTATTCTATTCCAACCTTCAATCCTCCAATCCAAACATAATATAAGTGTTTATTTATTTAATTTTTTGTGACGTAATTCTAGTCTTTCTAACCTACACTCCAAAATAAATATGTCGAGGGGGCGGGGTTTAGGATGTGAGGTTAGGGTCAAAGTCAACTGAGATAAAATCGCAGCCTTCACTCAGTTCCATTAGGCACATTTAAACAAACTTTAGGTTTGGACATGATTCATAACAAATAGAGGTGGTAAACGGACGAACGGACGGACGGGCGGACGGGTCGGGTCAAAAAGATCCGAATTTTCACATGTCAAAAAAAAATAAGGTCCTTAACACTAATATACAACAATTAGAAAGTAATTACAAAAATAAAACACACACAACATAATTACAGAAATAAAACAACACAATATATTATGATTCCTAAAATCAGGCGTCATTAACTCCTACATGCCAGTTACCACTTTCATACTTCCAACCAACCGGTCCTAAATTCATGTTACTGAACAAAACATAAAAGATCGACAGCAACGAGATCGGAGAAGAACAAATCAACGACGAATCTACCGGAGAAGACGAAATCTCGCGACGCAACTCTGAGATCAAAGAAGAACATATCAACGACATATCTATCGAAGAAGACAAAATCTCTGGTCGTTATATTGTTCTGAGATCGGAGAAGACATATCTATCGCACGGGCACGCTGAGATCGCAAAATAGCATACAAAATCAACAGCAACTTCAAGTTCAGTAACAAAACAGTACAATCGAACGACAGTGATTGTTGAATACAAAATCACAGTAACTTCGATACAAATTTGAATACTGAGGTATGTGAGATTAAAATTCATATGCATATAGTTACCTATAGTTACTACGAATTCCTATATTGATTACCTTTCTTAAGTTTTTCACACTTCAAATGGTTACTACAATTTCCTATAACGATTGGATGATTCATTGATATGTTTTTTATTATGGTTACTAAATATATATAAATTGGTTACTGATAATTGTGTATTTATTTGCTAAATAATGTTTATTTGATGGCTTTATAATTTTTAAATGAGTTTGGTTACCTTCATTGAATTGTTGGTTACTCTCTAATGTTGTCTTGTTTACTGAATAACATTATAATGTCTAATGTTATTTTGGTTACTGTCTAATGCTGTCTTAGTTACTGTGTAACAATATATTGGTTACTGATTAATGTTGATTCGGTTACTGTGTAACATTATAATGGTTATTGAATATTTGTTACTGTCTAATGTTGTTTTGATTACTGTATAATATGTATTTAGATACTGTAAGGTGTTTATTTGGTTACTCTATAATGTTATTGTGTTTTATAATTGTTTCTTTTATATTGGTGGTTACTTATTGACTACATTGGTTACCTTCATACAACTGCTAATCTGATTATATATATTGGTTGTTGTATACTGTTTAATTGGTTACAGTATAATGTTTATTTGGTTGCAGTGATCATTTAGAAATTTCTGTCAAGTTTGGAGTGTCAGATTTTGGCGTTTTCGGAGCCTAATTTCATTGGAAATGGGTCAACGATCAAAAATCACTAGCTTAGCTGGTGAACTGCAGGGTTTTTTGGTCGAATTCCATCATTTAGGCCTTCAAAATTGCATGTAAAAATTTGGTTTATTTTCTGGTTACTAAAATTATGTAATTTGGTTACTGTCTAATATTAATTTGGTTACTTTACAATGTTTATTCAGTTGTTAGACAATGGCTATTGACAGTAACCAATACAACAAATTTAATTGTTTATAGGAATATATAATTGTTTATAGGAATATATAATTGTTTACTGCTAGTAACTATTAACCACATGGTTGGTAACATATTTGATGGTGTACAGTAACCAAAATATATGTTGACTAATATTTTAATTTTTGATTCCATCATGAGTTATCAATATAAAGTAAACATATACATTGAACAATTGGTAACTGTTCTGAAATATTTTTATGTAAATTTAATTATCCATCTAAAATAAAATGGTTACCTCTATATTTATATTTAGTTACCAACTGGCATAGACCATTTCCAAATAACTTTTATAACTATGTAATTTAAAAGTATTCATCAACTAGATAAATGGGAACCCTCACATGTACATTAAGCACTTGATAACTGTTCTGATATAAGTTTTTAATTATTTGGTTACTAACAAAAACTAAAATGGTTACCCTTATAATAACTAAAATCCCTCACTGATTGTACAATAATAGTAGTCAAACACAATTAAATAACAGTAAAACAAATATAATAAATAAGTAACCAAATAGTTACATAACAGTAACCATAATATGTTTTAATGGTAACCAAAACATAAAACAACCTGTGTATCCAGCATCCTATAATGAATGTGATATTGTTTGTTTAGGAAACCCAATTATACTATGACATGTACATTTCACAATTGATATATGTCCTGAAACAAGATTGTAACTCTCTGGTTACTATCAAAACAATAGTTGGTTACCTTTATATACATATTTGGTTACCAACTGTACATCTCAAACAATGTATTCAACACAACTTAAAAGATACAATAAATAATAACTAAAATACCTCATTGATTGTACAACAATAGTAGTCAAAAACCATTAAATAATAGTAAAACAAATATAATAAATAAGTAACCAAATAGTTACATAACAGTAACCATAATATGTTTTAATGGTAACTAAAACATAAAATAATCTGTGTATCCAGTATCTTGTAATGAATGTGATATTGTTTGTTTAGGAAACCCAATTATACTATGACATGTACATTTCACAATTGATATATGTCCTGAAACAAGATTGTAACTCTCTGGTTACTATCAAAACAATAGTTGGTTACCTTTATATACATATTTGGTTACCAACTGTACATCTCAAACAATGTATTCAACACAACTTAAAAGATACAATAAATAATAACTAAAATACCTCATTGATTGTACAACAATAGTAGTCAAAAACCATTAAATAATAGTAAAACAAATATAATAAATAAGTAACCAAATAGTTACATAACAGTAACCATAATATGTTTTAATGGTAACCAAAACATAAAATAACCTGTGTATCCAGCATCTTGTAATGAATGTGATATTGTTTGTTTAGGAAACCCAATTATACTATGACATGTACATTTCACAATTGATATATGTCCTGAAACAAGATTGTAACTCTCTGGTTACTATCAAAACAATAGTTGGTTACCTTTATATACATATTTGGTTACCAACTGTACATCTCAAACAATGTATTCAACACAACTTAAAAGATACAATAAATAATAACTAAAATACCTCATTGATTGTACAACAATAGTAGTCAAAAACTATTAAATAATAGTAAAACAAATATAATAAATAAGTAACCAAATAGTTACATAACAGTAACCATAATATGTTTTAATGGTAACTAAAACATAAAATAACTTGTGTATCCAGCATCTTGTAATGAATGTGATATTGTTTGTTTAGGAAACCCAATTATACTATGACATGTACATTTCACAATTGATATATGTCCTGAAACAAGATTGTAACTCTCTGGTTACTATCAAAACAATAGTTGGTTACCTTTATATACATATTTGGTTACCAACTGTACATCTCAAACAATGTATCCAACACAACTTAAAAGATATAATAAATAATAACTAAAATACCTCATTGATTGTACAACAATAGTAGTCAAAAACTATTAAATAACAGTAAAACAAATATAATAAATAAGTAACCAAATAGTTACATAACAGTAACCATAATATATTTTAATGGTAACCAAAATATAAAACAACCTGTGTATCCAGCATCTTGTAATGAATGTGATATTGTTTGTTTAGGAAACCCAATTATACTATGACATGTACATTTCACAATTGATATATGTCCTAAAACAAGATTGTAACTCTCTGGTTACTATCAAAATAATAGTTGGTTACATTTATATACATATTTGGTTATCAACTGTATATCTCAAACAATGTATCCAACACAATTTAAAAGATACAATAAATAATAACTAAAATACATCATTGATTGTACAACAATAGTAGTCAAAAACCATTAAATAATAGTAAAACAAATATAATAAATAAGTAACCAAATAGTTACATAACAGTAACCATAATATGTTTTAATGGTAACCAAAACATAAAATAACCTGTGTATCCAGCATCTTGTAATGAATGTGATATTGTTTGTTTAGGAAACCCAATTATACTATGACATGTACATTTCACAATTGATATATGTCCTGAAACAAGATTGTAACTCTCTGGTTACTATCAAAACAATAGTTGGTTACCTTTATATACATATTTGGTTACCAACTATACATCTCAAACAATGTATCCAACACAACTTAAAAGATACAATAAATAATAACTAAAATACCTCATTGATTGTACAATAATAGTAGTCAAAAATAATTAAATAACAGTAAAACAAATATAATAAATAAGTAACCAAATAGTTACATAACAGTAACCATAATATGTTTTAATGGTAACCAAAACATAAAATAACCTGTGTATCCAGCATCATGTAATGAAGGTGATATTGTTTGTTTAGGCAACCCAATTATACTATGACATGTACACTTCACATTTGATATATATCCTTAAACAAGCTTGTAACTCTGTGGTTACTATCAAAAATAATAGTTGGTTACCTTTATATACATATTTGGTTACTAACTGTACATCTCAAACAATGTAGCAAACACAACTTAAAAGAAACAATAAATAATAACTAAAATAACTCATTGATGTTACAATAATAGTAGTCAAAAACCATTAAATAACAGTAACCATAATGTAACATAATAAAACAGTAACCACATAATTATATGATAGTAACCAGAATAAGTTTTAATGGTAACCAAAAAAGAAATATCATGTAATAAAACTCAGTTCAGGCAATCCATATATACTAAACAATTATATATTAACCAGAATAAAAAATAAAAGTAACCAAAATCTCACATCGAGGGCACAATAATAGTAGCCAAACCATAAGATAACAGTAACCAAAACATAATAAAGAAGTAACCAAATAGTTATGTGAAAGTAACCAGAACAAGTTTTAATAATGATAACCAAAACAGAAACAACCTGTATATCCAACCCAGTTTACATAAACTCCAATAAACATTACAGACTCACAAATCATAACAAATTGTTATGAATATCCAACAAAATCAAAGTACGAAATAGGGAAAATTTAGCGCAACTCCCAAAATTATATTTGTACAAATTCAGATGGGGAAGAGTTGCCCAGATGTGCTGCCATCTCTACAATATGCAAGTTTAAACTGCCAATTTGGTATTGAACGAATGTCGCCAAAGAAGTAAAGACTCATAGTATGACAACATCACTTCAACCATGTACATATCGCATGGTAGGTTCCAAAAGGAGGCGGTTCCATCGTTTGAAGAAGTAAATTCAGTCCGTTGACGATGAGTGGCTTCAAGAGGAATGAGAGAAATAGTAAGGGCGGAGAGAAGAATAAGAAGAAGAAGATTTTAGAGAGAGAAATACCAGAACAAAGGATATGGGAGTTGGGAGAAAAAGAAGGAGGAAGAAGAAGAAGATTTCACGCGTTTAAAAAAAACCCACCAGATTTGCCATATCAGCCCATTAATACTAATCCCTTAAATTAAGGAATCTTAATTGCACTATTATTGTAAATAAATATGAAAAAATGTAATATTTTTGTAATTATTTTATAGGTGTATGATTTTTATAATTATTTCTAAAAAAGTACTAATATATGTAATTCTTCCAAAAAAATAAGCCCATAGCCCGCGGGCTTACGGGCGGACCTGGTCGGCCCGCGGGGCGAAGGTGGTTTATGCCTATTTTTTGTATTTTTATCAGCCTGCGGGCGGGCCGGGCTTTGAACGGGCCCGACCAAAAAGGCCAAATTTTTTGTGGGCCAAAAAAGTACAGCCCAAAGCCCGCTTTTTGGTGGACGGATAGGCCCGGTCCGCGGGCTTTGGGCCCGTTTGCCAGGTCTAATAACAAAACTTGGAATTTCATATGGGATGGAAATAACTTAATCTTATAGTGGAGGTTGGCCTACTCCATTATTTTTATTTTTATTTTTTTTAAAATCTATATTATTATGAATAAATTTGGGAAAAAGGTAAGAAAGGGAATTTGTGATATTAATAAAATAAAATTTAAAAAAATATAACAGTTGTATTTAAAAAAGTTATTTTAATATTTTATGATAATATTTTATTGTTATCCCTTATTAATCAAAGCAGATAGTTCATTATAAAGAATGGTATAATTTGAGTAATAAAATTTATATATAGTATTTAAAATTAAACATTGTTTAAAATTTCTAGCTATACTGAAATTTATATTTTTAAAGATTTCTTACATTATTGTATCATCATACTATTGATAAAAGCCTAAATATAGATTAATATCCTAAAGTTTTAATGTTTTTTCACTTTAGGGATTATTTTTTCAATTAGGGGATTAAATTTTAATTTTTTTTCGCTTTGGGGATTGTCTTCTCAGTTTTTTTCATTAAAGGATTAAACTTTAAAATTTTTCTGATTACGTCTAAATCGATAGTGTCACATTAGAAAATTGATGACATGACAGCGCGACATGTGACTAAAAAATACTTGTGTGTAATATTGAGTCTCATTTTAATATTTTTTTCAATCAATTAAATGTACCAAAATGAATAAATATAAGACCATTATTAATTTTACTTTAAAAATTGTCATTAAATTTAATTAAAAAAATAAATTTATCAAAAAAATTAATAATTTACCAAAAGGGTAAAATTATCATTAAATTTACTTTAAAAAATTAATAATGGTTTTATATTAAAATTATAATAATAATTTACTTTAAAATTAATAATGGTCCTATATTTGCCCTTTTTGGTATAAAAAATTAATTTAATAAATGTTAAAATAAGACGTAATATTATACATAAGTTTTTTTTAGTCACGTGTCGTGTCATCAATTTTCTAACGTGAGACTAACAATTATGCGTAATTATAAATAATTAAAAATTAAATTCCCTAATGAAAAAAATTGATAAGACAAATTTTAATTCCCTAGTATTGATAGTTTTCAACTTCCTATAAATGGGTAGTGATAAAATTTTAAATAAATTTTAATTGTTAAATGATAATATTAAATTACTTTCTTAATCCATATACAAAAATCTTAAACGATAATCTTTTAAGTTTTAAGAACGGAGGTAATACATTATATAATAACATATCATTTATAACCAATTTATATGCATTATTATTCGGGGTACGCACTAAACAAGACAGGACTTGTACGTACCCATTGATGTTTAACAGAAGCAACCTAATTTATAAGTCAAACATGAGTAGTTCTCAAATCTCAAACTTAAAAAAATCAGCTCAAGTATAAATTGGGATTTACATGTGACTTAAAAAAAGAAATAAATAACAGAAAAGTCGAAAATAGTTATGCGAGATTCGAGAGAAACCTCCACGTGTCCTGAGGCAGAAGACTCGTGGAGCGGACTCATTTTAGAAATTGATTGAGGGATTGGATTGGTGGCTAGAAGGGCAGGACGATCTGAGCATTACTCTGACGACTAAGAGTATTTCTTGAATTTTTTCGAGGTCATGTGCTTGACACATGACCACTCCCCCATAAAACCCTATAATTCTATAAATACTCCTTCTATTCCATTGGAAAGGGAGCTTTTTTTGGACTTTGGACTTTTGACTCTTGGACTTTTTGGAGGATTAGAAGTCTTGGAGATCCTCTCAACCCGAAGCACTCAAAAAGGTTCTCTGAATCCTTGCTACCCTAACAAGATTTTCGAATTATAAGAGTTCTGCCACGTGTCGTTGGAGTAATAGCTCACCTCTTTTTCTCCTCTCTTTAATTCAACAATTAATTCCGTACTCTTCGTAGATTTCTCTTCTTCTCAGCTAATACAAAAATCCTAATTTTAACAAAGTATGACTCCCTTGCCCACAAAAATCTTAGTTAGAGGTTAATTAAAAGAATTCGGGCAAATTACAACTCAAGGCTAATCTACTCTTCATTAATACTTGGCTTAGTTTGACTTTTTTTCAATCAAAATGATCATTATATAATCAAAATTTATCCTATGTTTTTTTTATAAATTTATAAGTGAAAAAATATATAACCATAAGAATATATACCAAATTTATTATTACCTCCAATTTTTACGAGTTTGAAAATATAAATAAATATGCTCAATTTTTAATTATAAAATTATTTAATTTAACCAAAAAATGTGGTTTCAATTGTGTGGTAAAGACATAACACATCTTAAATTTAAAATTTTGGGTGCATAATGATGAAGCACATGGAATGTGTTTTTATGTATGCATTAAGCTAGCTAGCTAACTTGTGGAAATGCATTGAAAAAATTATTCAACAGTTGGGGGCAGCCTGTATTGCAGTGTAAATTACTCCCACCTTTCTTAAAAGATTATCGTTTTAGAAGAAAAAATTTATTTTAATTTATTTGTCGTTTATAACTTTCGAGAAAAATAAATTATTTACTTTTCTATATCACCCCTACCTTATCTCATTTTCCTAAGAAATTTTATACCTTTGTATTAATAGTTTTCAACTTCCCATAAAAGGGTAGTGATGAAATTTTAAATAAATTTTAATTGTTAATGTGTTTGGTAACATGACATTCTTGATCCCAATGTAGGAAAATTTTGGATGAGGTGGGAAATAAGAATTCTTGGAAAATAAATTAAAGGTAGTTTTCCTTGTAAATTAAGTGTTTGGAAAAAAGAAGACTTTATTCACTTGTAAAACAAGTATTGGAAACCGATTGGGATCTCCATTACATATTATAGAAATGGAGTTTCGGTTAAGCAAATAGATAAGTAATTAACTTAAAATTTGTTCTAACCATTCCTAAAATAAAAAGAAGATAGAAGTATTCACAGATTGAGGATACAACAAGCTGACTAATCCAGTTGAGGGCAGCATGGTTAATAATAATTTAATATATTATTAAATAAAAATATGGAATTAGAATTTTGAAAAGATAATTGTAGTTACTAAATTATTAAATATTTATTTAAATAATAAATATTTGAATCATAGGTTCATTCATCAAGCTAAACATTTGAATGGAGTGCATATTTTATAAGAAAATAATTATTTCAATTTTATTTAAATTTGTAATGAAATTCTATATTACTATTTATACTGAAAAAATTGTCTTGAAATTCTAATTCGAATAGAAGTATGAAATCAAGCTTTAATAAGTTTTAATTTAGTTATGACAATATTAATTAGTAAAAAATCTATTATAATTTTCAACTAATTTTACAGTTATTATATTTTATAAAAATTCACATATTATTAATACAACTAATCGTACGATTTGGTAAAATTTCAAGTTTTAATGAATTTAATTTTGTTTGGACATTAATTTAATAATGAAATTAATGATTGATATTAATATAATAGATCGCGAGATATGTAAATAGATTTTTTCGATATCTTAATAAAATTTTAATAATTAAATTATCGTACAGAAATTTTAAGATATATTATCTTATATAAAATTGTGATAAAAAAAGTTTGTAATAAAATTGGTAGAATCAAAAGTATAAAATTCTTTTAGAATTTTTTTTTCCAATTAGTGATATAAAAACAAAAAATATCTTCATTTTTCCTAATAGGTTGTATTTTTTTTATAAAAAAATACTTTACAAATTTGGATAATACTTATACTAATTTCGATAGAAAAGCAACAGATTGAACCAAAAATATATGAAACTAAAACTTGATGAAACAAAAGTTTATGCTTTTAAAAGAACTTAATTGGAGCTTTTAGATATCGTAAAATAGAACAAGGATCAAGTGCATACCCCTTATCTTACTCACCCGTGCTCACCCCCTTTTAGGCGACGGTTTCGATCATACAACCGTCGCCTATACTTTTAGCGACGGACAACATATAGCGTCGCTAAAAGTATAGGCGACGATTGTATGACTGAAACCGTCGCCTAAAGGGGGGTGAGCACGGGTGAATAAGATAAGGAGTATGCACTTGATCCGGACAGTTGTAAAACAAAAGTTCTTATTTAATTTTAAAAAATAAAACGAAATTAATAAGAGGAAGCGAAACTATATATTTTAAGAGGAAGCGAAACACCATGCAAGTCTTGTTAAACGTATAAGCTCATCAACTCGGTGCGAAGTATGGACGACATAAATAATAATTTGTTATATTATATTATTAAATGTTAGAATATTTAATTAGAATTTTTAGAAGATAGTTGTATTTATTTAATTATATATTATAAGCTTTTTTCGATCAATTATTAAGCTAAACTTTTGAATTGATTGCATTTAATTGTGATTATGAGAAAATATTTATTTTAATTTTATTTAAGTGTGTAATGCCATTTTATATTAGTGTTTATGCTGTCAAAATTTGTTCGAATTTCTAATCCAAATAAAACTATGAAACTTAAGGTTTAATAAGATTTAATTTAGTTATAAAAATTAGTTGGTAATGAAAAAATTTATATACTTTTTAACTAATTTTACAATTATTATGTTTTGAATAAATCACAATATTATTAATACAAGTGATTTAGTAAAATTTTAAGATTTAATGAATTTAATTTACTTAGGACACTAATTTATTAATAAAATTCACCATTAACATTGATATAGATAAATCACGTGATATGTTAAGAGATTTTTTTAATATTTTAATATCTTAAAAAAATTAATAAAATTGGTAGAACCAAAAATAATTTTTTTTAGAAGTTTCTTTTCCTATAACCAAAAATTGGTGAAACTAAGTTTCTATTTTTAATTATATAGTTGTTAAGAAATATGAATATTTTTAAATTTAATTAATATTTAATTGATACAAATTTGGATAGTACTTATGTTAATATTAATAGGAAAACTAAACCAAAACTTTGTGAAGCCAAACTAAGTTTGTGTTTTTAATTATATACTCTCTCCAACCTCAAAAAAATGATTAAATGTACAATTTTTTTTGCTAGTTATAGGTACAATTTCCACCCAAACAAACCCCAAAAGGATGAAGAAAGGTAAATAAAGTGAAAGACAAATATGTCATTTAGTGGGATTTATTAATATATATATAAATAATAATCACTTTATTTATATAATTTTATAAAATCATTAAATATAAATTTAGATTTTTTTTAATTCTCTTTTCTCTATTTTATCTTTTATTAATGTGTAAAAAGTCGAGTTATAAGGTGGAAAGGAAAAAAAGGTTCACCAAAAGCAAGTATAAACCTATTGTATTTTATGGAAGTGGTTGGTATAAAATTAATTTTGGTTAATTAATTAATACAATGTCGATACGGAAGCAGAAAGTGATTTTTCTCTGGGTGTCAGGACTGTGTATTGTACACATGATCAAATTACCATGAAGTTAACTTTATAATAACCAGATCTGTATTTTATATAGATGTGTATATGTAAATGTAATACCAAAATTATTATTATTACTAGTAATTGTCCGTGCCTGAAGACACGACATAACTAAAAATTAAATTAAAATTCGAAAAATACTACATTACTTAAAGACTTTTTATAACCTAAAATAACTTACAATCAGACATAACAATTATCAGAATTCATCACACCGCCACAATAATTAATACATTCTCAATCATCAACACATATCCAACCACCAAAATATCAAACTAGTCGCTACTAATTTCAAGAAATTTCGGCAGAATTTCTTTTAAAAATAGATATCCAGAAATTTTGTCTAAAACTTAGTAGTACCCTAGTAAAATTCTAGTGAAAGTGTTGGATTTTTACTGTTTGCTATTATAATTATGGGCTAATGACAAAACTGTCCCCTCAAATTTGGACGAAAAATCAATTTGATACTAAAAGTTTAAAAATCTTTAATCAATACCTAAGTATTTTAAAATGACAAATGTGTTCTTTTTTAGTCTGACCCACCAATTTTTCGTAGGAATACGGTTTTGACTTTCTTTTTTTCTTAATAATACATTTGGCTTGTATTTAATAAGTATTTTATCAAATAATGTTATTCTTTACTTTGTTCTTTTATCCCAACATTTATCCAAATTAGAAGTATCAAATTGGTTTTAAAATAAGAAGGTGCTTCATATAAATTGTGAGACCTCGAATTTTATGAAATGAAAGTATTTAATTTTTTTATAATTATTCTATTTAGTAAATGGTTAATTAAATTGATAAAATGTTAAAGTTAAGGGTGATATTTAAAATTTTTTCAAAGTAAACAAGTTGTCATAAAATAATCGGTGATAAAAGTACACTAATACGCGTGGTTGCACAGTAGTACACAATATTGATTATTGACGCTTACGTGAGAAGTCACTCAGTTTTATTCAATTATTGTTATAATATTTAATATTATTAAATCAATAATTAAGATGATAAGTTATTCATATTATTATTTGCATAATTAACAATGTCTAGAAGTTCTGTCAAGAAGAGGTTTAATCACCTAATTGCGCGCCAATAAGGAGAAATCCTTATCGGAAAGCCCCCCTTTTCCTGGGAACGATCTGGTTGCTAATATTGCGAGTTATAATAATAATGAATAAATATTATTAAAAATTAAATTTGAGTTCGGAGTTGAATTTGGAGACGCGGACGTGATATTTGAGTCTGGAATAATGAAATTAGTAAAAATAGACTATAAACACAAAATTTGTCGGGGTTGACTTTTTGGTCAAAAAGTCAACAGTTGATTTTTTCAAAAAAAAATCAAACTTTAAAATTTTAAAAATGAAATTGTTGATAAAAATATTTCCATTGTGTTGGGATTGTTAGTGTTAGTTGAAATCGATTGTTATTTCGATAATAATTAATGTCTGGAGGTTATATTGACCAATCGAATAATTAATTGGATAAATGAGCAATTAATTGCTATTAATTCACATGCTTATAAATATGTGTTCACATGTGTGTACTATTAATTCACATGATTTACTATTAGGGGAGTTGATGCAAGATTGAAAATACTTGCATGACTAAATTAAAAATGGAGATGAAGGTTTTTCACATATTTAGAACTATTGAGTCACATGATTTACTATTGATTCACATGATTTACTATTAGGGGAGGTGGTTCAAGTTTGATAATATTTGCAGGACTAAATTAAAATGAAGAAAAAGAGGAAGGTATTATACTGTAAAATTTCGAGCCCCAAAACAAGCAATTATCGAAACAATATTTTCCTATAAATAGAAACTCATTCCTTCATTATTTTTCACAAATTCACTAAAATTATAGAGCAATTATTATAGAGAGAAAGAAAAATAAAAGTATGCTACCTCATTATTCCAGTATCCTGTTTTCTTCTAAGGTAAGGGGTATTATTTCTTTCGTATTCATGAAGAGAGTTATTTTCTTTCAATACTCGTAAGGGTTGTTATTCCATTCTTTATTATTTTATTGGAATAACCTGTCTACGCGGATTACCGCATGCATGGTGAATTCTTCTGTTATTCCATTCTTTATTATTCTGTTGGAATAACCTGTCTGTGCGGTCTATCGCATGCCTGGTAAATTCTTCTGTTATTCTATTATTTATTATTCTGTGAGAATAACCTGTCTGTGCGGTCTATCGCATGCCTGGTGAATTCTTCTGTTATTCCATTCTTTATTATTCTGTTGGAATAACCTGTATGTGCGGTCTATCGCATGCATGGTGAATTCTTCTGTTATTCTATTTTTTATTATTCTGTTGGAATAACATGTCTATGTGGATTACCGCATGCATGGTGAATGATCCTTCGTATTCATTCCTTATTAAATTATGGAAATGATCTGTTTACGTGGATTACCGCATGACGGGCGAAAATCCATTTGCAGTTTCGTATATTCTATTATACTCATATGAGATATCATTTCTGTTGTACTCGTTATGGAATATCATTTTCTTTGGTATTTTTCTTTTACGAGCTACTATTCACGGGTTACTATTCACCCGATTACTATTCACTATAGTATTATTCACTCGGGTATTCGGGACACTTTTCGTGCCGGAGTACTATTCACGAGTTACTATTCACGGGTTACTATTCACCCGATTACTATTTACTCTAGTATTATTCACTTGGGTATTTGAGACACTTTTCATGCAGGAGTACTATTCACGAGGTACTATTCCTGAAGTACTATTCACGGGATACTATTCACCCAAAAAATATATTTCTTTTCTGTCCAAATTATTTTTTGTACATGAATATTATTCTTGAATTTCACTCCACAAACCAGTATCATGTTGACAATTTGGATATTTTTAAACTTTTGATAAATTTAAAGTTTTAATATTTATCCTTGACATCGTTTGATTAATGCTTATATCATTGTCATCATCTTCATATTTATATTGTGATGAAAGTCAGCTTTGGCTTACGTGCATAGATGGACTGTTGATTATTGGTTTTACAGTTGTATATTTTTGGCTTACGTGCAAAGATGGACTGTTGATTATTGGTTTTATAGTTGTATATCTTTGGCTTACGTGCACAGATGGACATGTGTATGACATGATCATAACCACTGGTGATAATAACGAATATCATTGGCCCGTAGTGCATGGATAATTCGATGAACAGTTGAATGTCTTTGGCCGTAGTGCACTGACAGACAATTGATTGGTATGATCATAACCATTGGTTTTATAGTTGAATATCTTTGGCCCATAGTGCAAAGGTAGCCAACTGATTGGTATAATCATTGTTATTATATTTGAATATCTTTAGCCTTTGGGGTAAGGATATTGAGTAAACGTTCTATTGAGCCTTTGTAGGCAAGGAGAAACTGTTGATTTACATAATTATAAATAGGAATTATGGATTTAACTATAATCTTTGGTGGTTTAGGTGAAGATATTTCTTTTTATCTTGGGTATAACAAAGAACTGTTGATGGGTATTACAGCAATAAAATTGATGATAAACTTTTTAATCATAGAAGATAGTAGACATTATGTTCTACTTGACTCTTCTAATGGATTGCTTATTCCGCTGCAGTTGTTGATCTAAAACTTGTTGTCTATTGTATTCTATCAGTTTTTATACTGTTGAATGTTAAGGATAATTTATTCTGCATTATCTTAGTCATAATAATTCTTACTAGGGCTAGTTGATCTCACCCTTTTCTTTCAATGTTCTCATTAGGAAATGAGAATATAGCTGGGACTGGTCGGGGAATGGATTGACAGTCCGAGATGGTGGCTATAGTAGTCCTCACTATTTTTATAAAATAGTGTGATAATAATTGTAATAAGGACTCCATTGAGTGTGGATATTATCTAGAAGGCAATATTCGTGTTTAAATTCTCAGCTATGTTTTGTCGTATTTTGCACGACAATTGTATAATTAAGTTTGTAGTTGAGTTATGTACCATGTATCTGGCGACTCAAGATGGGTGATGTATACCTGTTTTGGGGGCGCACAGTTGATATCAAAGCTTAGGGATATGATCCCTAGCTGAGATGTGAGACAAGAACTAGGAGGGGAGAGACGAGGAATTCGTTCGCTAGTATGACCTACCTAAGTTTATTTGGTATTTAATTGGTCGGTCAGTGTGAGACCTCAAATTTTACGAATAAAGATTTAATTTTTTCGAAATATTTTTTTCAAAATTATGGTGTGGATTTGATATAATGTTATAGTTGTGGGTAATATTTATAAATTTTGCAAAGTACGCAAGTTGTTGTATAATATTCGATTGGTCGGGGAATATTCTTTTTATCGAGGAATATCCGTACGACGGTACAATCATTGGTGGACCCCACAACAGAATTATTGTCGGATTGAGAAAATGACAAAAATATTTTTATGAAAATAACGGCGGAAGTTTTACCGTTAAAACTGTTGAACTACTCGGTAGTAAAAGTACAGTAATACGCGTGGTTGCATAGTAGCACACGGTATTGATTATTGATGTTTACGTGAGAAGTCACTCAGTTTTGTTCAATTATTACTACAGTAATTGCTGCATAGTATCTCACGTTATTTGATTCAATTATTGTCAATATTTTATATATTATTAAATCAATAATTGAGACGACGAAGTTATTAATATTATTATTTACAATATTAATGATGTCTAGAAGTTCTGTCAAGTAGAGGTTTGATCACCTAATTGCGCGCCAATAGGGAGAAATCTTTATTGAAAAGCCCCCTCTTTCCTGGAAACAACCTGGTCAATTAATATTGTAAATTGTAATAAAGGTGATAAGTTTTGTTTTATTATTATTATAAATGTAATAAAACAGAAAATTTTTTATATAAAACAGAATACTTTTATAAAGTTATTCATTTTATTAGACTATAAATAGAATATATAATATTCTATTATGCATAGTATTTGCATAGTGTCTGCATAGTAAAATCTTTTTATATAAAATAGAATACTTTTATAAAGTTATTCGTTTTATTAGACTATAAATAGAATATATATTATTCTATTATGTATAGTGTTTGTATAGTACCTGTATAGTGTTTGAATAGTAAAATCTTTTTATATAAAACAGAATACTTTTATAAAGTTATTCGTTTTATTAGATTATAAATAGAATATATTATATTTTATTTAAAAGATTCTTTTTATTAGAATATTATATTAATACTGCATAGTAAATTAATATGGACGATCCGTTTAAAAGTAAATTAATCTGGACCGTTCATGAATTAGTTACTATTCAGTCCATTCTCCTATAAATAAATCTCATTCCTTCATTATTTCTTACGAATTCACTGAAACTCTAGAGAGAGAAGCTATAGAGAGAAAGAAAAAAAGTATTCTGCTACTTCACTGCTCCTATATCAAGTTTCTTCTAAGGTAAATGGTATTATTCTTTCGTATTCATGAAGAGAATTATTTTCTTTCAATACTCGTAAGAGCTATTATTTCATTCTTTATTATTATGTTGGAATAACCTGTCTATGCGAAGTACCACATAAATGGTGAAGTTCATCTGTTATTCTATTCTTTATTATTATGTTGGAATAACCTGTCAATGCGAAGTACCGCATATATGGTGAAGTTCTTCTATTATTCCATTCTTTATTATTCTGTTGGAACTTCCTGTCTGTGGATTTACGCATGACCTGGTTTCGTTATTTATTATTCTGTTGGAATATCCTTTCTGTGCATTTACGCATTACCTGGTTCCGTTATTTATTATTCTGCTGGAATATCCTGTCTGTGCGTTTACCCATGACCTGGTTCCGTTATTTATTATTCTGTTGGAATAACCTATCTGTGCGGTCTATCACATGCCTGGTTATTTCTTTTGTTATTCCATTCTTTATTATACTCAGTTGGTTAAAGTTTTGGCTTTTATACTCCATAAAATTAGTGGAATATCCTTGATATTTGCGTTTCATCTAGTATCTTTTCATGAAAATATTCTTCTGAGCATTCTTGAGTTTTACTCCACAAAGCAGTATCGTGTTAACAATTTGGACGTTATTGGTTCCTAGATAAATTAATTCTTGAACTTGTTTTATTGAATACTTATATCATTGTCATCATCCTCGTGTAAATATTATGTTGAAAGTCATCTGTGGCTTGTAGTGCGTAGATGGACTTGGTATGATTATGACCGGGGATTATTCGGTATAATCATGACTGTAATATTACAAATGATGTGAAAAAAATCCTCATTGGCCCGTAGTGCATTGATGAACAGTTGTTGGTATGATCATGACCATTGATGAATACACGAATATCCTTGGCCCGTAGTGCATGGATAATTTGTTGTTGTGATACTAATGAATATCCTTGGTCGTAGTGCAGGGATGATGTGAATTATTTATTAACTGAGTCTCAGCAATAAAAGTGATGAAAAACCTTTTAAATCATAGAAGATAGTAGATATCATGTTCTACTTTACTCTTCTAATAGATTGCTTATTTCGTTGCAGTTAAACTTGATGTCTATTGTATTTTATCAGTTTAACATTATTGAAGACTAATGATAATTTATTCTGTATTATCTTAGTCATAATATTTCTTACTTGGCTAGTTGAGCTCACCCTTTTGCTTTCATTGTGCTCTTCAGAAAATGAAAACGTAGCAGGGACTAGTCGGGGAACAGAGTGACGGTCCAGATGATAGCATTAGTAGTCCTCACTATTCTATGAAATACTGTCTAGAAGATAATATTTGTATTAAAACTCACAGCTCATGTTATATATTTAAGGTTGTATTTGTATTCTATACCATGTATTTGGCGACTCAGAATAGGTGATGTATACCTACTTTGGGGGCGTCACAGTTGGTATCAAAGCTTAGGGATATGATCCCTGGCTGAGATGTGAGACAAGAACTAGGAGGGGAGAGACAGGGAATTCCTTCGCTAGTATGACCTACCTAAGTTTATTTGGTATTTAATTGGTCGGTCAGAGTATAGGAGTAATATGTGATATGTTAATTAACCCTTCTTTTGTGGCAGTATTTGAAAATGACATCCGAGGATGTTGAGAATAGCAATGGAGCACAGGAGACTGTTGAGTCTCCACAGATCAATACCCAGGATAATGTGAAATAGGAAGACAACAATCCTCATGCAAACAACAACACTAACCAAATGATGAACGATGAAATTTTCAGAGGCGTTATGCAATTCATGCAACATCAGGTAAGAGATACTCCTATTCAAAATATAGGTGGAAATAATGGCAACCTACGGTCGGTCACCGCTAAGCAGTTCAAGGAGCTGGGACCACCGGAGTTTTTGGGAAATCCACAACCACTTAAGGCGGAGATGTGGTTAAAGCAGATCACCAAGATATTTAATGTCTTGGGATGCTCCGAGGAGCAAAAGGTTCCTATTTGCAACCTTATGTTGCGTGAAGAGGTAGGTTATTGGTGGGAATCTGTAAAACGTACCCAGCCTGATGCACTCAAGATGTCTTGGGAGAAGTTTCAAGAATTGTTCAACGACAAGTACTTTCTTGAAAGTATTCGTCACATGAAGGAGGTGGAGTTTATCAAGTTGGAGCAAAATAATATGACCGTGTCGCAATACGAGGCTAAATTTGCGGAGTTATCCTGGTTTGCATCCCATTTGGTCGATAATGAGGAGCGAATGATGCGAATGTTTCTAAGAGGTTTTAAACCCGACATACGTCAATACCTCATTTCTTACAAAATTTGTTTATAATTAGATGTTGTGAATAGGGCTCCGTTATTGGAGCGTGATAATGAGTAAGCACAACCAAAAGGCAACGACCAACAACACGATAATAATCGTACCGGTGGCAACGACCATCGGAACAACGATAACCATTGTGGGGGAAATTATCATGCCAAGAATGGTAACCACTTCGGTGGTAATCCTGGCCAAAATAATAGAAGTGGAAATTTCAAGAAGAGAAGGTTTAATAATGATGGAAAGAAAGCAGCACCAGCACCCTTTCAAAGGAAAAAGAACGTCCACCGGTCGTATGATTCAAATGCGGACAGGAGGGACATATCCGTCCAAACTGTACGCAGTAATCCAAAGCGTGTTTCAATTGCAGAAGAGAAGGTCACCTAGCTCGATTTTGTTGTGTAGTGAAGTCAAGTCCAGCTGGGATAGTGATGCCAAAGGATTTCTCAGACAAGTCAAAGTCGGTAGTTTAAGTGAGAGCGTTTGTCGAGAAACTCGAACGAAGTTATCACTGGTAAGTTAATCATAAATTCTTGCGAAGTCTATACCTTGTTAGATATCGGTTTTACCCATTCTTTTATCTCTCTTGCTTGCGCTCAACGTTTAAATTTGACCCCAGAGAAATTAGACTTTGACTTATTGATTGAAACTCGATTAGGAGAAACCTTCGTTACCTCCACTATTTATAAATCTTGCTGATTCAAGTCGACACTTTCACGTTACCTATCGATCTTCTCTCTTTGAAAATACTTGCCTTTAATGCAATTTTAGGAATCAATTGGTTAACTACTCATCATACTTTTCGTAAGGTTGTTAGCTTTCATATTCATAACCAACCTATGACGCAAATTCAAGCAACCAAACCACTAAATTTAATCAATGTTATATTAGGCCATAAATAAAGAATCATGATCCTTTCGCTGTTGACTTCCTTGTGTGGAATGCACCGAAGTCAGACTTTCTGTAACCGATGTCGTGAATGACTGTAACACCTCAGTCCCACATCGAAAGATAGGGAGAAAATCTGTCTGTATATGAGGAATTAAGTAACTACGAATAGTACCTTCAAGTCATGACCTTTTGGGAGCCTGTGGTGGGCTAGATGACCCAAGAATATACTATTGGGCCAGTGGTTTGAGGCCTTATTTGGATGGATTTGGTTCGATTCGGACTTGGGATTTGACCCAAGATTTGTTCCGGACTCGGGATTTGACCCGGGTTGTTTCATATGGTATCAGAGCCGACTCTCGAAAGCTCGGGTCGGGTCATCCGATCGGGTTGCCGGAGGTGGGGACACGAAGGCTGGTGGTATTATCCCACAATGGAGAGATGAAGGTCCGGAGGTGGGGACACGAAGCCAGCCGGTATTATCCCACAATGGTTAGAGAGGCAAAGATCTTTGGACCGTGTGTGTGATCGGTTCTGACGGGGACGTCAGAAATTTAAGTGGGGGAGTTTGTAACACCTCAGTCCCACATCGAAAGATAGGGAGAAAATCTGTCTGTATATGAGGAATTAAGTAACTACGAATAGTACCTTCAAGTCATGACCTTTTGGGAGCCTGTGGTGGGCTAGATGACCCAAGAAGATACTATTGGGCCAGTGGTTTGAGGCCTTATTTGGATGGATTTGGTTCGATTCGGACTTGGGATTTGACCCAAGATTTGTTCCGGACTCGGGATTTGACCCGGGTTGTTTCAATGACGATGGCAATTTGATAGGTATCAATGTGACGTGCTATCCAAGTCTTGGATGAGGGTCGCAGTTTTGAATGATATTTATATCATTAATAAATTTCTTGACGTATTTCTGAAAACTTCTTGGCCTATCCCAATGCGTGAAATTGAATTTTATACTGACCCCAGTACAAAACCCATTTCTAAAACCCTTAAATATTTCTTCAACCAAAATGAACGTATAATGCGCCAAAGACATTGGCTCGAGCTGTTGAATATTACGACTATACCATTCAATATCATCGTGGAAGAGCGAACGTGGTAGTTGACGTGTTGAGTAAAAGATCGTATGTGTTTACAAGTGCGATGTTGTTAACACAAAAACCCATTTCGTATAACTTACAAACGATGAAGATAGAGTTAAAGACTCTAGAGATCCACGTGAAGATAGCGAATATACGAGTAGAATTGACTTTAATTGATAAAGTTAAAGCCGTTCAAGCTACACACCCGGAGCTGCTAAATTTGAAGAAGAAGGTTCAAGAGGGCGTTATTCTAGAAGCAAGAGTCGATGGAGAGATGAAATCTCAACCCTCGATTTAATTGGCCCATTTAAAATCCTCGATCGAGTTGGAACTGTGGCCTATAGACTCGTTTTACCGCCAAGCATATCGTGTGTTCATAACATTTTTAACGTATCGATGTTACGTAAATATGTGGATGACCCGAACCACGTTAATAAATTAGAACTAAACGAGATAGCAGAAGATTTAACGTATGAGGAGATACGTCTTAAAATCTTGGATAAGAAGGATGGTATTCAACACTCAAAGGTTATACCTCAAGAGTTAGAATCTGACGAAGTGTCCTCATTTGTTCGGCATACCATGTACGTACGTAAATTTCGAGGGCGAAATTTCATAAGGAGGGGAGATTGTGAGACCCCAAATTTTACGAATAAAGATTTAATTTTCTCGAAATATTTCTTTCAAAATTATGGTGTGGATTTCATATAATGTTATAGCTGTGGGTAATATTTATAAATTTTGCAAAGTACGCAAGTTGTTGTATAATATTCGATTGGTCGGAAATATTCTTTTTGCCAGAGAATATCCGTACGACGATACAATCATTGGTGGACCCCACAACAGAATTATTGTTGGATTGAGAAAAATGACAAAAATATTTTTATAAAAATAACGGCGGAAGTTTTACCGTTAAAACTGTTGAACTACTCGGTAGTAAAAGTACAGTAATACGCGTGGTTGCATAGTAGCACACGGTATTGATTATTGATGCTTACGTGATAAGTCACTCAGTTTTGTTCAATTATTACTACAGTAATTGCTGCATAGTATCTCACGTTATTTGATTCAATTATTGTTAATATTTTATATATTATTAAATCAATAATTGAGACGACGAAGTTATTAATATTATTATTTGCAATATTAACGATGTCTAGAAGTTCTGTCAATGAGAGGTTTGGTCACCTAATTGTGCGCCAATAGGGAGAATCTTTATTGGAAAGTCCCCTCTTTCCTGGGAACAATCTGAGCGATTAATATTGTGAATTATAATAAAGGTGATAAATTTTATTTTATTATTATTATAAATGTAATAAAACAGAAAACTGTTTATATAAAATACAATACTTTTATAAAATTATTCGTTTTATTAGACTATAAATATAATATATAATATTCTATTATGCATAGTGCATGTATAGTGTTTGCATAGTAAAATATTTTTAAATATAACAGAATACTTTTATAAAGTTATTCGTTTTATTAGACTATAAATAGAATATATAATATTCTATTATGCATAGTGTTTGAATAGTAAAATCTTTTTATATAAAACAGAATACTTTTATAAAGTTATTTGTTTTATTAGATTATAAATAGAATATATTATATTTTAGGAATAGGGTCCAAAAATGCCCCTGCCATTTTCTCCAATGTCTACCAAGCACCCTATTTTTTTTTTGTCCAAAAATACTCCTAACGTTATAATTTTTTGGTCATTCGTTCCCCTGCCGTTAACAGCTGTGCCAACTAGACAAACGGGTGTTAAACCCTCTATGACGTGGCTGACACGTGTCAATATTTGTTGATATTTATTTTGTTTATTAATTATTTATTTTGTTTTAAAGAAAAATAAAATAAATAATTAATAAACAAAATTAATATTTATATTTATATCCACCACCAGTCCACCACCACCATCTAATATCACCACTAGGGACATCAACACCACCACCAGTCCACCACCACCATCTAATATCACCACTATGCACCGCCGCCTCTCAAAATCACGTCATCAATAGATCCACTACCACCACATATACATACAGATCCACCCAATCTATCAATCAATACTAGATACTACATACAGATCCACCCATTTCAGCAACCAACAAAAAAAAAATCATAAATACTCTCAATTTCAAAAGAAATCACAAAGTAAAGGGAGGTCAGCTGGTGAAAGCCGAGGTCAGCGGCGAGGGCATAGTCCACGGCGCGATCGGAGGAATCGAGGCAGAGGGAGTGAAGAAGGACGGCTGGGCTGGGCCGATGCGGGCTGCCAGGGGCGGAGCCGACGCTGGGCTGAGGGAGAAGTGATCGACGGAGATATGGAATTGAAGATGATGACATATATGAGGGAGACGTGATTGACGGCTGAGGGAGACGGCTGGAGATCTAGAATTTGGAGGAAGAAGGTGATGACAGTGAAGAGAGAGAGATGTGGCTGTGGAGTGGATGTGGTGGGTGTTGAAGTTGTTTGCTCCATTTCAGAATCACTGAGAAAATATTGTTTGGTAGGGAAATCGATTACTTCTCTACTTATTATTAAATTACTAAAATTACTAAAATATAATAGTAATTATATAACGTTAATAGTAAAATATTACTAAAATACTAATATTTAGTAAAATTTGATATGTTATATAATTATGGTAAAATTTTAGTATTTTAGTAATATTTTAGTATTTTAAGGATGTAATTTAAATTTTTGTTATTTTGATTAATTAAGAAAATAATTTAAATTTTAGTATTTTTGTATTTTTTTTAAATTTGCTTTTTTAGTATTTTAGTATTTTTTAATTAGTATTTTAATATTTTTTTAATTAGTATTTAGTATTTTTTTAATTAGTATTTTAATATTTTTTAAATTAGTATTTAGTATTTTTTAATTATTATTTTTATTATGTGGCAGACACATAAGTAATTTAGACGGATGTTAGTCTATTTGGCATTTCTGTTAACAGCAGGGGCACGAGTGACCCAAAAAATATAACGTTAAGGGTATTTTTGGACAAAAAAAAAGTATAGGGTGCTCGGTAGACATTGAGAAAAATGTCAAGGGCATTTTTGGACCTTATCCCTTATATTTTATTTAAAAGATTTTGTTTTGTTAGAATATTTTATTAATACTGCATAGTAAATTAATATGGACCGTCAGTTTAAAAGTAAATCAATCTAGACCGTTCATGAATTAGTTACTATTCAGTCCATTCTCCTATAAATAGAAGCTCATTCCTTCATTATTTCTTACGAATTCATTGAAACTCTAGAGAGAGTAACTATAGAGAGAAAGAAGAAAAGTATTTTGCTACTTCACTACTCCTATATCTAGTTTCTTCTAAGGTAAGGGGTATTATTCTATCGAATTCATGAAGAGAATTATTTTCTTTCAATACTCGTAAGAGCTGTTATTCCATTCTTTATTATTATGCTGGAATAACCTGTCTATTCGAAGTGCCTCATACATGGTGAAATTCTTCTGTTATTCCATTCTTTATTATTATGTTGGAATAACCTGTCTATGCGAAGTACCGTATACATGGTGAAATTCTTCTGTTATTCCATTCTTTATTATTCTGTTGGAACATCCTATCTGTGCGTTTACGTATGACCTGGTTCCGTTATTTATTATTCTGTTGGAATATCCTGTCTGTGCGTTTATGCATGACCTGGTTTCGTTATTTATTATTCTGTTGGAATAACCTGTCTGTTCGGTCTATCGCATGCCTGGTGATTTCTTTTGTTATTTCATTCTTTATTATACTCAGTTGGTTAAAGTTTTTGATTTTATACTCCATGAAATTAGTGGAATATCCTTGATATTTGCGCTTTATCCAGTATCTTTTCATGGAAATATTCTTCTGAGCATTCTTGAGTTTTACTCCATAAAGCAGTATCATGTTGAGAATTTAGACGTTATTGGTTCCTGATAAATTAATTCTTGAACTTGTTTTATTGAATTCTTATATCATTGTCATCATCCTCATGTTTATATTATGTTGAAAGTCATATGTGGCCTGTAGTGCATAGATGGACTTGGTATGATTATGACCAGAATTATTCGGTATAATCATGACCGTAATGTTACAAATAATGTGGTAAAAGTCCTCATTGGCCCGTAGTGCATTGATGGACTGCTGTTGGTATGATCATGACCATTGATGAATACACAAATATCCTTGGCCCGTAGTGCATAACTAATTTGTGGTTGTGATACTAATGAATATCCTTGGCCGTAGTGCAGGGATGATGTGGATTATTTATTAAGCTGAGTCTCAGTAATAAAAGTGATGAAAAACCTTTTAAATCATAGAAGATAGTAGATATCATGCTCTACTTGACTCTTCTAATGGATTGCTTATTCCGCTGCAGTTAAACTTGATGTCTATTGTATTTTATCAGTTTAACATTATTGAAGACTAATGATAATTTATTCTGCATTATCTTAGTCATAATATTTCTTACTGGGCTAGTTGAGCTCACCCTTTTGTTTTTATTGTTTTCTTCAGAAAATGAGAACGTAGCAGGGACTAGTCGGGGAACGGAGTGACGGTCCAAATGATTGCATTAGTAGTCCTCACCATTCTATGAAATAGTATGTTAATAAATTTATTAAGGACTTATTTTGAGTTTGAATACTGTCTAGAAGACAATATTTGTATTAAAACTCACAACTCATGTTTTATATTTAAGGTTGTATTTGTATTTTGTACCATATATTTGGATACTCAGAATAAGTGATGTATACCTATTTTGGGGGCGTCACAGTCAGAGTATAGAGATAATATGTGATATGTCAATTAACCCTTATTTTGAAACTATATTCTAGAATGATATCTGAAATATAGGAGATGAGAAATGGGAAAATCATGATAGAGAGGAAATAATCTGGAAGGTACAATCCGAAAAGAAAGCAAGGCATTCTCATCTCTTCAAACTACCAGGTACGTAAATTTTGAGGGCAAAATTTTATAAGGAGTAGAGATTGTGAGACCCCGAATTTTATAAAATGAAAGTATTCAATTTTCTTATAATTATTCTATTTAGTAATTGGTTAAATTGATAAAAGGTTAAAGTTAAGGGTGATATTTAAAATTTTTTCAAAGTAAGCAAGTTGTCATAAAATAATCGGTGATAAAAGTACAGTAATACATGTGATTGCACAGTAGCACACAATATTAATTATTGATGCTTACGTGAGAAATCACTCAATTTTAATCAATTATTGTTAAAATATTTAATATTATTAAATTAATAATTGATATGATAAGTTATTCATAATATTATTTTCATAATTAACAATGTCTAGAAGTTCTGTCAAAGAGAGGTTTGGTCACCTAATTGCGCGCCAATAAGGAGAAATTTTTATCGAAAAGCCCTCTCTTTCCTGGGAACGATCTGGTTGTTAATATTGCGAGTTATTATAATAATGAATAAATGTTATTAAAAATCGAATTTGAGTTCGGAGTTGAATTTGGAGACGCGGACATGATATTTGAGTCCGGAATAATAAAATTAGTAAAAATAGACTATAAACAAAAAATTTGTCGGGGTTGACTTTTTGGTCAAAAAGTCAATAGTTAAATTTTTTAAAAAAAGTTAAACTTCAAAATATCAAAAATGAAATTGTTGATAAAAATATTTCCATTGAGTTGGGATTGTTAGTGTTAGTGGAAATCGACAGTTATTTCGATAATAATTAATGTTTGGAGGTTATATTTACCAATCGGGAAATTAATAGGATAAATGAGCAATTAATTGCTATTAATTCACATGCTTATAAATATGTGTTCACATGTGTGTACTAATGATTCACATGATTTACTATTAGGGGAGTTGGTACAAGATTGATAATACTTGCATGACTAAATTAAAAATGGAGGTATAGATGAAGGTATTATACTATAATTAATTTTTTCACATGTTTAGAACTATTGAGTCACATGATTTACTATTGATTCACATGATTTACTATTAGGAAAGGTGGTGCAAGTTTGATAATACTTGCAGGACTAAATTAAAAATAAAAAAAAAGAAGAAGGTATTATACTGTAATATTTTGAGCCCCAAAACATGCAACTATCGAAACTATATTTGCCTATAATTAAAAGCTAATTCCTTCATTATTTTTCACCAATTCATTAAAGCTATAGAGCAATTATTATAGAGAGAAATTATAGAGAGAAAGAAGAAGAGAAGTATTCTACCTCACTATTCCAGTATCCAGTTTTCTTCTAAGGTAAAGGGTATTATTTCTTTCGTATTCATAAAGAGAGTTATTTTTGTTCAATACTCGTAAGGGTTGTTATTTTATTCTTTATTATTTTGTTGGAATAACCTGTCTACGCAGACTACCGCATGAATGATGAATTCTTCTGTTATTCCATTCTTTATTATTCTGTTGGAATAACATGTCTACGCGGACTACCGCATGCATGGTGAATTCTTTTGTTATTTTATTCTTTATTATTCTGTTGGAATAACATGTCTGTGAGGTCTATCGCATGCCTGGTGAATTCTTCTGTTATTCTATTATTTATTATTCTGTGGGAATAATCTGTTTGTGTGGTCTATCACATGCATGGTGAATTCTTCTGTTATTCCATTCTTTATTATTCTGTTGGAATAACCTGTCTGTGCGGTCTATCGCATGCATGGTGAATTCTTCTGTTATTCCATTTTTTATTATTCTGTTGGAATAACCTGTCTATATGAATTACCGCATGCATAGTGAATGATCCTTCGTATCCATTCCTTATTAAATTATGGAAATGATCTGTCTACGTGGGTTACCGCATGACGGACGAAAATCTATTTGCAGTTTCATATATTCTATTATACTCATATGAGATATCATTTCTGTTGTACTCGTCATTAAATATCATTTTCTTTGGTATTTTTCTTTTATGAGTTACTATTCACCCGATTACTATTCACTATAGTATTATTACTCGGATATTCGGGAAACTTTTCGTGCCAGAGTACTATTCACGAGTTACTATTCACCCGGTTACTATTCACTCTAGTATTATTCACTCGGGTATTTGAGACACTTTTCATGCTGGGGTACTATTCACGAGGTACTATTCTCGAATTACTATTCACGGGGTACTATTCACCCGAAAAATATATTTATTTTCTGTCCAAATTATTTTTGGTACATGAATATTATTCTTGAATTTTACTCCACAAAACAGTATCATGTTGACAATTTGGATATTTTTAAACTCTGGATAAATTTAAAGTCTTTAATATTTATCCTTGACATCGTTTGATTAATGCTTATATCATTGTCATCATCCTCATGCTTATATTGTGATTAAAGTCAGCTTTGGCTTACGTGCATAGATGGATTATTGATTATTGGTTTTACAGTTGTATATTTTTGGATAACGTGCAAAGATGGACTGTTGATTATTGGTTATATAGTTGTATATCTTTGACTTATGTGCACAGATGGACATGTGTATGATATGATCATAACCACTGGTGATAATAATGAATATCATTGGCCCGTAGTACATGGATAATTCGATGATGTGATTGGCAGGATCATGACCATTAGTTAACAGTTGAATGTCTTTGGCCGTAGTGCACTGACAGACAATTTATTGGTATGGTCATGACTATTGGTTTTATAGTTGAATATCATTGGCCCGTAGTGCAAAGGTAGCCAACTGATTGGTATGATCATTGTTATTACATTTGAATATCTTTAGCCTTTGGGGTAAGGATATTGAGCAAACGTTCTATTAAGCCTTTATGGTAAGGAGAAACTGTTGATTTACATAATTATAAATAGGAATTATGAATTTAACTATAATCTTTGGTGGTTTAGGTGAAGACAGGTGATGATAGTTCTTTTTGTCTTGGGTATAACTGTAAGACCCCAACTTATTATAAATAAAATTGAATTTTCCTCTATTCATTATTTTAAATTAATAAGGTGTTAATTTGATATAATGCTTTGGTTATGGGTGAAATGTGCAAATTTTACAAAATAAGCAAGTGGTTATAAAATATTCATCTCTGTCGGGGAATATTCGTTTGGTCGTGGAATATTCTTGTTGTCGGGGAATATTCGTATGACGGCGCAGCTATTTGTTGGCCCCATAACAGAAAACGGTTGGATGAAGGAAAACGACAAAGTATGAGTTTTTATAAATAACGGCGTAATTGTTACCGTTAACACTGTTGGAATATCTGGTGGTTAAAATACAGTAATACGCGTGGTTGCACAGTAGCACACGGTATTACACAGTATTTTTTGAATTATTGATTCTTACGTAAGAAGGCACTACTCAATAATTGTTACAGTAGTTACTGTTCAATATTTTATTTTATTGATTCAATAATTGCTGCGTTGATAGTTTATATTATTGTTGTTTCAATAATTGTCATTGCACAGTATTTCTCATTATCAGATCAATAATTCATATTATTTGAATAATATTATTAGATAGCATTATTGACAATGTCTAGAAAATTCTGTCAAAGAGAGGTTTGGTCACCCAATTGCGCGCCAGTAAGGAGAAATACTTATCGGAAAGGCCCCTCTTTCCTGGGAACTGCCTGCTTGTCATTATTATGATTCTATAATATTATTTGTGAATAATTAATTATTGATTTATATGATAAGGAAATATTTATTTGATGCGGATATAAATGATGAATTTATTTATGTGGTTATAAATGAAGGAATTAATGTTGAGGTGTTTTATCATTATTTTGTCGGATTGGAGGTATTAAAAGATCAAATCGGTGTTCTTAAAGCTCTATTGTGTGAGTTATAATTTTAATCCGACCAATGGATCGTTGTGATTTTTGGATATATTATACATATATAAGTTGAGTATATGTCCACAAATTTTGAACCGTTAAAAATTTATGTATGATTTGTTATGAATTTTAAGAGTTGTTAAAAATCATCCGTTTCTGGATTTCAGATATTTTCTGTCTGCAATTTAGAAAAACTTAAAGCTACGAAGTTGTAAAGAATTCGATTTCGTGTGGAATGGACATAAACGGGCTATTTTCTATGAATTACTGAAGTTTCGGAGAATAAAATAATTTTTAAAATTTGGTGGGACCCACTTTTGGTTGGTGTTGAATACATGTGGGCTGCTAAATTTCTTCTAAGATGGCTGCCCAATAATTCAACAAAGCATGCGTAGAATGGAGAAAACAAATATTATTATTTTATTAATTTATTCTCCTATAGCGTTCTAGCATTTTCCTATAAATAGGCGCTTAGGTTAGAATTGAAAATCACACCAAAAATAAGTTTTCTTTCTCTCTATATTGTCGAGCGTATTTTTGTGAGTATTTAGATACTTTGAAAGTTGATATTCAGTGCAAGTTCCCTTCAGCTTTATATCCGATATTTCGAACAGAAGTGCTATCATTTTGAGGTAAGGGATGTTATTTTTTCGTAATGATGTTATTCTTTCAATATCATTATACCGAAATATTGGTATGGATTTTATTGTGGAATTTCTACCTTTTTGTGTAGAGATTACTATTCACGTATACGACACTATTCACGAATACGACACTATTCACCGAAAAATAAAAAACTTCTTTTTTGTCCAAGATGACTATTATGATTACTATCTTTGATTGTATCCATGTTTTGATCTTTATTTTTGAATTCTACATCACAATTGGTTATTCTGAAGTATTATTGATCTTGGATAAACTGTTATACGAATCTCTAATATTTGTCATTCTGTCTCACTGGATTCGTTTTCTTTAATATATTTTTCATCATCCTCAGTCTTAAATGATGATGTTACTGAATATCTTTGGCCTGTAGTGCAAAGATGAATGATTAACTAATGAATATTTTTGGCCCGTAGGACAACCAGACAGTTCCCAGGAAAGAGGGGACTTTCCAATAAGGATTTCTCCTTACTGGCGCGCAATTAGGTGACGAAACCTCTCCTTAGACGGAACTTTCTAGACATTGCCAATAATGTTATCTAATAATATTATTCAAATAATATGAATTATTGATCCGATAATGGAAAATACTGTGTAGTGACAATTATTGAAACAAAAATATCAACGTAGCAATTATTGAATCAATAAAATAAAATATTGAATAGTAATTACTGTAACAATTATTGAGTAGTGCCTTCTTACGTAAGAATCAATAATTGGTGCAATACCGTGTGCTACTGTGTTTTAAGCACCGGGTATTTCAACAGTATTAACGGTAACAACTACGTCGTTATTTATAAACAACTTATACTTGTCGTTTTCCTCATCAATCGCTTTCTTTTATGGGGCCCACACAAGGCTGCGCGGTCCTACAAATATTCTTCGACAGTAAGAATATTCCACGACCAAATGAATATTTCCCGACAATAATGAATATTTTATAACCACTTGCTTATTTAAGATATTTGCGCATTTTACCCATAACTAACCACATTAATCAAATCAACCCTTACTATTTCAAAATAATAAATAGAGAAAATTAAATTTTATTTAATAATAAGTTGGGGTCTTACATATTTTGTGACGCCCCCAAAATAAGTCCATTCCATCCAACCCATTCTGAGTCGTCAAATACATGGTATAGAAATAACTACAACTTTATTATTACAACATATAAACTGTGAGTTTAAATACAGATATTGCCGTCTAGACAATATCCACACGCAAATAAATCCCCATCATAATTATTATTACATTATTTTACAAAAATGGTGAAGACTACTAAACAACTCTCTCTAGAACCTTCATTCCATACCCCGACTAGTACTCGCTACATTCTCGCCTCCTGAGAAGAAAAATGAAACAAAAAGGAAAAGGATGAGCTCAACTAGCCCAGTAAAGAATATTATGACTAAGATAATATACAACAAATTATCGTTAGTCTTCAACAGGGAAAAATCTAATAGAATACAATAGACAACCAGTTTGATATCAACAACTGCAGCGGAAACAACAATTCATTAGAAGAGTTAAGTAGAGAATGAAAACTACTATCTTCTATATATGAATTTAAAAGTTCATCGTCGATATTTTATCCCTGTAACATCAATCAATATATATCTGGAATCAAATATTCATCTTTGCACTACAGGCCAAAGATATTCATCAGTTGGTCATGTTCATCTAAACACCTGTTCATCTTTGCACTACGGGCCAAAGATATTAATCAGTCGGTCATGTTCATCTCAACACCTGTTCATCTTTGCACTACGGGCCAAAGATATTCATCAAGAAATTATTCATCTTTGCACTACAGGCCAAAGATATTCAGTAATTTCATCATTTAGGACTGAGGATGATGAAAAATATTTTAAAGGAAACGAATTTAGTGAAACAAAAGAATAAATATTAAAGATTCGTACTTTAAATAATCTCAGTTCAAAAATACTTCATAAATTACCATATTGGAGTAAAATTCAAGAATGAAAACTAAAACATAGATCCAATCAAAGATATGAATCATAACAGACAATCTTGGACACAGAAAAGAAAATTTAATTTTTCTGTGAATAGTGTCGTATTCGTGAATAGTGTCGTATACGTGAATAGTGTCGTATACGTGAATAGTATCTCTGACACCAAAAGATAAAAATTTCACAAAAACATCATCATGCTTCCTGAATAGTACTCATAAATAGTAACTGGTGAATAGTAACTCATGAATAGTAACTCGTGAATAGTAGTAACCCCGACATGAAAAAGTTTCAAATTTGATAAAAATTCCAACCAATATTTCGACATAATGATATTGAAGAAATAATATCATTTTTGAAGAAAATAACACCCCTTACGTCGAAAGACAGTACTTCTAGTCGAAACACTGGATATAGGCTATGACTTAAACTTGCACCGTATAGCAATACTCAAAGTATACTCAAAATACTCACAAGAATACGCTCGATAATATAGAGAGAGAAAACTTCAGTTTCTTATGTGATTTTCAATTCTAACCTAAGCACCCTATTTATAGGAAAATGCTTAGAACACCAAAGTAGAAAATTTAATAAAATATTAATATATATTATCAAATTTCTTACGACAACTTCTATAGATCTGAATTCAGCCATAGCACATGTTAAACGAGGTTCACAAACTCACCAAAAACGTTTTTATTGAAAAACATAATAAAAACTTTCAAAAATCAATTATTTCGGAATTTCGGAACTTCAATAATTCACAATAAATAGCCCTTTTGTTAGAAAATTCGAATCTCGCGTGTTTTTATAGGAAATTCAATTCTCTACAACTTTTCAAAAGAAAGGTTTTCCAAATTCTAAACAGAAATTAACCGAAATCCACAAACGGACGATTTTACAGGCTATAATCAAATTTCAGTTAAGAAATGGGGTCCACTGACACATAAAACACGCTTTAAATATTTTTGGTAACAAAAATAATCCTCCTCCACATAAAACACGCTTTAAATATTTTTGGTAACAAAAATAATCCTCCTCCACATATACCCATATATCCCACATTCATCGTAAAAATATTATCATTATTATATTATTAAAATATAATAATATATTTAAATGAATCATTTTATCAGAAAAAAATAATATTTTAATTTTCAATAATTATCACATTAAAAAAAATTTCTCCATCTATATCCACATAAAATTAATATTTTTCTCATCATATGAATCAATAATTAATTATTCACAAATAATATTACGGAATCACAATATTGACAACCAGGCAGTTCCCAGGAAAGAGGGGGCTTTCCAATTAGAATTTCTAGACATTTTCAATAATATTATCTAATAATATTATTCAGATAATATGAATTATTGCTTCGATAATGAAAAATACTGTGTAATGACAATTATTGAAACAACAGCAATATAAAATATCAACGCAGCAATTATTAAATCAATAAAATAAAATACTGAACAGTAATTACTGTAACCATTATTGAGTAGTGTCTTCTTACGTAAGAATCAATAATTGGTGCAATACCGTGAGCTACTGTGTTTTAACCACCGAGTATTTTAACAGTATTAACGGAAACAACAACGCCGCTATTTTTAAACAACTTATATTTGTCGTTTTCTTCATCCAATTGCTTTCCATTATGGGCACACACAAGGCTGTGCCGTCGTACGAATATTCTCCGACAGTAAGAATATTCCACGACCAAACGAATATTCCCCGACAACAATGAATATTTTACAACCACTTGCTTATTTTGAAATATTTGCGTATTTTACCCATAACTATCCACATTAATCAAATCAACCCTTACTATTTCAAAATAATAAATAGAGAAAATTAAATTTTATTAATAATAAGTTGGGGTCTTACATATTTTGGGGGCGTCATAATAACAAAAAACTGTTGATGGGTATTACATCGATAAAATTGATGATAAACTTTTTAATCATAGAAGATAGTAGACATTATGTTCTACTTGAATCTTCTAATGGATTGTTTATTCTGCTGCAGTTGTTGATCTAAAACTTGTTGTCTATTGTATTCTATCAGTTATTATATTGTTGAAGGTTAAGGATAATTTATTCTGTATTATCTTAGTCATAATAATTCTTACTGGGCTAGTTGAGCTCACACTTTTTCTTTCAATGTTCTCTTCAGGAAATGAGAATATAGCTGGGACTGGTCGGGGAATAGATTGACGGTCCGAGATGGTGGCTATAGTAGTCCTCACTATTTTTATAAAATAGTGTGATAATAATTATAATGAGGACTCCATTGAGTGTGAATATTGTCTAGAAGGCAATATTCGTGTTTAAGCTCTCAGCTATATTTTGTCATATTTTACACGACAATTGTATAATTAAGTTTGTAGTTGAGTTATGTACCATGTATCTGGCGACTCAAGATGGGTGATGTATACCTGTTTTGGGGGCGTCACATAAATCATATCACAAATCAAGAGATAAGAAAAGGTTCGTCTAAGCTGTTAAAGACATTGGTAACTGAATGAATATCAGGACCAGGAAATTGTCCATTGATTAAAATTCCCTGCAAAAAGAGAAAAAATAAAATGTCAAATTTCTAGTAAAATGTTAAAATTCCTTGCAATTGTCCGTGCCTTTAGGCACGAAGTAACAAAAAATTAGATTAAAATTCGAAAAATACTGCATTACTTAAAGACTTTTTACAATCTAAAATAATATACAATAAGACATAACAATTATCATAATTCACCACACCACCACAATAATTAATTTTCCTTTAAAAATATATATCTAGAAAAATCTAAACTTGTCTATAAAACTTACAAATCATCAATAATAATTTTTATAATTCACCACACCACCACAATAACAATTATTATTATTATTATTATTATTATTATTGTTGTTGTTGTTGTTGTTGTTGTTATTATTAATTTTATTGTTATTATTATTACTATTATCATAATTATTATTATAATTATTACTATTCTAATAATTAATAATAATAATAATTATTATTATTATTGTTGTTGTTGTTGTTATTATTATTACAATTATTATTACTATTATCATAATTATTATTATTATAATTATTATTATTATTATTATATTATTATTAATATTACTATTATAATTATTATTACTATTACTATTACTATTATTATAATAATAATTATGCTTATTATTATTATTATTACTATTTCTATTACTATTACTATTACTATTATTATAATTATTTTTATAATTACTATTATTATTATTATTACTATTAATTATTATTTTTAATTACTATTATTTTTATTTTTATTATAATTATTAATATTTGTTATTATTATTATTATTATAATAGTACTAATAATAATAATAATAATTATTATTATTACTATTATTATTATTATTATTATAATTATTATTATTATCTTTAGTACTATTCACGTTTACTGTACTATTCTTAAATACGATACTATTCACCGAGAAATGAAATTTTTCCTTTTTGTCCAAGGTCTATTATGGTTACTATCTTTGATTGTTTCCATGTTTTGATCTTTATTTTTGAATTCTACTTCACAATTGGTTATTATGAAGTATTATTGATCTTGGATAAATTGTTTTACGAATCCCTAATATTTGTCATTCTGTCTCACTGGATTCGTTTTCTTTAATATATTTTTTTATCATTCTCAGTCTTAAATGATGATGTTACTGAATATCTTTGGCATGTAGTGCAAAGATGAATGATTAACTAATGAATATATTTGGCCCGTAGTGCAAAGATGAATAGGTGTTGAGATGAACATGACCGACTGGTGATACAAATAAATATCTTTGGCCTGTAGTGCAAAAATGAATATTTGATTAAAGATGTATATTGATTGATATTACATGGATAAAATATTGATGATGGACTTTTAAATCTTAGAAGATAGTAGAATTCATTCTCTACGTGACTCTTCTAATGGATTACTGTTTTCGCTGTATTTGTTAATCTAAAACTTGTTGTCTATTATATTAGATTAGATTTTTCCCTGTTGAAGACTAATGATAATTTGTTATATATTATCTTAGTCATAATATTCTTTACTGGGCTAGTTGAGCTCACCCTTTTCCTTTTTGTTGCATTTTTCTTCTCAGGAGGTGAGAACATAGCAGGATCTAGTTGGGGTATGGAGTGATGGTTCTAGAAAGATGTTTTACCAGTCCTCACTATTTTTGTAAAATAGTGTATGAATAATTATAATGAGGACTTATTTGAGTGTGGATATTGTCTAGAAGACAATATTTGTATTTAAACTCACAGTATGTGTTGTCGTATTTTGCACGACAATTGTATTATTGAAGTTGTAAATTACTTTCTGTACCATGTATTTGGCGACTCAGAATGGGTGTTGTATACCTATTTTGGGGGCGTCACAGTTGGTATCAAAGTTTAGGGATATGATCCCTGACTGAGATGTGAGACTAGAACTAGGAGGGGAGAGACAGGTAAATCCTTCGCTAGTGTATCCTACCTAAGCTTATTTGTTGGTCGGTCATAATATATATATATATTATGTGATATGTTAATTTGTTTAATTAACTCTTGTTTTATGGCAGTATTTAAGAATGGCTGCTGAGAACGTTAACAATGGAGTGTATGAGACTGTGGAACAACTTTTAGTCACAAACCAGGAGAACGTACAACAGGAGGGCAATATTCCTCCTGTAAACATCACTATCGAGCAAACGATGAATGATAGAATGTTTAGGAGCTTTTTGCAGTTCATGCAAAATCATACGAGAGAGACTCGTGTACAAAATACAGGTGAAAATGATAGCAACACGAGGTTTGTCACAGCCAAGCAGTTCAAGGAGTTGGGACCACCAGATTTCTGGGGAAAGCCAGATCCGATTAAGACGGAAACATGGGTCAAGAAAATTACCAAGATATTCGATGTCTTGGGATGCACGAAGGAACAGAATGTTCCGTTCGCCACCTTTATGTTCCGTGGTGAGGCAGATTATTGGTGGGAATCTGTGAAGCGTACCCAGCCAGTCGCACTTAACATGTCTTGGGAAAGATTTCAGAAACTGTTCAATAACAAGTACTTTCCTAAAAATATTCGTCATATGAAGGAGGTAGAGTTTATTAGACTGGAAAAGAACAACATGACGGTGTCTCAGTACGAGGCAAAGTTTGCGGAGTTATCCAGGTTTGCACCTCATTTGGTAGAGAATGAGGAACGTATGACGCGGATGTTTCTGAGAGGTCGAAAACCTGAGATTTGTCAATACCTTATATCTCATAAATTTTTTCTGTATTCAGATGTTGTCAACAGAGCTCAATTATTAGAGCGAGATAATGAGTATGTTCAACTGAGGGACCACAACCAGGGTCATACCGATTAGGACTGATCATTCGGTTATAACCGAATAGAATATGTTATTCGGTTATAACCGAATACCGAAATAAGCACAATTTCAATATCCGAAAAACTAACCGAATTTTGAAAATAACTGAATTACCGAATTGAAAATTCGGTAATTTGGTTAATAACCGAACCAGCCAAAATTAAAACTAATTAAAAGCAAAATCACCAAATCAGCTGAATAAAAATCAATAAAATCTGCCCAATTCGAGGTTACAATCAAAAATAGCAAACCCAAATGAGTAGAGCATGAACCATGAACCCAGATTATCTTTAGATGACTCAGATTCCGGCGACTTTATTGTATTCTGGCAGGACATGAAACCTCATTTTGGATCTTTAGTGCTACCGAAGGCTCTGGTTTGCATAGGCCATGACCTATGGTTTATACTCCTCTAGTTCATACTTCGCATAGGCCATTTTGGATCTTCATTTTCAAACCTCTGGTTCGTATTATCGCATAGGCCATGAACTCGAAGGCTCGAACTAGAAACAGATCTGGTTCGTATACGCCTTATTTTTCCGGTCGTGGTTGCCGCCTTTCCGGTCGCCGGTGAAAGCTTTTCTATGGATTAGTTATTTGCCTATTTGGAAGATTAGCTATTTGGAAGATCTGAATATCTGGACCACTACTCTTCTATCTAATTTGTAACAAATACAAACAGATCTGCAAACTTTGCAACAAATGCATAAAATTTTGACCACTCGTCAAGTTACTCGTGCTCTTCTTGTTATCAGCGATTACATGTCACGTCTCCAAGTCCTCAGCTCCTTGTGGTTAGCACGTCCAAAGGACTAACTAGCTATTTGCTTACGTCTCTGGATTATTATTTGCAACAGATCACTATATCTGTTCGGTAAATCGGATATCTGAACAATGTAATTTTTAAAACCGAACCCGAAACCGAATACCGAGTAATAAATCGGATATAACAGAAATTAGAAAAAAAAACCAAAAAACCGAAATAATTCGGTTAAAAAATTTCGGTTGTGTTCGGTAATTCGGTTTTATCCATTTTTTACTCAGTCCTAATACCGGTGACAGCAGTCATCGGAGCGATGATAACCAGCGAGGAGGGAAAAATACAGACAAAAGTGGTAGTCACTCGGGTGGTAATCGTGGCCAGGATAATAAGAGAGGTGAGTCAAGTGAAAATTTCAAAAAGAGGAGATTCAACAATGACGGGAAGACATCAACAGCAGCACCAACAACAAATTCTAGAGGAGGAGAACGACCGCCAGTTAGATGTTATAAATGCGGGAACGAGGGACATATCAACCCAAACTGCCCACAATACTCCAAGGTATGTTATAACCGTGGAAAGAAAGGTCATATAGCTCAGGATTGTTCTGTAGCAAAACCAAGTTCAGCGGGGATGGTGACTCCAAAGGCTGTCCCGGATAAGACGAAATCAGCGGTTCCTGGAAGAGCGTTTGTCGTGACTAGCCAAAATGTGAGGAACCCGAACGAGGTGATCAAGGGTAAGCTTATCATAAACTCTTGCGAAGTTTATACCTTACTAGATACCAGTTCTACCCATTCTTTTATCTCTCCTGGTTTTGCTCAACGTTTAAACTTGACTCCAGAGAAATTAGACTTTGATTTATCAGTGGAGACTCCGTTAGGAGAAACTTTTGTTACATCCATTGTTTATAAATCTTGCTTAATCCAAGTTGGCACTATCACATTACCTGTTAATCTTATCTCTTTAAAGATACTTACTTTTGATGTGATTTTAGGAATTGATTGGTTAACCACTCATCATGACAAAATTGATTATTTTCGTAAGGTTGTTAGTTTTCATATTCCTAACCAACCTGTTATGCGAATTCAAGCAACTAAACCACTAAAATCAGTCACGGTCATATCAAACCATAAAGCTATTCGTTTATTGAAAAATGGATGTCAAGCTTTCTTAGCCCATGTTATGGATTTGAACAAAGACAAGTCAGATTTGAATAATATTTCTGTTGTTAGAGAATTTTCTGATGTATTTCCTGAAGAACTTCTCGGTCTACCCCCGGAATGTGAAGTTAAATTCTTTATTGACCTTGAACCGGGTACAAAACACATTTCTAAAACCCCATATCGAATGGCTCCTATTGAACTTAAGGATTTAAAAGTCCAACTACAGGAGTTATTAGACATAGGTTTCATTCGTCCTAGTACATCTCCTTGGGGTACTCCTGTTTTATTCGTAAAGAAGAAAGACGAGAGTATGCGACTTTGTATTGACTACCAAGAATTAAACCATGTCACCATCAAGAATAGGTATCCATTATCTCGCATTGATGACCTGTTTGACCAGTTTCAAGGAGCCCAATTATTTTCAAAGATCGATCATCAGCTGAAGATTAAAACTGAGGATATTCCAAAGACTGCCTTCAGAACTCGGTACGAGCATTATGAATTCTTAGTCATATCTTTTGGATTGACTAATTCTCCTGTTGCTTTCATGGATATGGTGAACCGAGTATTCAAGGAATATTTGGATCAGTTCGTTGTTGTTTTTATTGATGACATCCTCATCTATTCCAAAAGTCGTGAAGATCATAAGCACCATTTGAAGCTTATACTTGAAAGACTTCGTGAAAATAAGTTATATGCCAAGCTGAAGAAATGCGAGTTCTGGCTTGAGGAAGTAGCATTCATTGGGCACGTGGTGTCAAAACATGGATTATTTGTTGACCCGACAAAGATTGAAGCAATACAAAGTTGGGAGCAACCGAAGTGCATAGCTTTCTGGGCTTAGCTGGTTATTATCGAAGATTCGTGGAAGGATTTTCTCGAATCGCTACTCCGTTAACTCAGCTGACTCAGAAAGATACAAAATTTGTATGGAGCAAGGAATGCGAGAAAAGTTTCCAAGAGCTCAAGAGGAGACTCATTTCGGCACCTGTTCTGGCAATACCATCTGGTTCAGATGGATTTTTTATCTAAAGCGATACTTCAGGCAAAGGGTTAGGATGTGTTCTCATGTAACATGGGAAAGTCATAGCCTATGCCTCGCGACAACTCAAAGAATATGAGAGGAATTATCCTACTCATGATCTGGAGTTGGCATCAGTTATTTTCGCGTTAAAGATATGGAGACACTACTTGTATGGGGAGAAAGTGGAGATTTATACGGATCATAAAAGCCTCAAATATTTCTTCACCCAAAAAGAACTCAATATGTGGCAATGACGTTGTCTTGAGCTATTGAAAGATTACGATCACACTATTCAATATCATCCTGAAAAAGCGAACGTAGTAGCTGACGCATTAAGTAGAAGATCATATGCGAGTACGAGTACGATATTGTCAACGCAAAGGACCATTTTGTATGACTTACAAAGGATGGAGATAGAGTTAAAGACTCCAAGGACCCACATGATGATGGCGAATATACGAGTAGAACCGAATTTAATCGATAAAGTTAAAGCTTGCTCAAGCTAAGGACCTGGGGCTGATGCGTATGAAGAAGAAAGTGCAAGAAGGTGCTATTCTGGAAGCAAGAATCGATGAAGAAGGAATAATTCGAGTCAACTCTAGACTTTGTGTCCCTAATGATTCTGACTTGAAGCTTTGAATCATGATGGAGGCACACAACACCCTGTTTTCAATCCATCCTGGGAATACCAAAATGTAGACTGATCTTCTACATACATTTTGGTGGAACAATATGAAGAGAGAGATCGCGAAGTTTATCTCAAGATGTTTAACTTTTTAACGTGTAAAGGAGGAGCATCAAGTGCCAAAGGGTCCATTGCAACCACTTGAGATTCTGAAATGGAAGTGAGAACACATTACCATGGATTTCGTTACAAGTCTTCCTAAGGTTTCTCAAGGCATAGATGCGATTTGGGTTATTGTTGATAGATTAACCAAGTTTGCTCATTTCTTGCCTATACGAGACCGCATGGCATGCCAATATCCATAGTTTCAGATCGTGACCCAAGATTCACTTCACGATTTTAGGTTAGCTTGCAGAAAGCTATGGGCACGGATTTATGATTCAGTTCGGCATACCATCCTCAAACGGACGGACAAACAGAGAGGACTATTCAAACTCTTAAAGATCTATTAAGACTCTGTGTCCTAGACTTCAAAGGGAGTTGGGATAAGTATTTATCATTGGTGGAATTCTCCTACAACAACAGTTATCAAGCAAGTATAAGCATGGCTCCATTTGAGGCGTTGTATGGACGAAAGTGTCGTTCTCCAGTATGCTGGGACGAAGTGGGTGAAACAACTTTGTTGGGATCAAAATTGGTACGCATGACTACAGAAAATGTGAGATCCCGAAATTATGAAATGAAAGTATTCAATAATTATTATTTTATTTAGTAAATGGTTAAATTGAGAAATGTTTAAAGTTAAGGGTGATATGTGAAAATTTTGCAAAGTATACAAGCTGTTATAAAATATTCGTTTGGTCAGGGAATATTTGTACGACGGCACAATCATTGGTGGGCCCCATAACGGAATTATTATCGGATTGAGAAAATGACAAAAATATTTTAATAAAAATAACAACGGAAGTTTTACCGTTAAAACTGTTGAACTACTCGGTAGTAAAAATACAGTAATACGCGTGGTTTCATAGTAGCACACGGTATTGATTATTGATGCTTACGTGAGAAGTCACTTAGTTTTGTTCAATTATTGCTACAGTAATTACTGCATAGTATCTCACGTTATTTGATTTAATTATTATTTGTATTTATATATTATTAAATCAATAATTGAGATGACAAAGTTATTAATATTATTATTTGCAATATTAACGATGTCTAGAAGTTCTGTCAATGAGAGGTTTGGTCACCTAATTGTGCGTCAATAGGAAAAAATCCTTATTGAAAATCCTTATTGGAAAGCCTCCTCTTTCTTGGGAACGACCTGGTCGATTAGTAGTGTGAATTATAATAATGATGATGAATTTTGTTTTATTATTATTATAAATGTAATAAAACAGAAAACTTTTTATATAAAACAGAATACTTTTTATAAATTTTGTTTTATTTGATTAGAAATAGAATATAATATATTTTATTATGCATAGTGTTTGCATAGTGCCTACATAGTGTTTACATAGTAAAATCTTTTTATATAAAATAGAATACTTTTATAAAGTTATTTACTTTATTAGATTATAAATAGAATATATTATATTTTATTATGCATAGTATTTGCATAGTGCCTGCATAGTGTTTGAATAGTAAAATCTTTTTATATAAAACAGAATACTTTTATAAAGTTATTTATTTTATTAGATTTTAAATAATATATATATATATTATAAATAGAATATATTATATTTTGTTGCATAGTATTCTTTCCATTCTCCTATAAATAGGATGTTTAGTTAGAATTGAAAACACACCAGAAATTCAGAGAATTCTTCTTTTATAATCTTGAGCGTATTTCTTTAGAGTTTTAAGAAGCTTTGAGCGTAGAAAACAGTATAAGTTTTCTTCAAGAATATGCCTCGCCCTACCAGTCAGAATACTTTTCTTTCTAAGATAAGGGGTATTATTCTTTCGTATTCATGAAGAGATTTATTTTCTTTCAATACTCGTAAGGGTTGTTATTCCATTCTTTATTATTATGTTGGAATAACCTATATATGCGAAGTACCACATACATGGTGAAATTCTTCTGTTATTCTATTCTTTATTATTATGTTGGAATAACTTGTCTATGCGAAGTACCGCATACATGGTGAAATTCTTCTGTTATTCCATTCTTTATTATTCTGTTGGAATAACCTGTTTGTGCAGTTTATCGCATGCATGGTGAATTCTGTTGTTATTCCATTCTTTATTATTCTGTCTGAATATCCTGTCTGTGCGGATTACGCATGACCTAGTTTCATTCTTTATTATTCTGTTGGAACATCCTGTCTGTGCGGATTACGCATGACCTGGTTCCATCTTTTTATTTATTCTATTGGGAATAACCTGTCTGTGTGGTCTATCGCATGCGTGGTGAATTCTTCTGTTATTTCATTCTTTATTTTTCTATTGAAATAATCTGTCTACGTGGATTACCGCATGGCGGGCGAAAATCTATTTGCAGTTTCGTAATTTTTCTGACCCTCAAAAATTCTAGAAAAATTTAAAATGATAATTTGATGAGTTTTCTATATTGTGTCCAAAAATGGCGATTTTTGGATGTATAGATTAAGAGTAATGAATTTTATGGGAAAAAACTATTTTAAAAGTAAACCTTTATAACTCCTTGTGGTTCACTGCAAAATTGGTGAAAATTTTATTGGGAGTACATGAATGTAATAGAAGTATACTGTGTAAATTTTGGATTTTTTGGACAAAATTACTGTTTATAAAAAATGTCTAAATATTCGGCAGTTTTGGCCATATGAAAAATAGTAAATGAATTTTAAAAATTTCGAGAAAAATATATGTTTAATATGAGACTATATTCTGCTAAATCCCAGAAAAGAAATATTTTTGGGACTGATTTGGTATTTTTCATGAAAATGAACTAGTTATGATTAAAGGAATTAAATATGTTATGTGAAGTAACAAATTTGGAAAATAGGATTTTATGGCTTGAAAATCCTATATAAGGTATATGCAGATTTGTGATGAGAGTTTTGGTTATTGATGATAAAATCTTATGAGTTTGGAATTTTAGGATGATTAAATGCATTAATTAGTAAAGTATAAATAATTAAAATAAATTATTTATAAGTTTAAGAAATGATTAAAATATTGTTATAATATTAATGATATTAGATTATGAGATTATTAAGTGATTGATAACATTTGGTTATTATTGAAGGCTGGATAAATTGTATTATAAATGTTTAATATTTATCCTTTATCTCATTTGATTGATTCTTTATATAATTGTCATTATCATCATGTTTATATTATGTTGAAAGTCATCTGTGACAAGTAGTGCATAGATGGACTTAGTATGATTATGACCAGGGATTATTTGGTATAATCATGACCGTAATATTACAAATGATATGGAAAAGGTCCTCATTAGCCCGTAGTGCATTGATGGACAATTTTTGGTATGATTATGGCTATGGATTATCTTCGGCTAAGGGTGCAAAGATGAATTGTTTTATGGCATGATCATGACCGTTGATGAAAACACGATTATCTTTGGCCAGTAGTGCATAGATAATTCATGGTCGTGATAGTAATGAATATCCTTGGCCTGTAGTGTAGGGATGATTCGATGATGTAGATTAATTATTAAGTTGAGTCTCAGCAATGAAATATTAATTCATGGATGTGAAAATAATAAATATCCTTGGCCCGTAGTGCATGGATAATTCATGGATGTGATATTAACTAATATCCTTGGCCGTAGTGCAGGGGTGATTCGATGATGTGGATTATTTATAAAGATGAGTCTCAATGATAAAATATTGATAATAAACTTTGAATTCGTAGAAGATTGTAGATATCATGCTTTACTTGACTCTTCTAAAATACAGTTGTATGTCTTTGGCCTGTAGTGCAAAGATGAATTGTTAATGAATATCTTTGGTCGTAGTGCAAAGATGAAATTATTAGTATGATTATGAGCAGGAATTGTGATTTGGTATAACCATGATTTTTAATGTTTCAGGTGAAGATAGGTGATAAAAATTATCTTCTTCTTGGGAGCAAAGAGGAATTTAGAATTACAATTATGATTACGAGTTATTAATATGATTGTGGACAGGAATTGTTGATTGATGTTACAGGGATAAAATATTTTTGGTGGACTTTTAACATAGAGAAGATAATAGACCTGATGGTCTATTTGACTCTTCTAATGGATTGCTCGTTTTGCTGCAACTATGGTTGAAAAGTTTTATCATCTACCATATGTTCTAAATCTCTGATTTATTACTGATGAAAGCTATTGATGATGTAAATTATCTTTAGTCATAATATTCTTTACTGGGCTAGTTGTGCTCACCCTTTTTGCTTAACAATTCATTTCAGGTAATAAAAGTATTGCCGGGTCGAGCGGGGATAATCAGGGAATAGAACGGTGGTCTATAACTGTTGAGGTTCTCCCTAAATAATATGGAAATAAGTTTGTTGAGAACTTTAGATAAGTGTGTTGTATTGTATACGTCATTTGATATTTAATTTTGGTGAACCGAATAGGGTGAGGTGAACCCAACTTTGGAAGGGTGTTTTGTCATTATCATACAAGATGTCTAATGACATACAACCTCGTGTTATCATAAGACAGGGTTGTGCACATCCACTTGCTGAGTATATCTACGAGCACTATCTATATGATCTTGGAGTTTATTTGAAATATAATTTACACTTGGAGACAACGGAGATAATTATATGTCAAGAGAAGACTCACCATTGGAAAGAAGATGATAGTAATCTTCTTATTTTTCTTTGGGGTCTATTGGGTCAACCAAGGATAATTCTGTGGATATGTGATATCTATCATAACCTAGACATATGGACTCCCATGTATGAAGGTTTCCTTGAGCACTTCCCTAATATTTTAATTTCTAAAACAGTTATTGACTTTACCTTTATGTAAGGTGCAATTGTGACATGAGTCAGAGTTGGTATATATCAAATTCACAACGTATGTGTTGTTATATTTTTTTGCATGACAGTTGTATAAATAAAGTTGTCAGTAGTGTATTTTCTGGCGACCCAAGATAGGTGATGTATACTTATTTAGCGGGCGTCACAGAAAAGATCCAAATGATTCGACAACGTATTCAAACCTCACAGGATCGACAAAAGAGTTATGCTTATCTTCATCGAAAGGAAGTGAAATTTAATATTGGGGATCATGTATTGTTACGTGTTGCTCCATGGAAGGGAGTTACAAGATTCGGGAAGAGAGAAAAGCTCAATCCATGATTTATTGGTCCATTTCAGATTCTTGACCGAGTAGGAAATATGGCCTATAGACTCGCGTTACCTCGAAACATGTCTCGTGTTTATAATGTTTTTCACATATCTATGTTTCGTAAATATGTAAAAGACCCGAACCACATTATTGAGTTAGAACCAGATGAGATAGCTGAAGATTTAATGTATGAGGAGATACATGTTAAGATCTTGGATAGGAAAGAGCATGTCCTACGCACCAAGATTATACCACAAGTTAAAGTTTTGTGGAGGAACCATGCTATTGAAAAAATAACCTGGGAGTTGGAATCGAAAATGCAAGTGAGGTACCCTCACATGTTCGAAACACCAGGTACGTATGTCAATTTTGAGGACAAAATTTTATAAGGAGAGGAGGTTGTAAGACCCCAACTTATTATAAATAAAAGAATGGGTAGAACCGGTAACTAACAGGGTATAAACTTCATAAAAATTTATGATTAACTAAACCGTGATAACTTCATTTGGGTTCCTCACTTGTTGGGAAGTCATTACAACCGCTCTCCCTTGAACTACCCGGCTTTGACTTGTCCGGGGCAGCATTTGGTGTCATCACTACCGTTGAAATTGACTTTTCTATAGGGCATATTCCACCCTCAACTGCTTCATCGTACTCCTGTTTCATGATCTGAATCATTAATCTTCGATCCATATCGAATCGGGGTTGACCGTTCTGTACCAGATAATTCCAAATTCGATGTTGGATTGTCCCAATTGTTGTCTAAAAAGCGAAATCCATTTCATCTATTTTGGCCTTATTAGATCGAACGTCTTTTTCTACAATATCAACGCGTCGTGCGTCTTTTACCCATACATCATCTATTCTCATTCGTTCATTTGCTTCTTCTTTCATCAAAACCTTGATCATAGCATTCTCATATTCTAGCTCTAATATCTTATACTCTGCCAAAGAGTGCTTCTGTTCAAGCATCGCACATCGGGTAACACAATTTTGAATTGTTGTATCCCTTTGCTACACGGCCGCCTGCCGTTTTTCAGCCTGCTCTTCTAACTCATGAATACGATTTTGTAATTCTAAATTTCGATCATAAAATTCTTATAATAAATTCTACTCATGTTCCTCTTCTTCCTCTTCTTCCTCACTCTCAGCTGCTACCTCTGCGACTAGCTCGGGTGCAGCTATTAGTTCTTCACTCACCATATAGATATCTCTAATTTCTTCTTCGTCTGACATCACATTAACCTGGTTGGTGATTAAAGGTGTCTCAACAATCTCATGTGCTTCATTGTTGATCTCAACATTTTCAGATGCCATTTTCAAACACTGCCACAAAACAAGGGTTAATTAACATATCACATATTATCCCTATACTCTGACCGATCAATTAAATACCAAATAAACTTAGGTAGGTCATACTAGCTAAGGAATTCCCCGTCTCTCCCCTCCTAGTTCTTGTCTCCCATCTCAGCCAGGGATCATATCCCTAAGCTTTGATACCAACTGTGACGCCCCCAAAACAGGTATACATCACCCATCTTGAGTTGCCAAATATATGGTACAAAATTCAAATACAACTTAATTATACAACAGTCGTGTAAAATACGACAAAACATAATCTAATAGTTTTAATAAGAATATTGTTATCTAGACAATATCCACACTCAATGGAGTCCTCATTACATTTATTGTCACACTATTTAACAGAATAGTGAGTACTATTAATGCTATCATCTGGACAGTCACTCCATTCTCCGACTAGTCCCGACTACGTTCTCATTTCCTAAAGAGAACAGTGAAGAAAAGGTGAGTTCAACTAGCCCAGTAAGAAATATTATGACTAAGATAATGCAGAATAAATTATCATTAGCCTTCAACAATGTTAAACTGATAAAATACAATAGACATCAAGTTTAACTGCAGCGAATAAGCAATCCATTAAAAGAGTCAAGTAGAGCATGATATCTACTATCTTCTGTGATTTAAAATATTTTCATTAATTTTTATCGCTGAGACTCAACTTAATAAATAAACCACATCATCGAATCTTCCCTGCACTACGGGCCAAGTATATTCATTAAATCATCAATGGTCATGACTATACCGAATAATCCTGGTCATAATCATACCAAAAACTGTCCATCAATGCACTTCTGGCCACTGAGGACTTTCACCACATCATTCATCACATTACGGTCATGATTATACCGAATAATTCATGTTCATAATCATACCAAGTCCATCTATTTACGTAAGCCAAAAGATGACTTTCATCACAATATATGCATGAGGATGATGACAATGATATAAGCATTAATCAAACAAAAATAAGGATAAATATTAAAGACTTTAAATTTATCCAAATATTATCAATCACTTAATAAACTCATAATCTAATATTATTAATATTATAACAATATTTAATCAGTACTTAAACTTATAAAAAAATTATTTCAATTGTTTAAACTTTACCAAATAATGCATTTAATCATTCAAAAATGTCATACTCATAAGATTTCATCACCAATGATCAAATCCCTCATTAAAAATCTGCATATACCCTATATAGGATTCCCAAGCCATAAAATCCTAATTTCCAATTTTGTTACTTCACATAACATATTTAATTCATTTACTCATAACTAGTTCATTTTCATAAAAAATACCAAATCACTCCCAAAAATATTTTTTTCTTGGGATTTAGCAGAATATAGTCCCATATTGAAGATATATTTTTCTCAGAATTTTTAAAATTCATATACTATATTTCATATGGCCAAAACTACCGAATATTTAGACATTTATCATAAATTGTACTTTTGTCCACAAATTTCAAAATTTACAGGGTATACTCCTGTTATATACATGTACTCTCAATAAAAATTTTACAAATTTTGGAGTTAATCACAACGAGTTATAAGGGTTTACTTTTAAAATAGTCTTTTTCCATAAAATCCATAATTCTTAATCTATACATCCAAAAATGGCCATCTTTGAACACAATATAGAAAACTCATCAAAGTATCATTTCAATTTTCTAGAATTTTTGAGGGTCAGAAAAATTACAAAACTGCAAATGGATTTTCACCCGCCATGCTGTAATCCATGTAAAGAGATCATTTCCATAATTTAATAAGGAATGAATACAAAGGATCATTCACCATGCATGTGGTAATCCACATAGACAGGTTATTCCAACAAAATAATAAAGAATGGAATAACAGAAGAATTCACCATACATGCGGTAGACCGCACAGACAGGTTATTCCCAACAGAATAATAAAGAATAGAATCAGGTCATGCGTAATCCGCACAGACTGGATATTCCAACAAAATAATAAAGAATGGAACCAGGTCATGCATAATCCGCACAGACAGGATATTCCAACAGAATAATAAAGAATGAAATAACAATAGAATTCACCAAGCATGCGATAGACCGCACAAACAGGTTATTCCAACAGAATAATAAAGAATGGAACCAGGTCATGTGTAATCCACACAGACAGGATATTCCAACAGAATAATAAAGAACGGAACCAGGTCATGCATAATCCGCACAGATAGAATATTCCAACAAAACAATAAAGAATGAAATAATAGAAGAATTTCACCATGTATGCGATACTTCACATAGACAGGTTATTCTAACATAATAATAAGGAATGGAATAACAATAGCTCTTTTCATGAATATGAAAGAAATAATACCCCTTACTATAATAATAATATCCCTTACCTTAGAAAGAAACTAGATACTGGAGTGGAGAGGTAGCAGACTTCTCTTCTTCTTTCTCTCTATAATAATTGCTCTATAACTTTAGTGAATTGATGAGAAATGAAGGAAGAATGAGTTTCTATTTATAGGAAAATATAGTTTCGATAATTGCACGTTTTGGGTCTCGAAATATTACAGTACAATACCTTCAACTTTTCTTTCATTTTTAATTTTGTCCTGGAAGTATTATCAAACTTGCACCACCTCCCCTAATAGTAAATAATGTGAATTAATAGTTCAATCATGTGAATCAATAGTTATAATCATGTGAAAATACGAATTACAGTATAGTACCTCCATCTATACCTCCATTTTTAACTTAGTTATGCAAGTATTATCAATCTTGCACCAACTCCCCTAATAGTACAAGAATGTGAATTAATAGTACACACATATGAACAAATAGTTATAATCATGTGAATTAATAGTAATTAATTGCTCATTTATCCGGTTAATTACCCGATTGGTCAATATAATCTCCAAACATCAATTATTATCGAAATAAATGTTGATTTCCACTAACACTAACAATCCCAACACAATGGAAATATTTTTCTCAAAAATTTTATTTTTGAAATTTCAAAGTTTGGCTTTTTCTGAAAAATTCAATTGTTAACTTTTTTTGACCAAAAAGTCAACCCCGACAAATTTTGTGTTTATAGTCTATTTCTACTAATTTCATCGCTCCGGACTCAAATATCACGTTCGCGTCTCCAAATTCAACTCCGAACTCAAATTCAATTTTTAATAACATTCATTAATTTTTAATAATATTCATATGAATCAATAACAATTAATTGCTCATTTATCCGGTTAATTACCCGATTGGTCAATATAACCTCCAGACATCAATTATTATCGAAATAAATGTCAATTTTCACTAACACTAATAATTCCAACACAATGGAACTATCAATTTCATCTTTAATCAATACGAACTTATTCATCATTAATATTATAATTCACAATATTTAACAACCAGGTCGTTCCCAGGAAAGAGGGGGTTTTCCGATAAGAATTTCTCTTTATTGGCGCGCAATTAGATGAACAAACATCTCCTTAACAGAACTTCTAGACATTATAAATATTGCAATTTAATAATATAAATAACTTTGTCGTCTCAATTATTGATTTAATAATATAACATATTATGCAGATGATACTGTAACAATAATCAAATCAATAATATGAGAGATATGATGCAGCAATTACTGTAGCAATAGTTGAGTATAACTAAGTGACTTCTTACGTAAGCATCAGTAATCAATACCGTATGCTACTATGCAACCACGCGTATTACTGTACTTTTACTACCGGGTAGTTCAACAGTTTTAACAGTAACACTTTCGCCGTTATTTTTATAAAAAGATAATTCTGTCGTTTTCTAAATACAACAATACCTCCGTTGTGGGGGTCTACCAATAATTGTGTCGTCGTACGAATATTTCCCAACAAAAACAATATTTCTCGACCAATCAAATATTATATAACAACTTGCATACTTTGCAAAATTTATAAATATTACCCATAATTATAACATTATATCAAATCCACACCATAATATTAAAAAAATATTTCGAGAAATTTAAATTTTTATTCATAAAATTTGGGGTCTCACAATCTCCCCTCCTTATGAAATTTTACCCTCGAAATTTACGTACGTACTTGGTATGCCGAAGAGATGAGGATACCTTGATTTCATTTCAGATTCTAACTCTTGAGGTATAACCTTTGAGTGTTGAATACGATCCTTTTTATCCAAGATTATTATTATAATTATTATTACTATTACTATTATTATTATTATTATTATTACTATTACTATTATAATTATAATTATTGTTATTGTTATTATTATTGTTATTTTTATTATTACTATTATTATAATAATAATAATAATTATAATTATAATTATAATTATAATTATTATTATCATTATTGTTATTTGATTTGGACGGAAATTTTTAGTGTGAGATGAAATAGGTTCTATTTTATTATATAGATAATGGAAAATGGAGTTATATTTTTCTCCTCCTAGAGGCCACACTTCATATTTATTAATTCTAATGTACTGTTACTGGCATCGAAACATATAATTTTTTATTTTTTTTTCCTTTTTATACTCGGTGTACAGAAGAAATGTCAAATATATTTTACAGTTAATATTATTATATATGAATAAAAATAATTTATCCAATATTAATATACAAAAAAATTACAACTAATTGATCATCAGTTATTAAATAATTTAATAAACATACAAATGTAGCCTTAAATAACTTATATATATTTAAATTTAAATTTACAAATACAATCGATTCTACTAAATGGATGTAGGTTTGAATTTTTGAGAGATAAATTCTTGGTCGTCGGATGTTGAAGCCCCAAATGATTTTAAATCGTTGGATGTTGAAGCCTAAATTAATTTGAGGTCGTTGGATGTTGAAGCCTTGGTATTTGAGCCGCTTTGTTTTATTATATAGATTTTTAACAAGCATTGAATAAATATTAGAAAATATGATACGAATTACATGTATAATATAATTAGGGCAACTATTGTGTATAAGATTTGCCAACAAAGAAATGTTAGATTCCATAGTAACACTTTCATGCAGAGGCGGATTCAGGAATTTTTTGCAACAAAGACGGATTTTAACTAATTTTTTGTTGAAATTAAATAAAGAAAATTTGAACTAATCATAATATTAACTAAAATAGAATTCTATAATATACAATAAATAAATATTCATAATCCAAACTAAAAAATGAATTTGAAAATAAAAAACATTTAAATACATTTTATAAACTTACTTCGGTTACATGTCATAGTTCAATTTAAATAATTTCTCAAATGCTCAAAGGCTCGAACCAAATTTAATTTCTATGTTCAAACAAAATCATGAATTAATTTCAAAGCATAAACTAATTTTGGTATTTTTTTTTATAAGTTTCAAATAACCTTAAAACCATCTAAAATTTATACCCTAAACACTAAAAATTGAAACCAATAATGTAATAAAATATGTTGTTGTTTCTTCAACAGTTTTCACAAACAGACTTTTATCATCCACAAAACTGTATCCAACCCCAACTAAATTATCCTACATTTCTCAAATTAAAATAAGAATTAATTTAGTTACATAAAACTATAACAAAAAAAATATGTACTCAAAGATACTGAAATTCTCATCACAAACAAGAGATCAACCTTTTGTAACCAAGTTGAATTTCTAGTCTTTAGATATGTATCCAATGGTCTAACCTCCTCAAAATTTTAAATCTTAACTCCTCAAGAACCCTATTTATATAATCAAACAAACATACGGAATTATGTGAATATGAATTTTCAAAATTGTCAAATAAAGAAATTATACATTTTAGCTCCATTTTATATTTAAATATTTCTGATGTTTTCAAATAAAACTAGATGGTATGAAATAGGGATAAATAACTTTTTGGTCATTGTACTAGGTTCTGGTTTTCATTGTGGTTATCGAATTTTTTTTGTTACAATCGAATAACTGTACTCTCAAATATTACAAAATAGTCATTAATTTTAATTTTCGTCCAAAAACTAGACGGAAATCGTGAGTGTGCAAGCTCATGTGATGATTTTTGTTGATGTGTACAATCCATTTGCCATGTGTATATCATGTGTTTGGCACATGCTCAATATTACAAAGAGTTGCAACGACTTTATCAGATTTGGGAAATAAAATTAGGGCTCGAGCGATTCTCTGTGCAAAATCGATTCTGCTGCTCGTTTGGTTCGATTGATTCTCCTCCTCCTCACTTTTTGAGCCAAAATCGATTTGCTGCTCTTTGTTGTGTATGCGATTGATTATTCATCATGAATTCTTCATCTGGAGCTTTTGTTCATGTAGATGACACAGATGAGATATCTTCATTTCATCAAATACAATGGCAAAGGCCTCATCTTCCAGTGCAATGTTACTGTGGAATAAGCACACTGATGTGGGAAGCTTGGAAGGTTAGAACATCTCATCCGGGTTGGAGGTTTGAAGGATGCAGTAGATACAAGGTATAAATTGTTAATAATTGTATAATTTGCTTAATGCGAATGTGAATGTGAATTTAATTTTTTTTTAAATTACTTGAATATATATATTTTGTACACAGGATAATGTATAATTAGCTTAATGTTAATGTGGAGTTAATTTCTTGTTAAATTACCGATATATATATATATATATATATATATATATATATATATATTGTACGCAGGATAAGAATGCTTATTGTGGATTCTTTAAATGGTATGATGCCCCTTTTACCACAAGATCAAATGAGGTTATTGATTGATTAAGAAATGAACTTCACAAAATTGATAGAAGGTTTAACATTCCAGTTGGGCATGAGGTGGAAATCAAGGAATTGGAGAGGGAAGTTAATACACTGAAGACTTCAATTAACAAAGTTGCAGCTAGAGAGAAAAATTAATCTTATTGCTTGTCATATCTTGGGTTTTATGCTTTCTCATCATGTATATGAAGTGAATTAGGATGATTTAGATGAATGTAATGGATTGATTTTGGTATGTAGTTGAATGTAATGGTGACAATTCAGAATTATTATGTAATCCCCTTATTTTGGTAGTGCTATGCAATGCATCTCCTCTGTTGGAATTATTATGTAATGGGGTTATTTTGGTAGCTGAATGTAATGGATTGATTTTGGTAACTCTGTGTTTTAATGCAGCTTTGTTATGTTTAATGAATTATAATAAGGTTTAATGAGGCCTTACTGCAAAGACAGGGCATCAAGACAACTCTGTGTTAGTGATATGTTAGTGGAGCCATATGAGACTCGTTTGCATTTCCTAGTTCATTAGGCCTTATTTCCAAAACAGGGCATCAAGACAGAGACAGAGCTGCAACATCAACATTACTGCAAAAAGACAGAGACAACATACTGCAACCAAGATAGAGACAGAGCAACCATAATACATATATAATAAGCAACAGCTGAAATGGCCATTTAAGGTATCTGCATTAATTTCCTTCAGTTCACAAACTTGTACATCAAAACTCAATACAGTGCTCCAAAAATATACCATATATCATATTCATACCAACGGTTTAAACCAAATACAAAATGGTTCATCTAAGCCTTTCATACCATATCCATTTCCATAAATAAAATGTACCATATATCATATTCATATCCACCCACATTAAACAAAATAAATATAAACTTAAACAACATTAAACACATGAACCCTATTGTTTAGTTCCTTCCTCCTTGGCCTTTTGAATGCATTAGTTGCATTTGATTGTTGACTGCTACCTATCTCAACTCTTCTTTTTGCAGCAGCTTCAGTAAGAGCACTAACACCTACTGTAGCTCTGTTTCTGCTCATAAATGTACAGAAATGAAGTATAGTGAACGAAAGAAATAAATCTGAAGAGCTATTGAAGAAATCAACAAAAAAGAGGTGAGGTATTGCATAGAGTAAAAAACGTGGCTTTGAAAAATGCAAAGGTGAGGTATTGCAGAGGAAGATAATAAGAATAGGAGGAGAGGGAGAGATAGAGAGGACGAAGTGTTTTTGACTGGGCGGGAATTTTATTTGTGTGAGATGAAATGTGATCCATTATATTAAAATTGGAAGAATTTTAATCGTTGTTGTGCTTTCTCAAATGAAAGATTCAAAATGAATTATGTTTTATTGTATAGATGTATATATAATTAGGGAAAGATCGAGAATGGGAGGACTTGGATTTTTATTGTGTAGAGAGAGAGAGAGGATGTGAAGGGGCAACTGAGAGTGAGAATGTAAACTTCAAGCATTTTTTTAACTTTCTCAGCAACTTTGGTTTATTCAAGCAGCGGCCTTACATGCGGAAATATCAGCTCCCTAAGGGGGGTGTATTCGATTAAGATTTTTAAAGACTTTTAAATATTTTAAAAGTTTGGTTGTATTCAATCAAGACATTTAAAGAGTTTATAAAAGTTTACTGGTATTCAATTACAATTTTTTTAATGTCTTTAAAAGTTAGGTGGTATTGAATTAAGATTTTTACAAAGTCTATAAAGTATTTTGGTATTCAAAAAGTCATAGATTTTTTAGATTTCTATCAAATGATAGAGTTTGACAGACTTTAGAAGAAGAATTATAACTATCAACCCATATTCAAAATCTGACTTCATCTCTAAAGACTTCTAAAGACTTCCAAATATTAAACACAAAGGTAAAAATTCGGATCGCCAGTAAAAAGGGAACCCAAAAATTCGTGGTGTAAATATAAATTCGCGGTGTAATACCCAGAAAAATAATAATAATAATAAATAAAATAAATAAATAAATAATATTTAAATTTTTATTTTAAATAATTTAATTGGACTTTGTCTTTTATTGGGTCAAATTAGTTATTTATTTTATATGGGCTAATAAGTATTAATATGTGAAGGATAAATTAATTTGGTAAATTTTGAGCCTTAAAACTAATTGAATTTAATTTATATGTGACTAAAATTAAATCATATTATAATTAAGAGAATTAACAAGATATATTAATAAGTAAACAAATAACTAAAGACCTAATCTGTCTCGCGGTACATGTAATCGAGAAAAGAGGAAAAAGGCACAGTAAATTGGTAAGGGAGAAAGCGGCAAGTCGAAAGCTTCCAATACAAAGACGATATAAATTGGTTTAATAAATGTGAGATAAAATCATGAAACTCTGAGATCAATTGTGAAGATTATGTATGTATATATATTTAAAGTTTTTGTCTTATTATTAATTATACTACATGATTTGGTAAAAGGAGGGATTATATATATATAGTAGTAAAACAATAATATGTTACTGTGGATAGTAGTAAAATCAATATGAGCATTTTGTCTTATATATATATATATAAACAATCAATATGGTATTATAATCACACGCTCACACAAGAGTGTGGATTTCGTTTTCTACGAAGGAAAATAAAATAAAATCATGGAGTCAATAATTGAATGATCAGAAGCCATGTAATAAATATATTATAATATATATGTATTCTAATGATTAGATAAAATAATATTGTCAGAACTTGAAATTTTTGTATAATATATTTTCTGAAAGTTGTTATCATAAGCAGCGGATTATTATTTATAATATATGCACTAAAAAATATAATAAATAATTTAACTGTGTAGCAAAATTTTAATCTTAAATCTAATAATCTTTCAATTTTATATATTAGAAGTATATAAAAGTCTATCACAGTCTTGATAAAAAATTTATAAAAATATGTTACGTATTTCAAGAATCTATAAAAGTCATTTTAAAAAAATCTTTAAAAATTATTAAAATCCATAAATTCTACTACGAAAGTTTGTCACTTAATTTTTTTTAAAAAAAGATTAAAAATAATACACCCCCTAAATTTACCTTGCAAATCCATTTTGATTTTTTCACGCAAAACAAAGCTTTCCCAAGTCTGTTAAAATATTTGGAATACGTTTGAAATTCATCGGTACTCTGAGAATGCAAAGCTCCCCTAATTCGCCCGATTTCAATATCGGGCGGCGAGTCCACTCGGCCGGAGACTGCCGGCGAATCGGGACAGTGAAGTATGTTGGAGCAGTGGAAGGCTATTCCGGGAACTGGGTGGGCATCGATTGGAACAATGATGGAGATGGCAAGCACGATGGATCCATTAATGGGGTTCGCTATTTCCAAGCTAAATCCCCAAATTCAGCTTCTTTTGTCCGCCCACAAAATTTGAGCTCCGGCATTACTTTATTACAGGCTCTCGAACTCCGGTACAGGTCCATTTCTACTAAAGAAGAAGAAGGTATTTACTGTATCTCAGTTGACATTAACATATACATGTTGTTTGAACATTATACTAGTGAGTTAATTTTCACCAAGACTGAACTTGATTGTTTATTTGGAGTCTGGGGTTATTGTGGTTTTGAAAAATCTAAAAAAATACAAACTTCATATGTATAAAGATTATAAGGGGGAAACAAAGTGGAATCATGAATATAAGAAAAGTAAATCAATGGGATAATTAGAAAGTTCCATAGAGTTGTTTTCTATTTTGTGAGGTTTATCTTTCATATCTAGGATATAATAGATTATTAGTTTTAGACTTTTAGTATGAAAAAGTCTGTATAGCATATACAGTATACCTGAGAATGGAACCACAATATTTTTAGAGGGGGATCAAAATATATCAGTAAAAAAAATTATTTCTTAACGCTTGGAGTGCTTCTTTTCAAATTCATTTTGTCCAATTATAATATTTCACAACATCTTATTCTAACCCTTGTCAACTTTTGAGTTGCGAGTCTAATGGCTTTAAATATATATATATATATATATATATATATATATATATTTTAAATTTTCCCGAACTATGAGACTATTAATCAGATTTTGAAATTTTTAGCCAATTGATTAGCTACTTTTATAGATAAATTACAAATTATAATATTATATATTCAAAACCTTATATTGTGGTTCATAGGATTAATTAGCTTGAAAGAATGAATTTCAGTAACAAAAAAAAATAGGAGAGATTTAATAATCTTGATAGGATAGAACTATGGTGAACTTATGATCACTATAGTAGGATCCAAAAAAAATTGTTTTATTTCTTTAGCTTTTTATATTAGTTTACAGAGAGAATTCTTACCATTTTTTTTGCCTCACTTTGATGATAAAGCAAAAATAAGAAAAAAAACAAAGGAGAAAAGGAAATATATAAAAAAAGGAAGGAAAAGGAAAACAAATAACCCCCGAAAATTCCAGGGTGGGGGGTCATATGACTCCCTAGACTCCCCTAATTCCGCCTATGCCGAGAATAGAAGTGATGGTAAGAGGTTAAATGGTGTTTTAAGTGGATAAATTAGGACAATCATGACAGTTTGTTATTGACACTTGTTCCTTTGGTTGAGTTTTTTATTTTGGGGATGGGGGTACATGTTGGGATAAGGGGGTTCTTTCTGCGGTGTGTATGTACAAATAAAGTTCCAAAGCCTCATAATTTGGCACCTCAAAGAACAATTTGTAATTTGAATACGATGATAGAGTATGCCTTTTTAGTAAGTACTAACGGCGGATTATGTTAGATTGTGTCCGATAACCCACTCTATATATAATACATATGTAACGGCGGATTATGTTAGAGTATGCCTTTTTTGTATATGATGAGGATTGTAATGTTTTAAAGCATTAAGCTTTTCGATCACATGCATTGAATTGGTAGTGGTTCTAAAATTTGGTTGAAGCTCGGGGTCTTTGGCATGATCATTGATTGCTGGATAATTCTATTACTCATCTAGTTCTTGCTACAATTAAATTTGAGTTACAGGCATTAAAATTCTAGCCATTGCCTTGAAAATTAGAGGGTGTGATTTTTTGGACCTTTCGCTTTTCAGTGTCTGATTTTTTCTACAGCATGTTTTGCTATGGTCTTTTTTCTTCTGACTTTCCTTAGTGTAGATATCGTAAGTTAATGAAGCTTGACATATCTGAATATCATGCCTTGTTCTGTTGCAGATGAAATGTACGTCTTTTCTGCAAGCAACAAAAGAGTATCTGTCCAGCTCTTGGGCAAAGATAAAATTCAAGACAAGCTGAATCGATTTGACGAGTTGATAAGTGCATCACTGTACTATTTAGGAGTTAGTTCTTCTGGACCTCCTTCTCAAATCAGTGCCGCTGTACCAAGTTAGCTAATTGCCTTTTTCATTCAACTTGTCTTCTTACAATTTCATTGTGACCCCCATCATTCACTATTTCTGGAGATGTCTATGTTTTTATTAGTTTGCGCTGTTAAAGGATCTTCAAATTTGGTTGTGATGAACTGATGATGTCAAATTGTGGATGATCTTGGACTAGATTCCTAGACCTATTAAACCCTCTATGACAAGTATTGTAAACCTAGTTCTGTTGAATCCACATCAATTAACACACTACATTCTTGTGCATACTTGGCTGATATTTAAAACTTAAAATTAGCGGTACAACAACCTGAGAATCTAATTTCATCTCTGTTACAATTATTGTTTTACTAAACAAAAGAACTGCTGGATATCATATTGCTGATCAATTTTCCCTATTCCGTTTTGTGTTTCAACATGTCCTCTTATAAAAGCTTGTTCCAATCATCTTTAGTGACTTAAACACTATTGTTGGCCTTATTTTGTGTTGCTAGATGATTCTCAGTGTTGGTTACATTTGGTGCTTCTGTCAATTGCAGATCTGAAGGAGCTTGATTTGACTGGAAATCTGTTTTCAGAATGGAAAGTATGTTTATGTGCTGAAAATGAATACATGTTCCATCATGGTGCATTAGTAGTTGAATTCAATCATATTTAACTGAAGATATTACACATCATTTTCAACTTCAAGTATATGAAAGTGAAGATTCTACTTATTAAATTTTACAGTAAAACCTCTATTTAGGAATAGACTTGGGACTAAACTATTTGTATTTTAATTGAGAGGTTATTACTAAAAGAGGTATTGGTACAAAATATTTTCCGAACATCCAAAAATATCCACTTTAACAAAAATATCAATAAGAACTCCCTAATAATTAGTATTCAAAAAATATTTATGCAAAGTTAAAGAAAACATAAATTATTTAGATTTTCAAACTAGGAAAATGTAGTCTTTTATAGGAAATGTAGTCTTTTATAGGAAAATGTGGTCTTTTATAGAAAATGTAGTCTTTTATAGGAAAGTATAGTCCTTTATAGGAAATGTAGTCTTTTATAGGAAAATGTAGTTCTTTATAGGAAATGTAGTCTTTTATAGAAAATATAGTCTTTTAAAATTAATATCGTCTCTCTCATATATATATATATATATGAAATTATTACTTATAGTTTCTTAATACGGGACTTAAAAAGTATGTAACATGTTACAATTTAGAGGTTATTCCTATTTATAACTGGCCCAAATTGGGACCAAATTTTTTTATAATATTGTAGAGGTTATTCTTATAGAGTATTCCTAAATAGGGGTTTTACTGTATATGTATCAAGTAGTTGCTTTTGCAAATAAATTATTTTCTGCTTATATAATATATAACCTTCACCTTTTTTGTTCTCTTTTTATATGTATATTTTTAATTTTAATGGGAACATCATTACCATTTGGGTGTGCATTTGGTAAACCCTGTCCCCAAGGTACACTATGAAGTTTTGAACCAATAACCTGTACCTATTAGAGACACCTATTACGATGCACGCTGCCACTTGAGCAAACCCTTGGGTTTATTTAATCTTAACTTAGAATCAGTTTAGAATTTATGAATGCAAAAGTTATTTTCTTCCCTTGGGGAAGTTGCCTTTCTGTTTGATTCTTTTGTTATATATGTTTTTTTGTTATTGTATTTTACATATCTCTTTTGCTCAGTTGTTCCTTGGACGTGATTAAAGTATTTTGATTTTGTCCTGTTAATCTGTGGCCTGGGTAAACTGTGCAATTTTGTTTGAAGTCCTGATGCATTCACAATTTTACTTCATTGTTTTTACATATTTATTTTTTGGTACAAAAAGTTGGTTATTAGAAACGGCTGCAAGTGTGCAAGTTTTTATAACATGTGAAATACAGTTCTAGACTTTGTGTGGTGAATAAACATTCATATATAACTACGTAGGCTAAAAGTATGAACTATATACTTGAATTCAGATTTTAAAAACTCGCATATGTAGTAATCATGTTTCATGAAAATGCAAATTTCTTTTTTTTTCTATGATAAAAATATAAAAGGCAAATATCTTGTTACAGTAATTGAAATAACAGGATGTTACCACCAAGCATTGGCTTGGATGGTATCACCAAACTTTGCTATAGTAAAGACCTGGGTTCAAATCCCCCTCCCCATGTGGTTTTGTAATGAATTAATAGTACCCAAAAAAAAGAAAAAAGAAATAACAGGATGTTCTCTACTTTGAGAAATTTTACAATTCATGCCAGTGGATGGTTGACTCTTGCTTGTAAAGCATACTCCTATGTAATTGGTTATCTCATATCTGCATGACTCATGTGCGTGTATGCTTCTTTCAAACTGGTTTTGTGAACTTTAGCTGCTAGAAGCTGGATAACCACTCTCTTGTTGGGTTTTTGTTTTCTTGTAGGATGTTGGCACCATCTGCAACGAGTTACCAGCTCTTACAGCTCTGAACCTATCCTACAATATAATGTCACATGATCTCATTGGATTGCCCCAACTGAAGAACATTCACATTTTAGTTTTGAACAATACTGGCTTAAACTGGGAGCACGTAAACCATCATGTTTTGTTCATTTCTTCCTTTCTTTACTTTAGATAATATTAGATTAATAGTTACTTAGTCAAACTTGCAGGTTGAAGTACTTCAAGAATCACTTCCAGTAATTGAAGAGCTACATCTGATGGGAAACAGACTGAAGGAAATAAAGGTCTTTACACTTTCTTTAGTAGTCATAAATGATAAATTTCAATTCCTATTTGAAAGCTATGAAGTATGTTATGGTTTGTAGCCGAGGAAGTTTAATTTTTATTTTTTTTCATGTAATTTATATTACCAGATAATATGTACTTATCAAATTTTGAAATATAACCCCGCTGCCTTTTGAGATTTTCTCCAAATCTGATTATTTGGACCAAATAAGCGAATCAAACATTTAACTTTTTATAATTGTGAAAATAATATTTTTTTAAAGAGTCAAGTCCTAATAGGTTTAGTATTAGTAAGAAATCTGATCTAAAAAATCTGATGCAAAATATAAGTTGAAGAAAATTTTGTGATATTTGCAGTAAGGAATCTGATCTCAAATATTCTGTTTGTAGACGCTTTCCTGTGTATGGTCATATTGTTATATGTGATATTTTGCTGTATAATTTGTTTTTACATTATCTAATGTATAAAATATTTTTTTTAGACAACGTCTTCCACAACCGTCCAAGGATTTAATTCTCTGCGGCTTCTCAATTTGGAGGATAACTGTCTAACTGATTGGAATGAAATCGTGAAGCTTTCTCAGCTACAAAGGTATCTGAAAGAAATGTTTTCTTGCTTGCCAGTTATTCTTATGTTTTTGAGTTGATAAAATGTGCTTTCTGCATTCAGTTTGGAGCAACTTCATCTGAACAAGAATAATTTAAACTACATACGGTACCCCGATACTGATGCAATACATAAACTGCTCGGTGGTTATGAATCAGTTGAGAAAAGTTACGTGCCTTTCCAAAATTTGCGTTGCCTTCTTCTAGGTAATTATAAAACTTCTTTCTTCTATGAAACTTGGTTCTGGTTGTTGTATTGAGTTATCACAACTAATAACTTATTCCATACATTTCCAGGAAGCAATAACATTGGGGATCTGGCTTCTATTGACTCGCTTAACTGTTTTCCTCGATTAGTGGTAAGGCATCATTTGTTTATTGCTAAACTATACAATTCAAGTTTCAAATTATTTGCCCCTTACTGTTTCTATTGTGCAACTTTGGTGGAGTTTTGCTGTAAGCTTTTGTGATTGCCAAAGTTAATCATGTTGGTTATCAAAATAACCTGACTATCTTTAATTCTTTATACTAGAAGAGATAAAATAGGCAAGGGCATTGAAGCATTTTTACAAGTAAAAGAATTATATTGAAGATTGGGAACTATCAATATATATATATATATATATATATATATATATATATATATATATATATATATATATGGAAGAACATTTATTTGGATGGTGAATACAAATAAATATAGGCCTGAGCCACCCTACCATGTGTGACAACTGATACTGATGGCAAGAGATAACTGTCTAACATCAGCTTACTCCAGGCTTCCTCCTCTAAAGCTTCGAATAAACTTTGTGTGTGTTGGGGGTAGAGATTGGAGAGTAGTTTTTTCCCCTTCTTTCTTCCGAGTAGATTTCATCATTGATCAATGGGCTCTTTGCTGGTTGTTGTTCTTATTTGACAAGGATATAAGGATTTCTGAGAATCCAGTAACTGAGCCAGGGAAAGGCGGCATCTCAAGATTCATTTTGATTGCTCGTTTAGCAAAAGTTCAAATTTTGAACGGGAGTGAGGTAAATTTTTGAAACTATATTGGGGGCCACTTATATTGTTCTCTAAGGTAAATAGAAGTTGATGCATCTTTGTTTTCTGCATATTTCAGGTTAGCCCTAGAGAAAGGAAGGACTCTGAGATTCGGTACTTTTTTTATTTCTTGTGCTTTCATATTAATTCAGGCTTGAAATGATATTCTTATGCAGGCATATATTTTGATGTAGACAGCCACTTGTATGTTGGAGGCCTTTTAGACTCCCACATATGCTATCTGTGCAATCTGTATCATGAACTTTTTGATTTTCTCTCAAGGCTTCTCTTGTTTTAAATAGTTTCTGGCTTGTAGATCTTACAACTTTTTCCTTTTCTTTTAGTTATCTGGCCTCTTATTCTTAGTTCTCTACAGGTCAATTTATTGTCTGCAACATTTGGTTTTCGATCATAACAAAATGTCCATGTTCTATAATTTAATAGAGATTAGGTAACAATTAACTTTAATTAGGCAACACTGGCTTTTCTAGAGGTGATGTAGGAAAGTGCAAAAGCCAACCTCCTAGTGATTATGACTTAACCTAAATACCTAATTTAGATCCTGAAATGTTGTGTGAAGTGACCGTGCCTTGAAGGAAGAAACCCAAGATCGAATGTACGCACTTGGGGTCAAGTTTATCTCTCTGAAATAAAGCCTAAGGCAACAGTAAAAAGCTCATTTTGATGCTTATTAATTTGGTGTTCTTTGATTAAGAGTTTATTTGAGATGCTAAATCTTTAAGATGGCTTATTAAGTTAGTCAAAAGGGGTAGAAGTTGTGAATTAAGTAGACTTGATAAGCTAATACTCTGGTATAATGGTATTTATCAGAATTTCTAGTATTGAAAGGGTGGTCTACAGATCTTGGCAGGTGTAAATTACAGATAATTTAGGGAATTTTGAGGAACAGATGAATTGGGTTTCTTAACCAAATTCAAGGTATTTCAACAATTGTCAGAGGCCTTCTTGCTTTGCCTAGTCTATTTCATGTGAACTACTCTGTCTGTGGTTGGTGGAAGTGCCATGCTTCTTTCTGTTGGCAAGCCTCTTTCTCAATAAGTGTGAGAACTTGCACCAGCGATTTTTCTTTTGAATTTTAATATAAGATAAAAAGAATATTATTTTATTCAAGAAAAGAAACCGTCCATACCTTTTACAAACTTGATAAATTAATCACGGTTACCATGTATTAGTTATTAATGGGAGGTTATCCGTTATCCATGTTCATTCACACTTCAAGGTTGCATGAAATGTGTTGGGCATCTACTTTACTTCCAAGCTCCACAAATGCCATAATGTGAAGTGACTCAATACTTTCCATGGACTTTGTCTACTGAGAGTACGGAATCTGCATTTGATTTGATTTGATTATTCTAGACATGTTGAGCATGCTGCATTTGATTTGCCTTTATTTTTACAAGTAACAAATGTAGTTTTAAGCATGCTGCTTAGTTTTCTCCAACACTTGAATGTTATCTCCTTGGCTATTGCGTCAGTGTCTTTTGTTTGCTAAACTTGTTTTCCCATTTTCAAAAGCAAGAACTGAGTTCAGTTTCCAAACCCGATTCAGGTAACTACTAACCCCAGCAATCTTCCTTGCAGTTATGTACGCTTAGTGATGTCGAAGTTCCATGGCAACCTGGAAGAAATAAAGCAGCTGCATCCCAGGTAATTTGATCATGTTAAATATTTCTTCATGTTCTTATTTTTTGTATAATAGGAATTTTTTACAGGAAGTTATTTTGAGGGGAGCAATTTTACTGCTGAATAGATATAAATAAGGCATGGCACACCATTAAGGAATTTTGACATTACCTCTTGGTGGGCTCACAGGTTGGCAAATGGCACCAAGCAAAATATTACTCCCTCTTTTCCACGAAAAGAGTCTCATTTGCATAAAAAAATATGTTCCACAAACAGTCCTCTTTTTATTGATAGTAGTATAAAATGACACAATTTCCTAGAGATTGCCATCATAATTTCATTATCATGCCATCACTATTAAACTTACAATTTTCTATTTCAAGGGTAAACACAACGAAAATACAGCCTTAATGTTTGCAAATTTTGCACATGGATTTCTTTTTGTGGAACATAGGGAGTATATTTCATCTTCCTAACCAATCGCATAGGGCTGGAATAAAGTTTGTTTTTGGCACTGTAGATTTCCTAGTCCTAGGTGGACCTGTTGGTGCTGCCTAAAGCATAGTAATATTTTTTTTGCCTGTTTGGTACTTGCTTTCAGACTTTTCTAGGTTCGGGTGGGTGACTAGGTATAGCTAATTCCATTAACATTTTAGTTTAGGAAGGTGAACCTTAAAATATCTGTGTTTGTCTTTACATTCAATATAAAACAAATATTGACGATTGTCCACTTCTTATGTCTTTTAACATGTCTGCAGGTTCTCTGAGCTTAAAGTATTTCATGGAATTGAGGACGACAGGCCATCAAATGGAGCAGCAGGCCCTCAGAAAATGGCTTCAGGGCTTATTTGTATGTACTTTACTTTTTCAACTAGCTTTTCAAAGACTAATGGTATAAATGTTGCTATAATTTGATATGCTTTATTCAGCCGTCACTTTTAAGTGTGTTGGAGCATCAATTGGTGAAAAGCCCCCAATGACAAAGAAGCTTCCAGCGACCACCACGGTAATATGCCTATTTTCTCCAAGCATGTCTCATTCTGGTTGTGTTTTCAAATTTATGCTCATACAAATAAATATATATATATATATATATATATATATATATATATATATATATATATATATATATATTCTGGATTTAGGTGGGAAAGCTGAAGATTCTTTGCGAGAGCTTTTTCAAGTTGAAGTCCGTCAAGCCTATACTGTTTCTTCAAGAAGAGGTTAGCATTAAAATCTTATAGCTAGTGATAAAAAAATTTGACTCTGAAATTGTGACGACTTTGGTGTATGACTGTAGAAAACTGCTGTGGTCATTCTGATGTACTGCTAATCTGATTAACAATTTTGTTGGTCAATCTTTGAATACTGTTTCCCATTTAGCCTAGTTTCTTTGAATACTATTTTGACGACTTTGGTGTATGACCGTAGAAAACTGCTGCATCTAATGGTCATTCTGATTTACTGCTAATCTGATTAACAATTTTGTTGGTCAATCTTTGAATACTGTTTCCCATTTCACCTAGTTTCTTCTAAATTGCCTGGGGCTGTTGAAGAAAGAACCAGTGTAGTTTTTTGGACGTAAAAGAGTATTATTATTGCATTATCATCTGGGTAAAAAATATTTATTTCAATTTGCAGGGTTCCCCATCGCCGACATTGCTTGATGATGATATGGCTTCCTTGATTGATGTTGGTGTTGGCAACGAGTCCACCATTCTGGTAGATGAAGAGAACTGATGCGAATCCCGGAATGTGGACTCATTGGGCCAGGCAGCAAAGCAAGCAAGAGATTTATGTCAAATTTGCTGATGAGTTACGCGTAGCTGTGTTTTGTTTATTATTGCGATCTTATGCATTTAGAAAACCTTTGAGTTCAAAATCATGGAGTTTCATTCTTGTCAATATATAGACTTCAGAGTTGTACAAGAAATTGTTTGCTTAATTACTGGAGTTTCCTAATATCTGGGCTGCCTCTGCATGAACAATTCAATGAACTTTCCCTATTCCCCTCCTGGTTGCTATTCCTCGTGTATATTATTATGATTTTATGAATTTAGGGTACGTGGTAGTTTCACAATCAATCAATGAGTTTTAATCTTAAAAATGAAAAAATATAGACTTCAAGCAGCAGGAAATATGCTGATTACGTGTTCTATGAGAAATTGGTTGCTTAATTACCTAATTTCCTTCAATCTGGGCAGCATTCATTTGGACAATTCAAGGTGCCCTCCCTCTCCCACTTTTCATGCCTTTTAATGGTAATAAGGAAATTGATATTTTCACGTACGCCTATATATTAGCTGATATGTTAAATTTTTATTGACTAATATGTGGGCCATATGTGTGTTAATATTAGAAAGTAATGTAAAAATATCTGTTTTTTATTCTAAATTATAATATTAGTGTTGTTTTTTAAAATCAATTTGAGATATTTGCAACTCAAAATTGAGATGATTTATTAAAAATTATGAAATAATAAATGTTACACTGAATAGTATTTTTTGGATAATTTACAATATTTATTGTTGTATTGACTAAAATTAAATAAATTTATATTAATTTTTAATTTTAAAATATCTTAAATTGACTTTAAAAAAAAATCCTATATTTTTCAAAGGGAGAGCGTTACATGATGCCGATTATTATTTATGCACGTGAACATGGTTCTAATCATGTCAACACTAGAATTGAGTTGGAATATTATATATATTAAGAATGTTTATGTTAATTTTTTTTTGTTATCAATTATTTGGATAAATATTACTCCAATTGTTCTCAAAACAATAAATAAAAGTATAATTTTTTTTTGCTTTCGAGATAAAATATATATTGAAGAGTAAGGCTGTAAAATGAGCAAACAGTTCGGGCTCGATTCGTACTCGCTCGACTGAAAACTCGATTCGAGCTCGACTCGAAGTATAAATGAGTCAAATATGAGCAAATTTTAATGTTCGATAAATTATTCGAACCTCCTCAAATTATAATTTTCTATTGATCATATTCATTTAAAAAGTTCAAACTGCTCAGACTCGATTTGAGATTGTGCTCGACTCGGTAGCTTATTTTTTGAGAGAAAATGGGAAATTTTATTGCAGATCAAAAAGTAGTGAATGACAAAGGAAATTTGGGGGAGATCCCTCCCAAACCTGAGCATCAGACACCGAATTAGAAGCACGGGCTAAACAACGAGCGACCTGATTCACTGACCTCCTAACAAAACGAATACGACTAACATCGATTGCTAAAAACAGCTCCTTACAATCACCCAAAACTAAACCAAGGGGTCCTGGATATGAAACAGTAGAATTTAGAGCTTGCACAAGATTAAAAGCATCAGATTCAATTATAACCTTTGACATCGAATGAGCCTTCAACCAACTAAGAGTTTCTTTACAACCCAACGCTTCTGCGAGCTTCAGATTGGAGGGGCCGACCAACTGCCATGACCAGAAGTAACCAATGAGCCACTGTCATCCCGAACCACCCATCCATAGCCAAGCCGATTGGAACCAGAAAAAATAGCCCCATCAAAATTATATTTGAAAGACCCAGGCCTGGGTTTAACCCAGTGAAATAAACCTTCATCAGCTCCAGGTAGAGAACCATAAGCCAGAGGTCCTTGAGCTGTTGTCCTATTGGTGAAGAAATGATCCTACAAGATTGAGAAGGCTTATAGGTTGCTGAGCCTTACTATTCCACAGAACCTCGTTTCTATTACGCCATAAACACCAAAGAACCATACAAAAACATAGCAGCAATATCGTTCTTGGATCTGCCAAGAACAACAACTACCCACTGGAAAATATCAGGGACACCAATCGAAATTGGAGGGGCGACCAACAACTGCCAGCACTTCTTAGCGAAAGGGCAGGACATAAACGCATGAGTTGCGAACTCCACTCCTTTCTTACAAACTGGGCAGAAACCGTCCACCTCAACTCGTTTCATCCGAAGGTGATCCTTGGTAGGTAAGCAACCCGAACACAATCTCCACACTAGATGTTTCACTTTATGAGGGAGCTTTAGAGACCAAATTTTCTTCCAAACACCTGAATCATGATGGGCATTTAGAGTTGAAAGAGCACTAACCTTATCATCATAAGCACTTCGAACACTGTAGCACCCTCGATTCTCCCATCGCTAATATAAAACATCCTGAGACACACGACGGCTAAGCGAAATTTGCTGAATTAAGGAGTTATCCCTAACATCAAATAAATCACATAAAAGGTCCACATCCCACTACAGACTATTTGGGATCAACAAATCACGCACACACGCAGATTCTGTTCCTGGAACTCGGGGGTTCTGAGGGCGCAGGTTATCATCATCTGGCAACCAAGGTTCTGTCCAAACATTTATACTACGCCCACTTCCCACCCGCCATTGAGCTACCCGACAAAGAATAGGTTTAGCCGCTTGCAAGCTTTGCTAGACGTAACTAGGGTTTTGAGTAGATGGAACGTTTAAAAATGAAGTCTTTGGATAATAGCGGGCTTTATAAATTCTAGCTACCAAAGAAGTAGAGCGAGTCATAAGACGCCATCTGTTCTTACCAATCATAGCGACATTAAACTCCCGAAGCTTCTTCAAACCCAAACCACCATATTCCTTCCTAGCACAAAGCTTATTCTAGTTCATCCAATGAATTCCTCCAGAACTATCGGCCTTATTACTCCACCAAAATCAGCTCATCATACCTTCTAACTCCGCACAAAGCTCTTTGGGAAGTATAAAAACACTCATTGCAAATGTTGGGAGGGCCTAAGCCACACCCAACCAATTATATAATTCGGTCTGCACAGCTGTCGAGATGTTAGAACTAAACAAAATCGATGACTTCTGGAAATTTATCTTTTGACCTGAGGCGGTCTCATAATCATCAATACACCGCTGAACAGACTGGCACTCTCGACGCGTAGCGTTAAAAAATAAGTAACTATCATCAGCGAAAAAAAGGTGAGACATAATTGGTGTCCCCCGCGCAACCAAACAACCATGAATCAGACCTTTTCTCTCATATCTGCGTAGCATAGCAGAAAAACCTTTTGCACATAAAATAAAAATATATGGAGATAAGGGGCAACCTTGGCGTAACCCTCGTGACGGAACTATAGGATCCAAATTTGTACCATTATGAGATATTGAGTAGCGAACAGTTGAGACACACATTTTCATCCACTGAATCCACTCAGAGGGGAAACCCATCCGATCTAACACAGACCAGAGATAATCCCATTCTAGCCTATCATAGGCTTTGTTCATGTCAATCTTCAATGCCGCATATCCCGTTTTTCCTTGACGCCTACGTTTAAGATAGTGAACAACCTCATACACAATCATAATGTTATCAGTAATCAAGCGCCCATGAATAAATGCACTCTGTTGTTCCGAGATCACCGAATCCAACACACACTACAATCTATTGGCCAACATCTTCGCCACTATTTTATACAACACATTACATAAGGAAATGGGGCGAAAATCAGTAACAAACTCCGGCTTTGATTTTTTTGGAATCAAAACAATATTTGTGTCATTTAGGCCAACTAGAAAAGCAGAATTCTGAAGAAAAGTGAGGCAAGAAATAGAGACCAAATCACCCACCACTCCCCAAAACTTTTGATAAAATGCAGGATTCATTCCGTCTGGACCTGGAGACTTATTCGGATGCATAGAGAAAACAGAAACCTGAACATCGTCCTTAGTAAAAGGAGCAATCAAAGAATTACGCTGAAAGAGGTCAAGTCTAGAGTCAATACAGGAAATTACTTGTTGCCCTTGAGACCCAATAGACGTAAAAATGGTCTGGAAATAAGATTGCAAAAGATCAGGAAGACCATTGTCCTATTCACGCCACTGCCCACTGGCATCCTTAAGAGCCAAAACCAAATTATTCTTTCTCCGAGATTTGGTCGATTTGTGAAAAGACTTCGAATTAGAATCTCCAGCTTGAAGCCATAGATGTTTGAATCTTTGTTTCCAAAACTCCTCTTCCTGGGAAAGGATTAAATTATAACTAGACTTCAAATGCTCATATTTGGCCATAGAGATCGCATCACGTCGGGGATGAACTACCTTTATCTCTGCTTTAATAGCTATCAATCGACCCCAAAATTACAGAGCCAAATGGGCACCCCACTCCAGGAGGTCCATCCCACAAACCTTCAGCCTTGACTGGATATGCCGACCTTCACTACACTGCCAGCTAGAAATAACAATTTCCTTACACTGAGGTTCACGTAACCAAAGATTCTCAAAACGTAATTTTCGAGTTCTATAAACCTGATGAGAAGGTAGAAAATCCAAGAGAATTGTTGAATGATTCGAAATCAAAACCTCCAAATTGCGAAGCTTTACATCAATAAACTCATAACACCTAGCCGAAGAGGCTAACGCTCTATCCAACCTCTCCTCAACACCATCCGAAAAACCCCGCCGACGCTCCCATGTGAAAGGGTAATCGTCCATACCAGTATCATGAAGCCCACTATCATCAATCGCTTTGCGAAAACCATCGAAGAGCCACTGAGGATGACTAACAACACCTTGCTTTTCATTGGAAGAAAGGAGATCATTAAAGTCCCCCAAACAACATCACGGAAGAGAAGATTGATGACTTAGATGTCGGAGAAGAGACTATGATAAGTGGCGATCTGAACGGGCTGCACGACTATATAAACCAGTAAGTCGCCATGTATGCATATCGTGGAGATTAACAACAACATCTATATGATGATCAGAATACGAAAGAAGATGAGCATTATCTTTACATTTCCACATAAAGGTAATACCCCCTCCATGGCCAACACTACTTACTACAAAAACACCATCATAACCCAAACGAGATTTTATTGAATATAAACGATCACGTGATAACATAGTTTCAGCAAGAAAAAAAACTAGGTTTAAAATGACGGACTAGGTCCGCTAGGGCCTGAACTGTCCGTGAATTACCCAACCCATGACAGTTCCAGCTCAAGGTTGTCATTTATCTCAGCGGGCCTGATATCCAGAGCCCACCTTCAATCCGTTTTTTGGAGTCGGATTATCCATTACAAGCCCAACCGAAGCCACAGAGTTAGAGCCCATATTAGTAGCACCGTCCACCTCACCACTTCCAACCATCCTCATGCGCTTCTGTTCACCAATAACAACCCCTTTAGACTCGGAAATATCCTTATCAAAAGATTCAACAGCCAACTGATTTTTAGGAGTCTCAATTACATCCCCAGAATCTTGGGATAACATGATAGAGGGAGCGTGATCCTTGCTTACATCCGCTGAAGTCGGGATTTGTTTGCTCAACACCGTAACTGCAGCAACAGACTGCTGAACATTAGGAAAAACCCTATCAACCTACATTCCGTCTACCTCTTCAGCAGTCGCCGGAGCATGAAATTCCTTACCAGATTGGCGCAACCACTTCTCCTCCAGACTATTAACCAAACGCCTTGGTTGTGCCCGAAGCCAAATACCATAAACAAACTCAGACTACGGCGGAGGAGATGGATTATCAAGCAACTTAACACATAATTTGTAAGACCCCAACTTTTTATAAATAAAATTGAATTTCCTCTATTCATAATTTTTGAAATAATAAGGTGTTAATTTGATATAATGCTTTGGTTATGGGTGAAATGTACAAATTTTTCAAAATAAGCAAGTGGTTATAAAATATTCATTGTTATCGGGGAATATTCATTTGGTCGTAGAATATTCTTTTTGTCAGGGAATATTCGTACGACGGCGCATCCATTTGTGGGCCCCATAACGAAAAATGGTCGGATGAAGAAAATGGCAAGTTTGAGTTTTTATAAATAACTGCGTAATAGTTACCGTTAACACTGTTGAAATACCTAGTGGTTAAAATACAGTAATACGTGTGATTGCACAGTTGCACACGGTATTGCACAGTATTTTTGAATTATTGATTCTTACGTAAGAAGGCACTACTCAATAATTGTTATAGTAATTACTGTTTAATATTTTATTTTATTAATTCAATAATTGATGCGTTGAAATTTTATATTATTGTTGTTTCAATAATTATCACTGCACAATATTTCCATTATCAGATCAATAATTAATATTATTTGAATAATATTATTAGATAGCATTATTGGTAATGTCTAAGGAAATTCTATCTAAGGAAGGGGGTTTGGTCATCTAATTATGCGCCATTAAGGAGAAATCCTTATCGAAAAGCCCTATCTTTCGTGGAAACGACCTGGTTGTCATAATTGTGACTCTATAATATTATTTATGAATAATTAATTATTGATTTATATGATAAGAAAATATTTATTTTTATGTGGATATAAATGAAGGAATTAATGCTGAGGTATTTTATCAGTATTTTGTCAGAATGGATGTATTAAAAATCGTCCGTATGTAGATTTCAGGCATTTTCTATTTGGAATTTAAAAAATTATTCTTCTACAAAGTTGTAGAGAATTTAATTTCTTATGGAATGGACATAAAATTTATATTTTTCTGATAAAATGACTATTTATTATAAATTATTGAAGTTTTAAAAATAAATATTTTTATTAAAATTATGGGTGGGACCCACTTTTGTTTTTTTATGAAAACATGTACTGAGTTTTTTTTCAAATGTAGTGTGATTTCATAGATGGCGTGCTAGAAAAAAAAGCCTCCGTATTCATTTTGGCAAACCTGGCGTTCTGACATTTTTCTATAAATAGGGTGCTTAGTTAGTAATGAAAATCATACCAAAAACATAAGTTTTCTATCTCTATATTATCGAGCATATTTTGTGAGTATTTAGATACTTTGAGAGTTGCTATTCAGTGCAAGTTTTTTACAGCCTTATATCCGATATTCTGGTCAGAAGTATTGTTCTTTTGAGGTAAGGGATGTTATTTTTTTCGTAAATGATATTATTTCTTTCAATATCATTATGCCGAAATATTAGTATGAATATTATTGTAGAATTTCTACCTTTTGTGTTGGGATTACTATTCACGTATATGACACTATTTACGTATACGACACTATTCACGAATACGACACTATTCACTGAAAAATAAAATTTTCTCTTCTTTGTCCAAGATGTCTATTATAATTACTATCTTTGATTGTATCCATGTTTTGATCTTCATTCTTGAATTTTACTCCACTTTGGTTTATTATGGAGTGTTTTTGAACTTGTATTATCTAAAGTACGAATCCCTAATCTTTGTTCTTTTGTCTCACTGGATTCGTTTCTTTAAAATATTTTTCATCATCCTCAGTCTTTAATGGTGATACTTGATGAATATATTTGGCCTGTAGTGCAAAGATGAATGATTACTTGATGAATATCTTTGGCCTATAGTGCAAAGATGAACAGGTGTTGAGATGAACATGACCAACTGGTGATATAAATGAATATCTTTGGCCCGTAGTGTAAAAATGAATATTTAATTCAAGATGTATATTGATTGATGTTACAGGGATAAAATATTGATGATGGAATTTTAAATTCATAGATGATAGTAGATTTCATTCTCTACTTAACTCTTCTAATGAATTATTGTTTCCGCTGCAGTTGTTGATCTAAAATTTATGTTGTCTATTATATTCTATCAAATTTTTCCCTATTGTGGACTAAGGATAATTTTTTGTACATTATCTTAGTCATAATATTCTTTACTGGGCTAGTTGAGCTCACCCTTTTCCTTTTTGTTCTATTTTTCTTCTCAGGAGGTGAGAATTTAGCAGGAACTAGCCGGGGTATGGAGTGAACTATTTTGTAAAATAGTGTATCAATAATTATAATGAGAACTTATTTGAGTGTGGATATTGTTTAGAAGACAATATTTGTATTTAAACTCACAGTTTATGTGTTGTCGTATTTTGCATGACAATTGTATTAATAAAGTTGTAGTTATTTCTGTACTATGTATTTAGCTACTCAGAATGGGTGGTGTATATCTATTTTGGGGGCGTCACAGAATTTATCAGAGTGGCCCTTAAAGCCATAATAGAAATAAAATGTTGGGAGGCGCTCATATTTAAAGTTAACTCAGAACCAAGCATTATTGCCCTCTTGCTTAAGCTTCATCATCCTCACTATAGGCTTACAGATATCCATAGCCACTCTTACTCGCATAAAAGTCTTTATATTGCCGTCAAAATTACGAGCATCTGAGTTAACAAAGCGACCAATATAGTTCCCAACAGCCTGACCGACCTTTGATGTGACGCCCCCAAAATAGGTATACAACACCCATTCTGAGTCGCCAAATACATGGTACAGAAACAACTACAACTTTATTAATACAACATAAAAATTGTGAGTTTAAATACAAATATTGTCATCTAGACAATATCCACACTCAAATAAGTCCTCATTACAATTATTAATACACTATTTTACAGAATAGTGAGGACTACTATAACAACTTCTAGAACCATCATTCCACACCCCGATTAGTACTCGCTACATTCTCTCCTCCTGAGAAGAAAAATAGAACAACAAGGAAAAGGGTGAGCTCAACTAGCCCAGTAAAGAACATTATGACTAAGATAACATAGAACAAATTATTGTTAGTCTTCAACAGAGAAAAATCTAATAGAATACAATAGACAACCAGTTTTAAATCAATTTCGCAGTGGAAATAATAATTCATTAGAAGAGTTAAGTAGAGAATGAAATCTAATATCATATATGAATTTAAAAGTCCATCATCGATATTTTATCCTTGTAACATCAATCAATATACATCATAAATCAAATATTCATCTTTGCACTACGGGCCAAAGATATTAATCAGTCGGTCATGTTCATCTCAACACCTGTTCATCTTTGCACTATGGGCCAAAGATATTCATCAAGAAATCATTCATCTTTACACTACAGGCCAAAGATATTCAGTAATATCATCATTTAGGACTGAGGATGATGAAAAATATTTTAAAGAAAACGAATCCAGTGAAACAAAAGAACAAGTATTAAGGATTCGTACTTTAAATTATCCAAGTTCAAAAATACTTCATAAATAACTAGATTGGAGTAAAATTCAAGAATGAAGATCAAAATATAGATCCAATCAAAGATAGGAATCATAACAGACAATTTTGGACATAGAAAAAAAAATTTAATTTTTCTGTGAATAGTGTCGTATACGTGAATAGTAACTCCGACACCAAAAGATATAAATTTCACAAAAAATATCATCATGCTTCGTGAATAGTAACTCGTGAATAGTAACTCATGAATAGTAACTCGTGAATAGTAACTCATGAATAGTAACCCCGACAAAAAAGTTTCAAATTTGATAAAAATTTCCAACCAATATTTTGACATAATGATATTGAAGAAATAATATTATTTTTGAATAAAATAACATCCCTTACCACGCAAAAACAGTACTTATGATTGGAATACTGGATATAGTGCTGAAAGAACTTGCATCGTATAGCAATACTCAAAGTACTAAAATACTCACAAAAGTACGCTCGATATATAGATAGAGAAAGAGAGAGATATATGTAGTTTTTGGTGTGATTTTCAATTCTAACCTAAGCACCCTATTTATAGAAAATCGCTTAGAACACCAAAGAAGAAAATTTATTAAAATAATTTTATTTAATAAAAATTCAAGCCCATCACCCAAGAATCTGAATTTCAACAATTCACACATGCTAACCTTCTAGAAAAAATAAGAAAAAACGTTTTTCATAAAATAAATAATTAAAACTTCCAAAAATAAATTATTCTGGAACTTCGGAACTTCAATAATTCATAATAAATAGCCCTTTTGTCAGAAAATTAGAATCTCACCGTTTTTTATAGGAAATTCAATTCTCTACAACTTTGCAAAAGAAAGTTTTTCCAAATTCCAAATAAAAATTGACCAAAATCCATAAACGGGCGATTTTACAGGCTATAATCAAATTCTAGTCAAGAAATGGGGTCCACCGACACACAAAACATGTGTTAATCATTTAATGCAATAAAAATACTCTTCCTCCTCATATACTCATATATCCCACATTCATTGTAAAAATAGTATCATTATTATATTATAATAATATAATAAAATATTATTTTATCAGAAAAGATAAAATATTAATTTTTAACAATTGTCACTTTAAAAATTTTCTCCATCTATATCCACATAAAATTAATATTTTTCTCATCATATAAATTAATAATTAATTATTCACAAATAATATTACAGAATCACAGTACTGGCAACCAGGCCGTTCCCAGGAAAGAGGGGGCTTTCCAATAAGAATTTCTCTTACTGGCGCGCAATTAGGCGACCAAACCTCTCCTTAGACAGAACTTTCTAAACATTGCCAATAATGTTATCTAATAATAATATTCAGATAATATGAATTATTGCTTCGATAATGGAAACTACTGTGTAGTGACAATTATTGGAACAACAGTAATATAAAATATCAACGTAGCAATTATTGAATCAATAAAATAAAATACTGAACAGTAATTACTGTAATATTTATTGAGTAGTACCTTCTTACGTAAGAATCAATAATTGGTGCAATATCGTGTGCTACTGTGTAACAACGCATATTACTGTGTTTTAACCACCGGGTATTCCAACAGTATTAACGGTAACAACTACGCCGTTATTTATAAACAACTCATACTTGTCATTTTCTTCATCCAATCGCTTTCCATTATGGGGCCCACACAAGGCTGCGCCGTCGTACGAATATTCCCCGATAGCAAGAATATTCACGACCAAACGAATATTCTCCGACAATAATGAGTATTTTATAACCACTTGCTTATTTGAAATATTTGCGCATTTTACCCATAACTAACCATATTAATCAAATCAACTCTTACTATTTCAAAATAATAATTAGAGAAATTAAATCTTTATTTAGAAAAAGTTGGGGTCTTACATTTGATGACATGAATCCAATAGGAAGATCAAAGACCTGAACCCACATCTCCACCACATTCAAAGGGATATGGGAAAATTGCTCTCCCGGTAACAAACGATGAAGAAGGAGGATATTGTTAATGAAAGACCACGGCCCATCTTGCAAAACCCTCTCCATATCCCGAACATGAAAGAAACGAAACAAATACCTGTTATCCGGCAGCTCCTTAACCTCGATACCTTTCATAGGTTGCCAAATTGGGATCAACGTATCATGCATGGACTGAAAATTAACCAACTTCGTTACCAAAAATCTCCCCACTAAACAAAGGGAAAAATCCTATTCATCCTCAAATCCAAAATCCCCCTCCAAAACAAGTCCACCTTCCTCTTCCTCCTCAATTGTCAGATTCTGGCAAGAAGCAACAAGCTCTGGGATATTTTGTTGACTACTAGATGCCATGATGAAAAGTAAATGTAAAAGTGCAC